>JACEEZ010014288.1:15000-95000 GCA_016584305.1 Chionoecetes opilio
TGACTATAGCTAAAAGAACCGCCCACCCGTTCACTACCAACCCACTTACTACCCGCCCACCGACCCACCTGCTGATAACTAGTTATCAAGTATAGACGTCCAGCCTCTGGCCCCTTTTCTTTTGGCTCAGTTCTTGCGGCTGGAACGTGACAGCGATCCACGTTCCAGCCAATTAACTCATTACGTGAATTACTCATTAAGGGCTTGTTTTATGCAATAAGTTTGTTTACAGACCCCCGTTGATTTTGACAGCACTACTTGCATGTCGAATTTCAGCTCAATCCGACAATAATTAGGAGTAGTTTACGCTTATTAGTCATTAAGGGCTTGTTTTACGCAAAAAGTTTCTTCCGACGACCCCCATTAATTTTGACAGCACTACTTGCATGTCAAAGTTCAGCTCAATCCGATAATAGTTAGGAGTAGTTATACACTTTTAGGCGGAAACTTGGTTCCACGGGTCTTATGGTAAGCGACAGCGAGCGAAGCTCGCTGTCAATTACATTTACTTTTATTTATTGATTCATTGTTTTATCATTTTTTTCATCAACATTTTGTGCAGTTCCATAATATTATAGTCCAAAAAACTTAACTTATCTTCTTTTACATTTCTTCATTTATCTATTTACTCATTCTTTCTTTTCATCATCATTTTTTAACATGTATGGTTTCATAGATGCCAAGCATTTATAGTTGTGCATTTGTCTGTATGTCTATCTTACTCTCTATAGCTGTGCATTCCCTCACCTTTAACCCAACATAACAAAATGAACATTATATAAGCCCCTTTCTCTTCTTTCCTCACTTCCTCCTCCTCTCTCCCTTGCCGTTCAGTATGCACCGTCATAACGCAGAGTGATCGTTCTCGCCGCTGCTGCCACCCGGATTTTCAATAACGCCGCAGGCAAAGTGTCAGTCGCTAGGTAGTGGAGGTAAATGTGCAATATCCGGGCCATGGCGGCGCGTATAGGGAGGAGTAGTAGTAGTAGAAGAGTAGCAGTAGTAGTAGTAGTAGTAGTAGTAGTAGTAGTAGCAGTATTAGTATTAGTATTAGTAGCAGTATTAGTAGTAGCTTTACTACTACTACTGCTACTTCTACTACTACTACTACTACTACTACTACTACTACTACTACTACTACTACTACTACTACTACTACTACTACTACTACTCCAACCAATCCCACCACCACTTTTACTACTACTACTTTTACTACTTCTACCAACGATCCCACTTATATTATGAGTGGGATTATACTCAGAGCTGGGCAGTATTTAAATACATTTGTATTTAAATACGTATTTAAATACAATTGTGTATTTAGAGATGTATTTATAAATACATTGGTTGTCATGTATTTAAATACAGTATTTAAATACTTTTATGAGTATTTGAATACATTGTATTCAAATACTAATAATATAAAAATGTAAATAATTTTTTATCTGTAAATTTGGCCATCAACACGCCTAGCTATCTGGTAACCCTGATGTCACCGTGAACCAGTGTTTTCACTCACAAGAAAATTTCCTTATTTTAAGGAAATTTTGGCCTGAGAAGGAAATTTCTAAGGAAACCCCAAATCTAAGGAAATCCTAAGGAAATCCATTTTTTTCGGACATGTTAAAATTGATGTGTATCTAATATGTATTTACATATGTATTTAAATACAATTGATGTATTTAGTATTTAGTATTTAATATATAAATTAATTTCTCCCATGTATTTAGTATTTAGTATTTAAATACATTCAATGTACTTAGTGCCCAGCTCTGCTACTACTACTACTACTACTACTACTACTACTATTACTATTACTACTATTACCACTACTATACTACTACTACTACTACTACTACTACTACTACTACTACTACTACTACTACTAATAATAATAATAATAATAATAATAATAATACAACCACCACTAAGGACCAATTTTGCTGAAAGAGACAAGTCAGTATTACAGTGATAGCAAAATTCAGGTCATCGAGGCAAGTTGTACATAGGTATAGGAAGGTAATAGGGAAACAAATGGGTAAATGTGAACAGGGTAAGGTAGAACAAATTTGGATGGAGTTGGTTATGTTATATTAATAAAGGTACAGTTGAGAATGGGATGTAGAGAAGAATAAAGTATAATTTGGGATTAAGGGAGCGATAGAGGTAAAGAAGAAAGGTTTATAAGGTAGATTTGACACTGATGAAGGTATAGAAATAAGATGAAGGAAGTGTGATATGTATAAGGGGAAAAAGGGAAGTAAACAAGGGGAGGAAAAGGTATGGTAAATAGGTTAGTACAAGTGCTTGTGGGCCCTTCGGACCCATGTATTGATGTTTGTAGTAGTAGTATTAGACAACAATGTGAGTGCAAACTCCAATCGTGTTGTTGCTGTCGTTGGTCACTGGTCAAAGTGCCTCGGGCTAGACCACCTACCACCACCGTAGCCTGTATCACCCCAGCCACACGCCTGCCTCATCCACCCACGCGTCTCACGCAGCCCACGCTCCTCACCCCATCCCACGCCTGCCCCACCCCATCCCCACGCCTGCCTCACCCCAGCCCACGCCTACCTCACCCACAGCCCCACGCCTGCTCACCCAAAGCACCACGCCTGCCTCACCCAGCACCACGCCTGCCTCACCACAGCCCACGCCATGCCTCACCACAGCCCCACGCCTACCTCACAAAGCACCCCGCCTGCCTCACCTAGCCCACACCTGTCCTGCAGCACACAATACATACACACACACACACACACACACACACACACACACACACACACCAACACAAAACACACACACACACGCGCGCGCCACACACATACACGCACGCACACACCACAACGCACCACACACACACACACACACACACACACACACACACACACACCACACACTCACACAAACGGTAGGTACATGAATCTACGGATTCAGTGAAGTATGGCAAAGCTTTACCGCAGAGTTCCTTTCTGTAATCTAATACGCCCAAAAGTGTTTTCAGCCCAAAACCCCCCTTCAAAAGTATTCAATAGACATGGGGATAAACCTCTTACCACCAACGATTTATTTGCGATTTTTGAGGCTACTCTCATCAAAATTGAATTTACAGTTTCCATTATCATTACATTACGTCATTACAGACAAGACAGACAGACAGACAGACACACGGCTACTCCTATAGTATATTAGATGTAGGTTACAGGACTTTACAGGCCTTGGCTTTCGTTACAGGCCGTTGTGTGTGTGAGTGACTGCAGGCCCGTTCAGATATTGGCAATCATATCAGTGCATTCATTTCGATTTGTCGCAGGCAGTTATGTTAGTGTGTGTGTGTGTGTGTGTGTGTGTGTGTGTGTGTGTGTGTGTGTGTGTGTGTGTGTGTGTGTGTGTGTGTGTGTGTGTGTGTGTGTGTGTGTGTGTGTGTGTGTGTGTGTGTGTGTGTGTGTGTGTGAAGTGGTTGCAGGCCGATTTGATGCAGGAAGTCATTACAGGTCGTTTAGTTCAGTCAATTGCAGGCCATTCCGCACCGCATTAGCCACGGCAGGCCAGGTGTGACGGTACAAAAGATCCGCCGTGCCGGTTGGTCAAGCGCATGCGCATTATAAGGAAGGATCACGCATAACATTTATATTATTGGGTGATATATATACTGTATACAGCAAAAGGTTGACAAGTATCCCAACATTTGGCTTAAATTCGGTCTTCTGTCACTCCAAGATAATTTGGAATACGCCATAAAATGCAAAATAACTTAACATTTTGATTTAAAAATGGTGAACAGCTTCATCTTGTACCTATATTGCGCCCTATTTTAATAAGTCTTAAATTTACTCCATAATACAGTATATAATATTATAACAACTGTGCTACGGATCTTGCATAACGGTCATCCATATCCACCTTAGAGCGTGCTATTTGGTCCGAGTGACAGCCCGCGTCATCTGTTTGTTTACATGCACCGAGTTCTGCGCATGCGCTGCACCAACCGGCACGGCGGATCTTCTGTACCGTCACACCGATGATGGAGCGTCCTGGTGGTAGACCGACGGTGGAAGAACCATCTTACGAAGGGAAGGTAGTGGTGGTGTTGGTGGTGCTGGTGGTGATGGTGGTGGTGGTGGTAGTGGTGAAGGTAGTGGTGGTGGTGGAGATGGTAGTGAAGGTAGTGGTGGTGGTGGTGGTGGTGAAGGTAGTGGTGGTGGTGGATTTGTTTAAGCACGATTACGTCTCTTGTAGTGGGCGTGAGATGGCGTGAGGTTAAGGTGACATGAGGCAACACTAAAGTGAGGTAATATTGAAGTAATCATCACACAAAAAGCAAAAAAAATAGAATCAAGCTAAGATGAGATGATATAATGATATAGATGGTAATTCTGGCATGATATGGAGAAGTAGTGATATAGGTGCAAGTTATTGAGACACATGAATAAGGTGAGGGTGTCAAGGCCGATAGGTTATCAAGTAATATTATCAATCTTGAGAAAGATGGGGAAGAAAAAAAAGGAGTATGATTACCCCGAATATATTTACACAACAAATAAAATGAATAACTGGCTAGCCGCCAAGTAACAGGAACCAGACACCAGCTGCACGATAATAATATTAGAGCAGGGGTATATCAAAACTAAAAGCTCCCTGTACCACAGCCTGGGGGAAGGAGAAGTGCAAAAGAAATCTTCATCACCGTAGTCACAACTTCAGACAGCGGGGAGTGTTGAATAGTTAGCGTCAGTGAAGGGCAGTCTGGAGAGCGCCCAAGTCTTCAAGGGATGAGAACAGCAGCTATTGGTGGGAAGTGTTGTCGTGTTGAGAGCGGCTGGCTGTCTGCCTAACTCAGGGCGCGATAACTCAGTCATCAGCGTGGTTAGACTACCCCCTTACCCTTGGATACGGTGGTAGGAGAGTGGACGTGGCCGGCCACAAGCGAAAGTGAAAGTGGTAATCACCGTCAACGGAACGAGGCAGGTGTAGTTTCTCACAGAGAGTAGGTAAGTACGGATAATTAAGGTGATAGGTAAGGAGGACAGGTGAAGTGAGGTAAGGTGAGGTGAGTCCCTAATAGCCAGTCCTGTCCTAGGAATCACCCGCAATCAATATGTATCGAAATCTGACTGTATGGAATCAATACGTGCCGAAGTCTGGCTGGTTGGATCAATGCCTTCAGAAGTCTGGCTGGTTGAAATCAATACGTGCCGAAGTCTGGCCGGAGGGAATCAATTCGTGTCGCGGTCTGGCTGGTTGGAATAAATACGTGTCGAAGTCTGACTGGTTGGAATCAATACGTGCCGAAGTCTGGCTGGTTGGAATCAATATGTGCCGATGTCTGACTGGTTGGAATCAATACGTGTCGATGTTTGGCCCGTTGGAATTGCGGAATGCGATTCTGGCTCGTTGGAATGGAACCTCCCCCCCCCCCCCCCCCTCCGTGTCCTCCGATGCACTGACGTCGAATGTTGGAGTTGATGGGCAGAATATAGGTAGTTTTCAGCGACGCGACCATGATAGAAAGGACTCCTTCCAGATTGGATTCAGAAATCGCGACCCCATCGGTTTTCAGCCACTCGACCATGGTAGAAAGGACTCCTTCCAGACGGGACTCGGACAACGCTCCCCCAACGTTGTTTAATCTTTAATCATACAATCAAAATAAAAAACGATTAGACTCCGATTTCAAGGTAAAGAACGAATCAATAAAAAGCAGTTCAATGCTGCAGGGAAGCTGTCAATACCGCGTCAGGAAGCTCTTATCGACTGCTGACGAAGACGCTGACGAAGATTTGTCGGCGATAATACTCATAACAATAATTTTATCACTTTTCTCCCAAAACAAACCACGAACAAAAGTTTAAAAAAAATGGAAGAATACTATAAATACACTTGAAAAATGTATTCTCTCTCTCTCTCTCTCTCTCTCTCTCTCTCTCTCTCTCTCTCTCTCTCTCTCTCTCTCTCTCTCTCTCTCTCTCTCTCTCTCTCTCTCTCTCTCTCTCTCTCTCTCTCTCTCCTCTCTCTCCTCTCTCTCTCTCTCTCTCCTCTCTCTCTCTCTCTCTCTCTTCTCTCCTCTCTCTCTCTCTCCTCTTCTCCTCTCCTTCTCTCTCTTCTCTCTCTCTCTCTCTCTCTCTCTCTCTCTCTCTCTCTCTCTCTCTCTCTCTCTCTCCTCTCTCTCTCTCTCTCTCTCTCCTCTCTCTCTCTCTCTCTCTCTCTCTCTCTCTCTCTCTCTCTCTCTCTCATCTCTCTCTCTCTCTCTCTCTCTCCTCTCTCTTCTCTCTCTCTCTCTCTCTCTCTCTCTCTCAAAACAACCAAAACATGTAAAACCATTAAAGAAAAATATAAATCCACTACAAAAAGGAATCCTCAGTATTACACACGTAGTGTAGGAGGGGTGCTTTGGTGTACTTGTGGTGTTTGGTCGCCAGACAATGTAACGCGTTTTCTTGTGGCTCTGGTTTATTGAAGAAACGGTTCAACTGCAGAGAAAAACAAAATTCACAATGTAAGAACCACGTTACGAAATCAACCAATCTATACGACAAATACAAAATATATCTGAATCAACTCAGTCCCATAAGAATCTCATCATGTTACACACATTCCGTAAGGCACTCATCCTTTCTGTTAACTACGTAGACCACAAGGTACACACCGAATCTACTTACAGTTTCTGGCGTTTCTGGGTATTTATAAATCCGAATAAGTATCTGCTGGGTGCATCCATAACCTAACGCATACACAAACACTGGTGTTGCCTCTGGTACAGCCTCACACCAGGTTCGTTGGTCGCCACGCTGTCCTGTGACCACGTCGCTTACTCTCCGACACTCCCTGTTTACATCGCTTACTCTCCGACATTCGACACCAATACAAAAGAAAAATCCGACCTATTTTGGGCGTTACATCCCGGCCGCAATGTAGCTATTCCAGTAGGTGCACTTACTCACTAATATGTAACACCTGTGAAATACAAACCTAATTTACAAGTTGCAGTACACAATACATATATGTATAAAGTAAACCTAAAGGTAACCCACACAAATTCCTAGTTAGCTTCCGTCTCACATTTCCAATGCCTTCGCTACCTTCAATGAGCGAGCTCACGAGGCAGCGATCCGCCTACACCTCGTCAGTCCACTTTACATCTCTTCTCATCATCTAAGGACATCTCAATCAGTCTCCAATCTTGCAATGATCTGTGGTGGCACTCTCCAATACACATATCTTGGTGATGGGCTTCTCGTAAGTACCTGTTACTGTTCTGATTTCAGCGGATCTGACCAAGCCATCTGCACTCCTGTAGGTCTCTGCCACTAGTTCTAGTGGCCACTGATTCCTGGGTACGTTATCTTGCTTCATCAGCACCAGGTCGCCCATTTTGAGATTGGGTCTTGGATTCAGCCATTTTTGGCGCTCTTGTAGAGTGGGAAGGTACTGCCGGAGCCATCTGTGCCAGAAGACATCCGCTACATACTGCGCTTACTTCCATCGACGACGATACATATCCCTACTCTCAAACTTCCCAGTAGGTAGCATGGGTCCTGACCTCAGCATCAGTAGGTAGTTAGGTGTTAAGGGTCTCTCATCTCTAGGGTCATCCGACAGCTTGGTGATGGGCCTACCCTCACTATGCCTTCCACCACTGTCATTAGAGCTACCAGAGTCTCATCGTCCATAGTCTGTTGCTTCACCACACCCACCAACACAGCTCTGATGGTCCGAATCTGCCTCTCCCAGACTCCTCCCATGTGAGAGGCTCCAGGGGGATTGAACTTCCACGTGACGTCTTTCTTCAACAGATGCTCATGTATCTGTCTCTGGTTCCAGTCCTCAACAGCACGACGGAGTTCTTGCTGTGCCCCGACAAAGTTGGTACCATTTTCGGACCAGATTTTCTTAGGCTCTCCTCTTCTGGCCATGAACCTCTCCAGCGCATTGATAAAGCTGTCTGTGTCCAGGGTGTGTGCCACTTCAATGTGTACGGCTCTGATGGCGAGGCAGGTGAAGATACATCCGTACCTCTTTACCTCAGAGCATGCCCTCTTCACCATGAATGGACCGAAGTAGTCCACTCCCACTCTGGTGAATGGTGGCTCTGACGGTGTAACTCTGGATTCCGGCAGGCTGGCCATCTGCTGTACTTCTGTCCTGTCCCTCAGCCTCCTACAGATGATGCACTGGTACACCATTTTCCTTTACCAACTTTCTTCCCTTGATTATCCAATAACGTCTCCTGGTATCTGCTAGTACACGTTCCACTCCAGCATGACCTGATCTCTGATGAAGATCTTCTACAATGAGCTTAGAGGCTGAGTGTTCACAGAGTAGTATCAGCTGGTGTTTACTGCACTCTTCCTGCTTGGAGTTTGACAGCCTTCCTCCGACAAACAGCAGGCCTGAGGCTGACTTCTTGGGTTCCAGTTTATCAAGACGGATCTTCTTGTCCTCTAAGAGAACGTGTTGCGCTTGTCTGATAATGGCTTGCTTCTTCAGCAGTTTTCAGCTCATCTGCAACCAGTGGTCCCTTCTGATGTGATGTCTTGCAAAGTATCTGGCGCAGTCTTAGGAACCAAGTCACTGCTTTCTTCATACGGTACCAGGAAGAGTAGTAGCTCAGAAGTCTGCCTGTGTGATCCTCCTCAGTCTTGATTGTATACACTACCGGGGATGGCTTAAGCTCGGCTGGCTTTTCCAGTTCTGTACAGTTAAATGCAGGCTGTTTAGGCCATCTGGATCTGTCCTGGTAAAGGAAATCTGGTCCCTTCTTCCAGCGCTCATTACTAACAAAGTCCTCCGCCGTCGTCCTCGAGAGGCATCATCTCCCGGGTTTTCTGAAGTGGGCACATGTCTCCATTGGCTTGGTGTGGTATGCTGCAGAATTTTTGCCACTCTGTTGGCTACATAGGTCTTGAACCTCTTCCCAGTGCTCTGTAGGTACCACAACACAATGGTACTATCTGTCCAGTAGACGGATTCCTCTAAGGGAATCTCTAGTTCCTCTGTAGAATCTTGTCCAACCTTACTGCCTCTAGCGTTCCAGCCAGCTCAAGGCGTGGAATGGTGGAGCCTTTCAGAGGTGCAAATCTGGACTTCGCCATCATAAGGTGGACGGAGACCGTCTGGCCTTCAGAGATGGTCAGCAGGTATGCAACAGCCCCATAACCATACTCAGAGGCGTCGCAAAAATGGTGTAACTTATCAGTTCTCAAAAGTTTGTCCTTAGGCGTGACACATCTGGAAATGCTGAACTTCTTCATGTCAGGTATATCCTTTCAGCCACCGGCCCCATTGTTCCTCCAAGTCCTTTGGCAATGGTTCATCCCAGCCCTCCTGCAGTCTACACAGCTGCTGGCTTGCAGTACAAACGGGCTCACAAATCCTAAGGGGTCATACACTGTGCTGAGGGTGCTCAAGACTCCTCTCTTGGTCTTTGGATTGCCTCTATCCTATATTTCAAATTTGAAGTGGTCAGATTCAGTATCTCATAGCATAGCAAGTACACGCTCTGTAGGCAGTTTGCTCAGGCTGATATCCAAGGTGGTGAAGGACTTTCCCCATTCTCCTTTGGGTATGCTGTTCATCAACTTGGGTGAGTTGGAGGCAAACTTTGTCAGGCGAAACCCTCTTCTAGCCAGAAGTTGCACAACCTGGTTTGCAAGGGAAACTACAATCTCTAGGGTATTCACAGATTTCCAGCAGTCGTCCACGTAGAAATTACGCAGAACTGTGCTCAACACGGCCTGAGGGAATTCGTCTTTAAATTCTCTGGTCACTTGCTGGAGTGAGAAGTTCGCACAGCTAGGGCTCCACACACCACCAAACAGGTGAGAGGTCATGCGGTATGTTACTGATCGTCCCCCCGTATCGCCTTCCTGGAACCAAAGGAAGCGCAACACGTCTCGGTCATCTTGGGTCAACCTCACCTGGTAAAACATTGCCTCAATGTCTCCCATGAATGCAATGGCTCCCTCTCTGAACCTCAGCAAGACTCCTATCAGCTTGTTGGCCTAGTCTGGCCCTTGGCACACATGATCGTTCAAGGATGACCTCCCAAGCCTTGCAGCACAGTCAAATACAATTCTTGTCTTGTCTGGCTTCTTAGGGTTGTGGACTGGATGGTGTGGCAAGTATTGTTTGTTTGCTTGTTTGTTTAGAGGATAATTTCTCAGAGCAATAGTGATCTACCGTTGCAGCTTAGTGTTGGCCGAAGCCACCACCTCGGGAGGGGGTCACAAACCCCGGCTAACACCCGGTACCTATTCACTGCTGGGTGGACAGGGGCTCGGGTTTTAAGAAAGACCACCCATCTATCTTCGCTCCGCCCGGGGATCAAACCCGGGACTTCTCGGTTGTGAGCCGAGCGTGCTAACCACTTTAGTACCACACTTTACCATCAGCTCTGTTAATGTCTTCAGGGGGCACCGCTTCAGCATACCTTTTCTCAAGGAGCTTGTGGATCTCTCCCGTGTACCTCTCTTTCAGGTGGTTGTCTTTGTCCAGCCGTCTTCCCAACATCCGTAGTCGTTTTTCTGCCATGGTACGGTTGTCAGGTAGAGAAGGTCTCTCTGTCTTAAAGGGGATATCCCAGGTGTAATGATTGTCCACTAATGTCTTGCTTCTGTCCCAGGTCTTTATAGTCTTAAGTCACTCTGAGACATTCCAGGTGTTTTAGAGTTGATTCCTTCTAACTCCCACAACTTGGACAAGTCCATTTTCCAGAGTTGAGGTGGTGCGTAGAAAATGAGAAGATGTCAGTGCGGGTCTAAAGGGGTCAAGTGGGCCATTAATGGCCCATCCCAGTGGTGTGTGAATGGCAAAAAATTCATCGGGTTGTCCTTTCTTAACTTTATCTGGCAATAAAGGTCTGCACAATCCTGCCCTATCAGTAGGTGCACTTAGATCCACCTCTAATTCAGTTATCTTCAATTTTTTTTAGGTGTGGCCACCTCTGAATCTCAACATGGCTTGATAAACCCGATAAGTGTATATTCAGAGTCAGTTTGACAGCCACTTCCGGTATGCAGCAGGGGTCCTGGGGATCACTTATGTCTGACACAAGAAGAGTGATGACTGTGGACTCTACAGGTATTCTTGTTTGGGCAATGGTAGTGAGTTCCATCTGACGAGTCACACCTCTGACTCCCAGCTTCTCACATAACTCTTCTGTGCAGTACGTGGTGTTAGTCCCTGGATCTAACATCGCGTATGTGTCAACAATGGTATTAGTATCCAGGCACCTAACTCTAGCTGGTACTATGGGTAGAGCCAGCTTTCCAACCTGACTGCTGGCAAAATTGGTAACTGAGGTGTTCACAGTGGCGTTCTGGGGTGTAGGGTTGATTGTAGATGTCACTATTGCAGGCGTCTGTGGTGTTGCTTCTGGGGTGATATAATCTCCATCTTTCCTGGCTGGTAGATGAAGATACTTGTTGTGCTTCATCCCACAGCCATCCACGGTACAAATGAAGTTCCTAGAGCAATATCTCTCCAGGTATCCTTGTGCAAAACAATTCACGCACAGACCCTTGGACATCAAAAGGTTCCAACGGTCTTTGAAATTCATGGCCTTGAACTGTGAACACCGTTGAGTTAGTAACACTTATCACATAGTGTCCTTGTCCACAAAATGGACATTTACCAGCTGTCTGCTTCTTGCTCTCTGGTGCTGTTGCTCCGTTCTCTGTAGGAGCTGTACTTGCAGTAAAACTTCCGGCACGTCTCTTCTGAAGGTTGGTCTGCTGATTCTTTACTCTGTCCCTCTTCACCAATTTCCCAAAGACATGGTCTGAGGCCTCATCCGAGGCATCACAAATGAACTTCAAAATTTATGTAATCTCTGCTCCTCTCCTGTACTTTGAGCGAATCTCATAGTTGGCCTTCACCCATCGAGTCTGGAGGTAGTAGGGTAACTTCTCCACTACCTGGAGCATGTTGTCTCCACTTCCTAGCTGGCTGAGAGAGTTCATCTCTTTGAGAGACTCCAGGCAACAGTTCAATGCATCAGCATACTCTCGAAGATCAGCTGCTCCCTCTACATCTGGTCTGCTGGTGACCTTCCTGACCCGCTCACAAGTGATATTGTAAGATCTCCAAATCTTTCCTCTAGAATCTTTAATGCTTTTTTGTAGCCTTCCTCAGGGTTCTTGTAGGAGGTGCTCTTTAGTGCAAGTACTGCTTTTACTTTGCAGTAGCTCCTCAAACAGGCTAACTTCTGAGCTGAAGGAATGGGCAAACTGTCTATGGTGTCTTTGAATGACCTGATCAGTGGCCACTATTCTAGCTCCTCCTCACTGAATGACTGAAGTTGTCCTCTAGGTACCTGTAGAGACTCTACAACAGATTGCTGATGACCTTTTGACATATCCAGCACCTGGTTTAAGGCATCAACAAGGATAGAAGCTGCTTTCCTTTCTGGCTCTTCTGGGTTATATGAGAGGGCTCCCATATACTTTGAGGTTTTTCTTGTTGTTCTCTAGATGTACTTTGGTATTGTAGAACTCTGCTGGTAGCCTCAGGGTTTCCCGGTGTATTCATAGGTGCAGTTAAGTGTGTGGTGAGACCAAACCCTTCAGTGTGCAGCTGGTGCTCCATGGTTTGGTAGGAGTGAAGTTCCTGTTTAAACTTCTGACACTCCTCCATCATTCGGTATCTCTCCCTCTTAAAACCATCAGTTCACTCTCTAGCTTTGCTCTGTTCTAAACACAAAGAGCTGCTTTTCCTTATGCAGAGCTAGCTGGCGGTTTCGAATTTCCAGCTGCTGCTTCCTCGACACTCTTAATTTTTTCCTCTAGAGTTTGTTCTCTGCCTCCAAACCAGGCTTCCAGACATATCTCTATGTGCCTTATATCGTCTCCCTTAGCTTACGAGCTCAGTGTCAGTAAATTCAACTTGTCATATTTACTCCGAGAGGGCATCCATTCTTTTCCTTGACCTGAGTGTTGTTCCTATATCACCAGTCAGCTTGTCATGATGTTATCTGCCTGTTGAGAGATCCCTTGGCATAGCACGTTTCTTCTTGCCTAACTACGGGTCATCGTAGTCCTCAGTGCCATACGTTCTCCTGCGTACGACTCATTCTAGATACCTCAAGACTAGCACTAACTTTGAACTATTACGCCACGTAGTGTTAGAGGTGCTTGGTGTACTTGTGGTGTTTGTCTTGCAGACAAGACACCGTTTTCTTTGGCTCTCGTGTTTATTGAAGGAAACGGTTCAACTGCGATAAAACAATCACAATGTAAGAACACCTACGAACTCACCAATCTATACCACAAATGCAAGGTCTATCTGAATCACTCAGTTCCCAAGAAATACACTTTATTGTCACAATCCGTAAGGCACTCATCCTTTCTGTTAACTACGTAGAACCACAAGGTACACCGAATCTACTTACAGTTTGCATTCTCTGGGTATTTATAAATCCGATAATGTACCATCGTGGCTCATCCATAACCTAACGCATTCACAAAACACTTGGTGTTGCCTCTGGTACAGCTCTCACCAGGTCCTTGGTCGCCACGGGTGTCCTGTGACCACGTCGTTTCACTTCCGACCACTCCCTGTTTACATCGCTTACTCTCCGACATTCGACACCAATACAAAAGAAAAATCCGACCTATTTTGGCCGTTACACTCATGTAGGCGATCTACATTTTATACCTGACTTATACCTGAAGTGAGTAATGGGCCCCAGACGTAACTACGTCACGGCTTGTTTACATCGGTGCATTGTGGGGATAAGTCGGGGTCGCCGCGGGTGGACCTACGAAGGGAAAACTACGGCGATGGAATTATTTCGAATTATTTTGCGTGAAATTGATATTCCAGGTGCTATATTACTGTGCTCTGTTCTCGCTGATAACAGTATAGAGAAGACTTGAGGTAATGCCTGATGTGCAGAGGCTTCTAAACCAAGAAAACAGTCATAACAGAGCCTCGTCAAAAGGTAAGCAGCTGGTAGGTACGTAATGTGTCCCTACCTCTTGCTTACTTCTTAATGAGACTCTGCTGTGACTGTTTAACTGGTTTAGAAGCCTTTGCACATCAACCATCACCTCAGGTCTTCTCTATGTTGTCAGCACGGAAATATAGCACCTGGAATATCAATCTCGCCCACAACAACTAGAAATGTTTTCATCGTCGTAGTCTTCTCTTTGCAGGTTGTAGCCTACATATTCATGGTTATGATAGTATTAAAATATCTTATTAATTGAGTTCCTTTTGTTGTCTTTCCTCATAATAAGTAGTGGTACATCATGGTTTAAGTGTTACTTGACGAGCCATTGAATACTCTTGAGTCTATACCAACATCACCAACATTTGCTTTGATTTATCTTATTACTCCATCCATAAACAAGTTGCATAACCACGTTGACATTACCCATCCTTGCCTCGTGGTACCTGGTACTGTCGTCTACCGATATTTTTATCCCTACACAAATCGGGAAAACTTGCCGACGGTAATGGTTTGGTTAGATTTTGCTCTGATTTATCTTATTACTCCCTCCATAAACAGGTTGCATAACCACGGTGACATTACCCATCCTTGCCTCGTGGTACCTGGTACTCTCGTCTACCGATATTTTTATCCCTACACAAATCGGGAAAACTCGCCGACGGTAATGGGTAGGTTAGATTTTGCTTTGATTTATCTTATTACTCCATCCATAAACAAGATGCATAACCACTGTGATATTACCCATCCATGCCTCATGGTACATGGTACTTTCGTCTACCGAAATGCTCGTCCCTACACAAATCGGGAAAACTCGCCGACGGTAATGGTTAGGTTAGGTTACCGTTATGTTAGGTGAAGGTCAGTTACGTTAGTTATTCATAATCACAGGTAAAAGCATATTAGTTATACATACATACTCCACTCCATACAGACTCTTTAACCCTTCAATACATCCCACCTTCCCTTCCAGTCTACTCTGTCATATGCTTTGGTATTAGTCCAGATGAACACCGAACTCACTTTGATGAACGAAATTATTTTTTTCTGGTGTGTTTTTATGTGTTTTGAATGAATCTGCTAACCGTTTCTGTCGCAATTTTCTTTTTCTTTTTTCTTTTTTAGGGTAAGGTTAGTTTTTTTTTTTTTTTTTTTAGTTAGGTAAAGGTTAGGTTAGGTATAGCTTAGGTATGGGTTAGGTTAGGTATAGGTAAAGGTTAGGTTAGGTTTAGGTTCAATTAGTTTCTTGTCATTTGTGCTAAAAAAAAAAAAAAAAAAAATTGCGACTGAAACAGTTAGCAGATTCATTCAAAACACATAAAAACACACCAGAAAAAAATTGTTTCGTCAACCAAAGTGAGTTCGGTGTTCATCTGGATATTTATCTATGCTTTCTCTAAGCCCATGAATGCAGCATACATCTTCTTGTATTTTGCTAACATTGTCTTAATTATCATTCGCATATCTAAGATCTGATCTACACAATCTTTCCCAGTTCTGAATCTGCCTTGCTCCTCACTAACCTTGCCATTTGTGATTTTTTGTACTCTTCCAATTATGATTTTACCATACAGTTTGCCTCAGCACTGCATGATGACTCAATTAAGCTAAATATAAGCCAACCTGGTAACAACATTGCCAATCTAGCTACACACAGCCCTGGAATTATACCACATTTACCACAGCTTAGGTAACCTTAGGTTACCTAACGGTAACCTAACCTAACCATTACCGTCGGCGAGTTTTCCCGATTTGTGTAGGGACGAGCATTTCGGTAGACGAGAGTACCAGGTACCATGAAGCAAAGATGGGTAATGTCACCGTGGTTATGAAACTTGTTTATGGATGGAGTAATAAGATAAATCAAAGCAAAATCTCACCTAGCCATTACCGTCGGCGAGTTTTCCCGATTTGTGTAGGGATAAAAATATCGGTAGACGACAGTACCAGGTACCATGAGGCAAGGATGGGTAATGTCACCGTGGTTATGCAACTTGTATATGGATGGAGTAATAATATAAATCAAAGCAAAGGTTGGTGATGTTGGTATAGACTCAAGAGTATTCATTGGCTCGTCAAGTAACACTTATACCATGATGTACCACTACTTATTATGAGGAAAGACAACAAAAGGAACTCAATTAGTAAGGTATTTTAATACTATCACAACCATGAATATGTACAACCTACAAAGAGAAGACTACGACGATGAACAAATTTAAAGTTGTTTTGGGCGAAATTTATATTCCAGGTGCTATATTTCCGTGCTCGCTGACAACATAGAGAAGACCTGAGGTGATGGTTGATGTGCAAAGGCTTCTAAACCAGGAAAACGGTCACAGCAGAGTCTCATTAAGAAGTAAGCAAGTTGTAGGGACACATTACGTACCTACCAGTTGCTTACCTTTTGACGAGGCTCTGTTATGACTCTGTTTTCTTGGTTTAGAAGCCTCTGCACATCAGCCATTACCTCAGGTATTCTCTATAGTATTCTCAGCGAGAACACAGCACAGTAATATAGCACCTGGAATATCAATTTCACGCAAAATAACTCGAAATTCTTCCATCGCCGTAGTTTTCCCTTCGTAGGTCCACCCGCGGCGACCCCGACTTATCCCCACAATGCACCGATGTAAACAAACCGTGACGTAGTTATGGGTAGGGTCCATTGCGCAGCAACAGGCGGGTGTGGCACGCGGTGACAGCGAGCCATCCTCCGGGGAAATCAAGCGGAGTAAGCAGGTCAGGGGAGCGCAGTGTAAGAGAACCCGCGGAGGTCAATACTATAGATGGGAGTGACAGGCTGAAGTGAGCGGAGTCTTTGCCTTGGGAGGAGGAGGAGTGGCTGGAAGATGAGGACAGAGAGAATACAAGATACAGAAGAGGGGATGGGAAAGGGGAGAAGACAAAGTTAACAATATCAATAATGATAATAGTTATAATAATACTGATCTAATCTCAATAATCTCATATTCACACTTTATATTCTCTCTTAAGCATTAATTTGTATCATGTATCAACTAGGTAGGTAGGTAGGTAGGTAGGTAGGTAGGTAGGTAGGTAGGTAGGTAGGTAGGTAGGTAGGTAGGTAGGTAGGTAGGTAGGTAGGTAGGTAGGTAGGTAGGTAGGTAGGTAGGTAGGTAGGTAGTAGTGTAGGTAGGTAGTAGTAGTAGGTAGTAGGTAGGTAGGTAGTAGGTAGGATAGGTAGTAGTAGGTAGGTAGGATAGGTAGGTAGGTAGGTAGGTATGGTAGGTAGGTTAGGTAGGTAAGGTAGGTAGGGTAGGTAGGTAGGTAGGTAGTAGGTAGGTAGGTGGTAGTAGTAGTAGGTAGGTAGGTAGGTAGGTAGGTAGTAGGTAGGTAGGTAGGTAGGTAGGTAGGTAGGTAGGTAGGTAGTAGGTAGGTAGGTAGGTAGGTAGGTAGTAGGTGGTAGGTAGTAGTGGGAGTAGTAGGTAGGTAGGTAGGTAGGTAGGTAGTAGGTAGTAGGTAGGTAGGTAGGTAGGTAGGTAGGTAAGGTAGGTAGGTAGGTAGTAGGTTAGGTAGGTAGGTAGGTAGGTAGGTAGGTAGGTAGGTAGGTAGGTAGTGGTAGGTAGGTAGGTAGTAGGTAGGTAGGTAGTAGGTAGTAGGTAGGTAGTAGGTAGGTGGTAGTAGGTAGAGGTAGGTAGGTAGGTATGGTAGGTAGTGGTAGGTAGGTAGGTGGTAGGTAGGTAGGTAGTAGGTAGGTAGGTAGGTAGGTGGTAGTTGTAGGTAGGTAGTAGGTAGTGTAGGTAGGTAGGTAGGTAGGTAGGTAGGTAGGTAGTGTAGGTAGGTAGGTGGTAGGTAGGTAGGTAGGTAGGTAGGTAGTGTGGTAGGTAGTGTAGGTGGTAGGTAGGTAGGTAGGTAGGTAGGTAGTAGTGTAGTGGTAGGTAGGTAGGTAGGTAGGTAGGTAGGTAGGTAGGGAGGTAGGTAGGTAGGTAGGTAGGTAGGTAGTAGGTAGGTAGGTAGGTAGGTGGTAGGTAGGTAGGTAGGTAGGTAGGTAGGTAGGTAGGTAGGTTTGGTAGGTAGGTAGGTAGGTAGGTAGTAGGTAGGTAGGTAGGTAGGTAGGTAGGTAGGTAGGTAGGTAGGTAGGTAGGTAGGTAGGTAGTAGTAGGTAGTAGGTACGTAGGTAGGTAAGGTAGGTAGGTAGGTAGGTAGGTAGGTAGGTAGGTAGGTGGTGGTGGTGGTGTGGTAGGTGGTGGGGGAAAGTGGAGGGAGAAAAAAAATACAGAAAGGGGGGGGAAAGGGGAGAAGAAAAGGAAAACAATATAATAATGATAAATTATAATAAAATACTGATCTAAACTCAATAATCTCATATTCACACTTTATATTTTTCTCTTAAGATTAATTTGTACATGTTTTAACTGGGGAAGGGAAGGGGAAAGGAAAGGAAAGGGAGTTAGGTAGGTAGGTGGTAGGTAGTAGGAGGAGGTAGGTAGGGAGGTAGTAGGTAGGTAGGTAGGTAGGTAGATAGGAAGGAAGGAAGGAAGGAAGGAAGGAAGGAAGGAAGGAAGGAAGGAAGGAAGGAAAATTGGAAGGAAGGAAGGAAGGAAGGAAGGAGAGAGGTGAAAGCGATGGCCATAACCTTTGTCCCATCTCCCACAGTGCCAGATTTATAGGTAAACTCAATTATAAGACAGCCGTATGGTATCCCTCATTCATCTTGCGAGGTGGAGCGCTGCCGAGAAGTCCTCCCTCTGTCATCCTTCTGCTGCCACTGCTGCTGCGTACACGTCGCCAGGGCAGACTAATAGTATCTGTCTTGTCATTAGTTATCCCGGACCCCATACACCTTCCCTCTGCCTAGGTGTTTGTGTGTCTGTATGTGTGTGGGTGGGTGTGGGGTCTCTGTATCTATATTCGTATATGAGTTTTTCTTTAAACTGATGCACACTTATGAACCGCAATCACCTCTTCTTTTTGTCCACTCTAGGTGCATGTGTGTGTGTGTGTGTCTGTGTGTATGTGTGTATGTGTGTGTGTGTGTGTGTGTGTGTGTGTGTGTGTGTGTGTGTGTGTGTGTGGTGGTGTGTGTCTGTGTGTATGTGAGTGTGTTGTGGTGTTGTGGTGTGATGGGTGTGTGTGTGTGTGTGTGTGTGTGTGTGTGTGTGTGTGTGTGTGTGTGTGTGTGTGTGTGTGTGTGTGTGTGTGTGTGTGTGTGTGTGTGTGTGTGTGTGTGTGTGTGTGTGTGTGTGTGTGTGTGTGTATGTGTGTGTGTGTGTGTGTGTGTGTGTGTGTGTGTCTAGTATCCATGTCACATCCAAGCTCAATTGTAAACTATTCATCTCAGTCTTATATCTTCTTATTCTCAGTCTTATCGTAAAAATATTTGTCTTATGCTTCCTCTCACTCCTCCATTGCCTTCCCTTTTAGTCTTGCCTCCACACGCGGGTCGTCAATACACTCACACTCCCTCCTCCCTCCTGTCGATACCGTGACGTAAGAACACCAGACAGACACCTCGGACAGTGTTCACAATTCACTGTTATAAGAGTGACACTGTTGAAGACGTATGAAATGTGAGTGCTTGAAAATACTGTAACGAACGTTTACTGCGTATGATTCAGTGTGGATGTGATTCAATGTACGTTGTTAAAAAGTGTTTGAGTGAAACTTGTCTCGTAAAAAGGTTCATAAACTGAAAGGAAGAAAGGGAATATAACACTGTATTGTATTAGAGCGATTATTCTTGTGGACTTTTCTTATGTGTTTTATATGTAAACGAATATTCTTGCATACTTTTCTAATGTATTTCTTACTCTTGTATATTGATATTGTTTATTATTCACACAAAAATAGCAATTAAAGCCTCAAATCATAAATACAAATGATAATAGTAATAATAATCATAATAATAATGATAATGATAATACGAGAAGATATACCAGTAAAAAATACTTACTTCTCGTTACCTTAGAAACAAGAACACATAATAATATGTACAGTAAAAAATTGGCATAATATAAATATATGTATATTTATTTTTTCAATAAACATTTGTTTAATTTCGAAGAAAAAGAGAAGGCGATAGTGGTGGTGGAAGAAGAAGACGAAGAAGTGGAAGAGGAAGAGGAGGTGGTGGTGGAAGAAGAGGAAGAAGAAAAAGAGGAGGAGAGAGGGAAGTGAAAATCGAGGGTTATCTAGATATTTTTATTTTACTTCTTTATATTTGCGATGGATAAAATATGCCAGCAATCCCAACACCATTTTGTCTCAATGCCACCAGATGTATGGAGCGATATATCATGCCTCCCCGCTGAATATTATGTGTGTGTGTGTGTGTGTGTGTGTTTGTATCTGTGTGTGAGTCCTCAGGGTTGTCTATTGTTACATATAAACATTTCTTTGTCCACTCTCTTATTCATCCTTTCACTGTTTGCTGCTACTACTACAACCACTACTACTACAACAACAACAACTAATTATACTACTACAACAAGAACAGCAACTACTACTACTACTGTACACACAAAACTACTACTACTACTACTACTACAACCACTACTACTACTACAACCACTACTACTACTACAACACAACAACTACTACCACCACTACTACTACCACTACTACTACTATTACTACTACTACTACTACTAAAAACGAGACCTACATCTCTCTCTCTCTCAACACCATTTTCCGTTTCATGTTATTGATAATATGATATTTCACTTTACTAGATCTTGTGTTAAGAAAGACTTTTGGTTGGTGATATTCACTGTGACGATATTACATACGAACCACCGTGTGATTACATTTTCTGTGGTGACACAAAGGAGAAAACAAATTCTACTCAATCTCTCAAATTACTGTCTTTTAATATAGGAAGCATTCCACGCCATCTGGACACTTTTAATGTCCAATGTTTAAATACTTTTGACTTTAATTTTGATATAATAGGACTGTGTGAAACGAGGCTTAATAACAGCATAATGCCCCTTTACAACTTACAGAATTTCACTGGTAATTTAAAAAACAAAACTACAAGTGGGGGGGATTGGTGATATATATGCTCAACAAATTTCACTGTGTATCAATGGAAAATGTTTCCTTCTAACTACCACACCTGCAATCACTGTTCCTGAAGGTTGTTCAGCCATATAATTTCATAGTTGGATTAATTTACCGACCACCATATTCAAGTATGAATGACTTTCTTCAGTCCTTAGAACAAATTTTAGATGCCATAGTATCAGAGTCAAGATTACCGTGTTATGTGATGGGTGATTTTAATGTTAATTTGCTTCAGTACGATACGGATAACAATGTTAAGGAATTGGTATATATATTTTCTTCTCACTTAATGTACCCAACAGTACTAAAGCCAACCAGAGTAACTAGAACTTCAGCTACTTTAATAGACCATATATGGACGACTGAAATATATAATTGTGTGAGGAGTGGAATAATTAACATAAATATCAGTGATCATTTCCCCGTTTTTAATATATTTTCTTTAGAAAATGTTGATAATTCCCCACATATATCTTTGAAAAGAAGAATGATGAGTTTGGAAAACATGGATAATTTTAAAGCAGAGTTGACAAATTACAATTGGGAACAAGATATCACCGGTAGGAATGTTGATGAAGATTTTAATACTTATGTGAATGCATTTACTACCATATACAACAAAAACTTTAAAATGAGAGAATATAAGATTAAACCGGTACATACTGATAAACCATATATTACTGCAGTCATCAAACAATCTATAAAGTATCGGAATAAATTACAAAAATTATATGCAAAGTGGCCGCTAACGTATGGTAGACAGTTTAAACGATACAGAAATACTCTGACATCAGTAATAAGAGAAGCCAAAGAAAATTATTACAAAGAAAAGCTATCAACCTCTGGTAATAGCAAGAAAACGTGGGAACTAGTTAACTGCTTGATGGGAAGGAATAAGAAGCAAAAGCCGCCGCCCTCATTTACTTTTCATAATAATACCACAACCAATTACCAAGAAATAGCCGATGGTTTCAATGAGTATTTCAGCAGTGTTGCTGAACAACTAGCAGAGAACATTCAACCATCTCGTGTGTCCTTTAGGGAGTATATGCCAGAACCTGTGCCACATTCTATGTATTTACAACCAACTACAGCAGTAGAGATAAAGAATATTATTAAATATCTCAAATCCACTTCTCCTGGCTACGACGATATTCACCCTAGGGTAGTGATGCACTGTATGGACATTATCACTCCGTTCCTCGTACACATTGTAAACAGATCCTTCCAAGACGGTATTTTCCCAGAGCAGCTTCAAATAGCTAAAGTAATTCCGATACACAAAAAAGGAGACAACACAAGTGCCCATAAGTATAGACCCATTTCAATGCTCACTACATTCAGTAAAATATTTGAAAAAGTAATGGTGTCAAGATTAAAAGGTTACCTACATCGGTGCTCGATATTAACTAATCACCAGTATGGATTTAGAGCTGGATGTTCCACAGAATTGGCGGTACACAGTCTTTGCCAGACTATCTATGACACATTGGATACTAAAATGTTTCAGCTAACACTATTTTGTGATTTGGCTAAGGCATTCGATACGATTTCACATAGTATTTTGTTAGAAAAATTATTCATATACGGGATAAGGGGAGCTGCAAATCATTGGTTTAGGAGTTATCTAGGAGACAGGAACCAGTATGTAAATTTCAATGACAAAATATCCAATATTAAAACAATCAAATATGGCATTCCTTAAGGATCAGCTCTGGGACCTATACTATTCTTGATATACATAAATGACATAGTGCACTCAAGTGATAGACTGAATTTTCTTCTATTTGCAGACGACACTACTATTTATCTTAAAAGCGTTGACCTTAGAGAATTAGAAGCTACTTTAAATAGCGAATTAGTACACGTATCGAATTGGATTGATAGTAATAAGCTCTCTTTAAACCTTAACAAGACACAGTATTTATTATCTCATCCTAGATTGCGACAGCCAATAACCAACATTTCCATTAAGATAAACAACATTGAAATACCTAGAGTTAAAGAAGCACAATTCTTAGTGGTAATAATTGATGAACATTGACGATGGAAAGCTCATATAGATTACATTAAACTGAAAATTAGTAGAATAATAGGAGTGGTATATAATATAAGATCTAATATGAATGATAGCAATGTTAAGCAAATATATATGTCACTGGTTTACCCACACATAACATATTGTGCCGCAGTTTGGGGAGGTGCATGTCCCACATACCTTCATAACCTCTTTGTTACACATAAAAAAATATTGAGAGTAATGTATTACTGGCGTCGTTATGAACACACTAATCCTTATTTCAAGAATAATTCCTTATTAAAATTACAAGATATCATAAGCTTTCGAACAGGTATCTTTGTATACAATGCATTAAGTAACTGTGTCATTACTATTGACTATACACGGGCACCACACAACATTGCGACAAGGAGCACACGTCATGAGCTGAGACTTCCTCGGTGCAGAACATCACACGCCCAGCAGAGTGTCCTTGTCAGGGGTTGAAGGACATGGAATACACTCTCAGACGACACTAAATATTCCACTTCCAAGAACATGTTCAGGTCGAGGATTAAACGAGAATTATTTGCTAGATACGAATCGTTACTATAGGTACCTGTGTATGATCATATAGGTGTGGATGAATATGTATATGTGTGTATATGTGTGTATTTGTGAATGTGTGTATGTGTATGTATTTGTGTATGCGTGTATATGTATGTATTTATGTATGAGTGTATATACAAGTATGTATATATGTATGTGTTTATGTATGTATATATGTGTGTATGTATATGTATGCGTAAGTATGTAGGTGTATACAATTCTGAATAGATAAAAATTACATTTATGTATATTATGTTGAGTTGTCTGCGGCCATCACTGTGAGAGAAATTTAACCTAAAGATACTGATTCAGGCCCGTAATAGAGCATTTGTTCATCGGGCCCTGCCATATAACTCACCGTGTATTTCCTTATACTGAATTGTAACATGACGGCCAATAAATTATTATTATTATATATTATTATTATCTCTCTCTCTCTCTCTCTCTCTCTCTCTCTCTCTCTCTCTCTCTCTCTCTCTCTCTCTCTCTCTCTCTCTCTCTCTCTCTCTCTCTCTCTCTCTCTCTCTCTCTCTCTCTCTCTCTCTCTCTCTCTCTCTCATAAGTATCACAGCAGCCTGTATTCCGTGAACGCTTTGCAATATTCTGAGATCAAATGAGATTTTCCTTCCTTGCTTCGCGAAATGGTGGTGGTGGGGTGGTGGTGGTGGTGGAATAGGGTCCCAGGTTCGGTTACTCCCCCTTGAATATATTACCCAAGACGCTTCCTCCTCCTGATGCTGCTTACAATCAAGGTTTTCCCTAAGGACTGTTTTCCCGCAATACTCCATCATAATACTCCTTTGATCATCTGCCAATTGTTGAAGTAAATCTAGTTCCAGTGGCTTATGGTACAGACTGAAGCGTACTTGACTTGCCTCCATATCTCTCTCTTTCTCTCTCTCTCTCTCTCTCTCTCTCTCTCTCTCTCTCTCTCTCTCTCTCTCTCTCTCTCTCTCTCTCTCTCTCTCTCTCTCTCTCTCTCTCTCTCTCTCTCTCTCTCTCTCTCTCTCTCTCTCTCTCTCGGGAGAGTCGTAGAGAGATTGATTGATTGATAATTTTATTGGCCTTAATATTATACAAGTTATTATATATGTAGAGAAAATGTCAAAGCCTTTGTCCATTGAGTCGTAACTCTTTTATGGACTTTATGCTAAAATAAGAGGTCAGCAGATGTAGCGTGTAGGACGGCCTAATGCTAATTTACATATGAAAAACTAAATTAAATTAAAAAATTAATATTCCCTACTGAATATACTACTTAATTTAATCAATTAAATTAAATAAATTTAATAAGTATATTAAAGAATATACACAAACAAGCATTCATACCATAAAGGTACTCATACATAATAGTACTGATAACGAGAGCAATGATAATTATCACACGAATTATATAAAACACAATTATAATAATAATAAATAAATTTTAATAGTTACTTTTCAACTTTTCTTTTATTTGCAGTTTAAATGGATTTAATTCTTTATTCTTACATCATCTGAAAGTTTGTTCCACAGTTTAGTTCCCCGAGTGAGAACACTTTGTTGAGCATGGGAAGTTCTACACAATGGAAGTTTGAGATTATTGGTTCGTCTGGTTTGTATGCTATGCGTTGTGGTCTGAAAACCACTGTCAATTTTGTATGTATTCATCGCCTTATAAACAAAAGTTATAGTCTGATAGTCGATAATATCATGTAATTTTAGAAGTTTCAACTCACGAAAGATTGGACTTGTGTGGTCATACCGATTACTATAGGACATTATGCGAACAAATTTTTTCTGATTTACAAATAGTTGATCAATATATGTTTTATATGCCCCACCCCAGATAGCTGAACAGTACAATAAATATGGATATGCTAATGATAAATAAATATGTCTTAAACCTTCAATATTACAATGGTTTCGTATTCTATATATTACACCTACTATTTTTGAAATATTATTTATTACATTCTCTATGTGTGTTTTCCATCTTAGCTTGCTATCAATAACAACTCCAAGGAATTTAGCTTCTTGTACCTCTTTAATAATGAGATTATCAATTTTGATACTGTTGCATTGTGTGTGTGTCATGTGTGAATGTGACAGCATACAGTGAGTTTTATTGATATTTAATGTTAACTTGTTACATTTTAACCAATTAGCAGCATGTACTAATTCAGTGTTCATTGTATTTCTTAGATCATTTAAATCCCTTCCCTGTAGAAAAATGGTATTGTCATCAGCAAAAAGTAAAAATTTAAGATTTTTGGTACATAGAGTTATGTCATTGATGTAAATTAGAAATAATAATGGTCCTAGGACAGATCCTTGTGGCACACCACAAGTAAGACTTTTATACGACGATGCACTACTATTAAAGACTGTATACTGGTTCCTACCGCTGAGATAACTTTCAAACCATCTGAAGACTGGTCCACGAATACCGTAAATCATTAGTTTCTTTAATAAAATGGAGTGATTAATAGTATCAAAAGCTTAGATAAATCACAAAAAATAGTTAATTGATACATTTTACTATCTATTGCATTATATATGTTTTGGCAAAGGTGGTGTACTGCGAGTTCTATTGAATATTTAGGTCGAAACCCATACTGATTATCTGTTAAAAGTAAGTTTTCTGTTAAATAATTCATTAATCTATTTGCAATAATCTTTTCAAAGACTTTACTTATGGCGGGAAGAACTGAAATAGGTCTGTAATTTGAAAATTGAACTATCACCTTTTTTTGAGGGGAAGAGAGGAAGAGGAAGAGAGAGAGAGGGGAAGGACGCGGGTCAGAGGTGCTCCGTGTTTTTTGTGCTTTTTCTCTCACCAAACACCTTGTACGGGCCTCTAAGTTACACCAACGATCAGCACAAGGTAAAGTTATCGCAGTGCAGCATAGTGTGAGAAAGAAGTGCGTAACCTGTGACCGTAATCTGCTAAATTATTGCGGTGTTGTGAGTGGGAGGGCCATGCGTAGCTGTGAGCGTGTGGGTGAGGCACTGTGGCCCCTGACCTGAGTGTATAGGCCTAAAAAACCCAGCAAAGTGACCTTGAACATTCCCACCCCGTACTTCCCTGCCCACCACCAGTGTCTACCTCCCCATAGCCGCACCACCCTCTCTCTCTCGCCGATGTCGTGTGAGCACCGGTCTGTTTACGACCGAGGGTCGTAAGGGTCACCCCTCCACCCTCCCTCCACCCCTCCTTGTCTGACAAGCACCACAGCCACACTGCACCTATCTATGCCTGCCCTGACTCGCGGGGTCTACGCGTGGTAACTAGTGTGGGATGGATGAGTTTGTGCTCGCTATACACCACGCCCTCTATCTTGCATAATGGATGAGGCAGTGAACGACGGAGATCTGAGCACGGCGCCTCAGAGCGAGGTGGGTGGCCTGCCTCCTGGTGTCCCTGACGTCCCCACTGGCTTGCCTACTACTACCTATTAATCTGGAAAGATGGTAAACCATATCGGTTCCCACAAGGAAATCGGTGCACAGGATGATGGATCAAATGAAATGGAAAACAGCGACTTTGAATCAAGTAATGATGGCTTCACCGAGTGCGAGACAAGAAAGAAGAGAAGGAAGAGACTCAGGAATAACATGACGGCTGGTACTCAATACTACTACCGGTGCTGGCCCCTCGCACCACCAAGCACCAAGCAACAGTAAACAGTACCCCTGGACCCCAGCCAGCATCGCCGCGCCACTGCTTCTTCAGGCCAGTCTGGTAGTACCATATTATACTTATCAAACGACGCCAATCTCTCAGAGGATGATAAGTGTAACTGGCTCGCAGACGCCATGCAGGCTGGCTATAAAGTAAAAGCAAGATTTGGAAAGTCAGGAATAATTGTTGTCAGTGTTTCCGATGAATCAACTCGAAAACTGACAACACAAGGATTCAGTAATGTGGTGTTCTATTTCCCCATTAAGTCCACAAATATCATAATCAAGGGTTTGCATCCATCCACACCAATTCACTGGATAGCAACAAAGTACCCGTGCCTGCGGGGACTAGCATGGAATATAAGAAGTAGGTATGGTAATGAGCTTGATGGATGGTGCAGTGGTGAGGTACCAGAGAACCTCGAAATACCACAGATGGAGAAAACACTCAAGATCGAAGAATATATCTCCAGACCTAACTTATGTGGCAGATGCTCGGTGTGGAATCACACTAGTGCTAATTGCAGGATGGCGCCCAGGTATCGTTTCTGTGCAGGCTGTCATATGTCCACTGTCTGTAAAGAAAAAAATAACCGATGGCGGGACGGTAGTTCCCAAGTGTGCTAACTGCCAGGGCGACCACCATGCGACCTATAATAAGTGTCCGCGGTTCCTTGAGCTCATCTGTCAAAGGTGGGGGGGCACCACCTCTCCCTCACACCGTAGCCCAGCACCAACCCCAGCACCAAGCCCAGCACCAAGCCTGGCACCAAGCCCAGCACCAAGCCCAGCACCAAGCCCAGCACCAAGCCCAGCACTAAGCCTGGCACCAAGCCCAGCACCAACCCCAGCACCAAGCCCAGCACCAAGCCAGCACCAAGCCCAGCACCAAGCCCAGCACCAAGCCCAGCACCAAGCCCAGCACCAAGCCCAGCACCAAGCCTAGCACCAAGCCCAGCACCAAGCCCAGCACCAAGCTCCAAGGGTACTCAGCTACCAGCCCTCGTGGCTACCAAGCCCGCACTCGGCCCCGCCCACCACCACCACTTCTCCACCAAGCCCAGCACCCCAGCCAAATCGCCCCAGCACCCACCCTCACACCCCCACAGGCGCCCAGGTCACCAATCTGGAAAGGGGCCCAAGGACTACCTAGCCTGCACTCCAAGTCCATGCACAAGATGCCCTAGACCAGCTATGCACCAAGCCACAGCCAAGCCCACAGCAGCCCAGATTGCTATCAGGAAACTGCTCCCCTCGGCGAACAAGCAATCGATACTGGCCGCGTGACCTCCATATCAAAGTATCCGGGCTGTACTTCAGAAACATCACCACGTATCCGCCCCTACAACATCCAATTGCGGAGTCTTTGACTTGAAACTAATGGAGAAGAACAACAACTGGTAGCACTCATTAAGAATAACGTAGACCCCACTAAGACGGCATGCCGCTAAATGACAGGCCAAATCAACGGGCGAAACAGATTCATTGAGTACAACAGTTACCTTCAATGACCTGACATAGTTCTACAGAAACAGCCATGACTCCATATCAAAATATCCCGGAGAGTATTCAGACTCACAGTGGACAGCATACAAAGTCCAATGCGAATTTGTTCGCCTACAGAGGACCTGGCATGTATGTCAGGAATAACAATCTAGCTGAAAGTATTGGAGACCCGCCTTTGTGGGTTGATAACAGTCAAGCACACAGCAATCAATTTAAAAATAGATACAAAGTGGAAAAATAATTTATTAAGATCAATAATGGTTTATGTAACGAGATTAAAACCATGCTTGACTTGAGCCAGTTATATGAACTCGCTGATGGTTACCCTAGCCTTTGATGGGTGATCTGAATGTCTACCATTATAAGCTGGGAGATAATGCCTCTGGCGCTCCAACAATAATGGGAAAAAGCTTGTCTCTTTCATGGAAAACAACCAAGATATTCTGAATATTCTCAATGGACCTGAGCCAACACATTTACAGGGGAACAAGCTTGATTATATCTGTCTGATCAATGACCCTGCATGAGTCATCACTGTGAGGTGGTTGACACGTTGACATCCGACCACTTTGGTGTGTATGGAGAGATCCTTCTCCCTGATACAGTAAGGAGACACAGTATGCCCAGAAAGAGGACTGTGTGTTCCGAAGAAACATGAGCAACGCATTAGGGAACTAAGGGGGGGGGGGGGCGGGGGCACTCAGTAGAGCGCATACTCCGCCAAATATTTCATCATTGGTTGCCATGGCAACAGTGGTGATTTGATGTCACAAAAAAAAAGTTAAAAAAAGTTAAAAAAAAAAAAAGTAAAAAAAAATATAAATAATAATATAATATGATATATATATATATAATATATATATATATATATATATATATATATATATATATAAATAGTATATTATATATATATATATATGTATATTATATATATATATATATATATATATATATATATATATATATATATATATATATATATATATATATAATATATATATATATATATATATATATATATATATATATATATATATATATAATCACTCAATTATGAGCGCATACCTCCGGACGAATATTTCATCAATTGGTTACCATGGCAACAGTTGTCAATAGATTTCATCCAAAATTAAATCAGTTCTTCCTTATACCAAATATACTTGGTATACCGAGTTTGGTCCAAATCTATTAGTAATTTTTCGAGAAATCCTGTACACTAACAAACAAACAAACAAACAAACAAACAAACAGACAGACAGACAGATCGGGGTGAAAATATAACCCCTCCAACTTCGTTGGCGGAGGTAACAAATTAATAATTGGTATAAACATTACACCGCCTCATCGACAGAAGAGTTCAATACAGACATAATACACCAACTGGAGAGTAAAATTAATATGACAGTCAGGCATGGAAAGAGGAACACAATGAAAGAAATGAAGAGATGGTATAAGAGTGATGTTCAGTGTTCAGCGATGTCCGTTCAGCGGATTGACAGACAATACAAGAAAATTAAGCATCAGTGGCAAAACAAACCCACTCATAATAACCTGACGATATTTAAGCAGATGGGGCATCAAGTGCAAGATGTCAAAAAGAAAGTAAGAGAAAAATACTGGACGTCCTTTCTACAATCCATGGATCACAGAACGCCACTTGCTGAAGTGTCAAGGAATATCAAAATCGTACAAGGAAAGAAAGCACCTTCGCCCCTCCACCCTGACCCATCAAAGAAGAGCAACGAACTCATGCAGGAGTGGGCGGACGCCTCCAGCTATGACTGTTTGCCCCTGCAGGTGCGAAGTGCTCTTGCCACCAACGCCAAGAAGCGTATTGGGAAGATTGAAGCAGCTTTACTCGACCCTAATGTCTCCGATAACATGCCCATCACAGAAGAGGAGCTCGTCAGGAGCCTGGAAAAGTCAAGCTCTAGTGCACCCGGCAAGTCCCGGCATGGATGGTGTCACCTACGATGGTATTCGCTTCCTAACAACGATTGATGGCAATCCTGTTCTGCGACTCTACAACATGATATGGACGGGGGACGCCTACCAACACCCTGGAAAAAAAGCTATTATTGTCCCTATTCCCAAACCAGGAAACCCAGTTTTTTTCAGACCAATATCTTCAACTCTTGTCTTTTTTTTTTTTTTTTTTTTTTACATCACAAGGAACTGGCCAAGGGCACAACAAAAATGGGTAACACAAAGGCCGCTTAGTTGCCAGTCCCTATAAAGAAGACAGTAAGAGAATAAAATACAAACAGAGGGGTAGGCCAAGCTAGTTCGGGAGGTGTCTTGTTACTCTTCTTTTGAAAAGATGTAAGTCATAGGCAAGTGGAAAAATAGAAACAGGAAGAGAGTTCCAGAGTTTACCAGTGAAAGGGATGAAAGAGTAAAGATACTGATTAACTCTTGCATTAGGAAGATGGACAGAATAGGGATGAGAATGAGTAGAAAGTCTTGTGCAGCGAGGACGCGGGAGTGGGGGAGGCATGCAGTTAGCAAGTTCAGAAGAGCAGTGAGCATGAAAATAACGGTAGAAGAGAGCAAGAGAAGCAACATTGCGGCGGTGATTTAAAGATTGAAGACAGTCAGTCAGAGGAGAGGAGTTGATGAGACGAAAAGCTTTTGACTCAACCCTGTTTAGGAGAGCTGTATGAGTGGATCCTCCCCAAACATGTGAGACATACTCCATACATGGGCGGATAAGGCCCCTGTAGAGAGCAAGCAATTGGGAGGGAGGAAAAAAAGGACGCAGACGCCACAGCACACCTAACTTCTTAGAAGCTGTTTTAGCAAGAGATAAGATGTGAGATTTCCAGTTCAGATTTTTAGTAAAGGATAGTCCTAGAATGTTCATTGTAGAAGAAGGAGACAGTTGAGTGTCATTGAAGAAGAGGGGATCTATCTGGTAGGTTTTGTCGAGTAGATAGGTGAAAAAAGTGGGTTTTTGAGGCATTGAACAAAACAAGGTTTGCTTTGCCCCAATCAGAAATTATTATTGTCTGTGCAAATAGTCCTGTCAAAATATGACCTGAAGCCCTCTTACCCCAAACAAATTGCAAGAAATTATTTTATTGCATTATTTTGTTGTTTCAAGTGTAAATAACGATACAACAAAAGTTTACCAAAATTGGGTTACCGAAAATGGGACAAAATGGCGTCATGCTTGATGGCCGCCTCTGCCACTAGAAACACCTAATATTCCAGTTAGGAAGGCGGTTAGCTCTTCCGTACTTTGATAAGTGTTCATTTCAGTGAACTTTGAAAAGACTTTGGAAAAGTCTAAAAAACAGTAACCCCATTATTCTGGGCTCTCAAAAAAATTATAGGCGCAGTCATAATGTCGTGACGTCATCCTGCAATGACGTCAATTTGGTTGGTACATGCACTGAGTTAAGTTATTGTTTTCATTCAGCCATTCCAGATTTTAGATTTTACTAACATTCATTTCTTTTGCATTTCAGAGCATGAGAAGATGGCAAGTCGAGCAAATTGTCCTTTATGTGGCAGGGAGATAGATGATGAAACGGTGGTGATTAGTGAAAAGGGGGATGAAGGAATCAACAAGGCATCGACAGAGGCGACAGTATCGTGGTAGTTGCTGGTACCGAGGTGCATAAAAGATGCAGAGTGAGCTATATTAACAGGAAGCAAATATACTTGTTCAAGAAAGCCAAGCTACAACCACCTCAACCTGTCAAAAGGAGTGCGCGTGTTTCTGTCGGACCTTTCAACAGTAAATCGCACTGTTTGTTCTGTGGCAATGAGATAATAAAATCACCCGGTAGTTCCGATTTTGATGAATTCAGCTGTGTCAAAACAGATTCATTCGTGGAGACAACCCTCTCACATTGTAAGGATCGTAATGATGACTGGGCATTCACTGTTCGTGGTAGAATAGAGTATTTCGGAAAGGACCTCCACGCTGCTGATTGTGTGTACCATCGGTCATGTGACATCAATTTTTGCACGAAACGGGCCATTCCTTTGCAGTACAGAGATGGTTCTACTGAAAATAAGCCACGAAAGGTTGGAAGACCGAAAGACTCTGACCAAGAGCAGGCCTTCATCGGAATGTGCTCGTTCTTAGAAGAAAATGATGAGGAAAAATTGACAGTGGATGGATGATCTTGCTAAGAAAATGGCAGAATATCTGGTTCAGCCAGAGTCCGTGGCCTATGGCAACCAGTACCTCAAATCCAAACTGGTTAAGCATTATGAGGAATCTATCTATATTCATTGCCGAGCAAGAGGGGTTACATGATATCGTAACATTTCGTGAGAAAACTAGCAGTATTCTGAGAGACTATTTTAGCCAGCCAGAAAATGATGAAGAGGCTCAGAAAAGAGACATCATACAGACTGCGGCTAAACTGATCAAGAGCGACAATGATCACATCTTCAATCGACTAATATCCTGATATTTCGGCGCTAGAACTATAATCTGCCCTAGAATACATTCCATCGAGCTTGCAATGCTTGCTCCAACATTTAGCTTGCTCCTTTTATTTGTTGGCAAAGACACTTGCAGAAAGGTGGCGAGTATTGGACAATATATTGTACAAGCCGTGCGCCCCAGGGCTTTGATAGTACCGCTGCAGATTGGATTAGTAGTACAGGTACACCACCATGTCAGGTCGCGATTCCTGGTCGACAGCCTCTCAGCCATGTGTTTCTGCTCTTCATACTCAGAGGTCCAGAAATTTGAGGAAAACGCTGCCACCTATACTGCTCTGGATTTACTGGGCGATGGCGACATAGAAGGACCAGATTCGGCAATGATGCTTGCAGCTGATAATGTTGACCACAACATCATGACATTAGATGGGAAGGGTACATTTCAAGGAATGGGGATGCTTACAGCCATAACTCCAGGGAGGCAAGTCCGCCGAACAATCCTTAGAAGCCGGATTGAAGATCTGAAGATTGTTGAACTGACTGAAGTTGATGTAAAGGAATACCGGTTCACGAAATATGCCTGTGACAACATCAAGTTTGATCCTCTGCCATTCCTTGAAGCTGCTGATCAAAAGATTGACCTACTGTGGGAGATGTCCCTACGCTTCAAACAACCTGCGCCAAACTGGAATGGCATGATGCATCTATTGCATAAGGACTGCAGTCATCCAGGGCAGTCCTCTGTGGTATTCCTTTCAATCATTGACATGTATTCTGGGGAAAAGTCATGCATCTTCTCCACCCTTCAGTACCTTTGCAAAATTTCAAATTATCACAAGTCCCCGGCAGTTGTGACATTTGACCAGCCACTGTAAAAAAGGAAAGGGTCACAAATCAAACATGAGGTGCCTGCAGACAGTCCGGTTCGAGATGTGGTGTTGCTGCTGGGATGCTTCCACACTCTAATGAATCTTCTGGGTGCGATAGGAACGTTGATGGATCGAAGTGGAATCAACGAAATCCTGGGAACCATCTATGGCGAGAATGCAGTGCAGCACATCTTGTCAGGAAAGACAGTTCAGCGTGCTCTCCGTAGTCATCTGTTCCTTGATCAGTGTCTCACACAACAGGTTGTAGACAGGATAATTTGTGACGACCCTGATTTTGCAAAACTTGTGAATGAAATTGAAGAGCTGTATATGCAAACACTGACAGGGGACACAACACTGGATTCGCTCATCTCATCTGTCTGTCTCACTACTATTGACCAAGTCTTGTCTACCAAGATAAATGAATTCTCAACTCATTATAAAACAAGCAAACTCTGGCTCAGTTACCAACAGATGCTAGGCGTTGCCAGGGAGCTTATCAAGGCTGATCGCACAGGATCCTTGGTTATGCACCTCCACGCCATCGCTGACTGTTTGCCCATATTCGCCGCAGCTGGATTTTGGTATTCAAGGTCTTTGTATGACGCCATTTTGACCCATCTCCGGTTACACCATTTGGTAAAATTTTGCTGTTTTGTTGTTCACACATTAAAGAACAAATAAACACCATAAAACAATTTCTTGCAATTATTTTAGGGTTGTTTACTACTTTGACTAGACTAAAATGCTTTGAAAGAATACTCCTTAATCGTCTACTATATAGTATCAAACCCCAGCTCTCAAGTAATTTGTATGGGTTCATTCATGGCAGGAGCACACACAATTGCATTCATAGAGTCCTTGCTGGCATTAGGAAACGATTTAATGTTTTTGTTGATTTGAAGGGAGCCTTTGATAGAGCTAACCCCATCTTATCCCAACTATCTAATATGACCTCGGGGACCATCATCAGAATAGTACAAGACTACCTAACAGACAGACACAGTCGCGTCTACTTTGAGGGGGCCTACTCCAGGTGGGAACACATGGAATAAGGAACACCACATGGGGGGGTTCTCTCGCCAACGCTCTTCAACGCACTTATGAATATCATTGCTTCTTTCAAATTTAATGGGGTTGTTATTACTGTTTATGCTGATGACATAGTGCTACAAGCTGACTCACAAACACACATAAAAAACGCGTTGCGAACACTGGGGGGATTGTGCAACTCCATCGGCCTCATCAATCATCAGGGAAAAGCAAGGTGCTGTATAAACGGCATCAGGATAAAGATTCCTTAAAACTACAAGGGAAAATTCTAGAAGAAGTCTCCACCTACAAGTATATGGGTGTACTTGTTGGGCATTACAACACAAGACACAACGAAGTCACCAGACTGAAGCACATCTGTCAGCCTCGACTAGCGTTGCTAAGGAAGTTGGCATGGGGAGACGTGGGGTCGTCTGTCCCCGTCCTTAAGAGGCTATATGTTTCCTTAATCAGATCAGTCATAGACTAGAACTTTAGCAGAGTCTAGCACCCTAACACGTCTTAACAAAGGAAAATCTAAAGCACTTGAAGTCATTCAGAATACAGCAATTCGGATAATTTTAGGGTGCTCAAGATCAACACAGCAGGATTGTGCAAAACACGAAATAGGATTACCAACTCTCACACATAGAGTACATCAAATGGCAGACCTCCAAATTATGAGATCACTAAATACTAATGATGATGGTCAGTTCTATGAGGCTCTTTTCAATCCTAAGTGGAAAGAAAAGTGTAATGTTTGGCTCTCATCAGTCAGAAAATTGCTCAGTTCATTTGATTTTGATAAATACATGGATGATAGGGAGCACAAACCAGTTGATTTCCCCCCTGGGAACTGCCAGTTTTCAATGTGTTCTATTCTCCCATCAAGGTTAAGAAGTGTAATGTCCCATGTGAGCTGATGAGGCAGGACTTCCTTAGTAGATTGAATGCCCTCCCAGAGTGTCCCAATATCCTGTACACAATGGGTCGCTGCATGAGGACGGGCGTGCGGGGGCCGGGGTCGTGTACTACAAAGGAGAAAGCCGGGGTGAACACCGGGCGCTAAGCATCCGACTGTCTGATGGCTGCTCCTCGACCCAAACGGAGCTTGTCGGGATAGCAGCGGCTCTGGCAGTAGTCAAGCGAGAGGCCGGAGACGTCATCATTGCCTCTGACAGTACGACTGCCCTACAGTCGATAACATCCAGGAACCTTCTTCACACCGTCCTCATGAACAGAATTATTAAACTTGTGTATACAATAACGTGTCAGGACAGAACTGTTAACTTTATATGGTCCCCATCACACTGTGGGATAGCGGGTAACGAGCGTGCAGATGAACTCGCCAACAGTGCTACGACTAAGGATGGTGTTGGGTTTCCGCTCCCTCTGTCCCTTGGCCGTCTAAAAACAGAAATGTGTGGGAAAATGGAAACTTACAATAAGAGACATTGACAGCATGCTCGGTCAGTCTGCTTCTCTCACTACACATATGGACTTAACAAAAGGGTGTCAACCCCAATACATACAAAATGGACTAATTACTAGGCGCCAGCAGGACTAATTACTAGGAGCCAGCAGGACTAATTACTAGGCGCCAGCAGGTTTGTTATAGTAGGCTAAGGTTAGGGTATAAGTACATGTGGGAGGTAGCTGGCAGTGACTACATCAATATGAAAAAATGTAAACTATGTAAAACAGAAGAGAAGCACACACTCCGCCATTATGTAATGGTATGTCCAGAAATTATTTCCTTTAGAGGCAGCTGTGCCAATGCCTCCTATTCTGGGCTGCTGCACTACTATCTACAACCATGTAACCTTATCCAAGTCAAAAACAGTCACCCAAACTTGCCAATGCCTCATAAAGGACTTAATATGTACGTAACATAACATAATCTTTTGAATATTGTATTTGTATATATTGTACATCTGAATGTAATTAACATTGTTACTATCTAACTTAATTAATCATGGCAATCCTTCCCATGCAACCTGCATGGGGTGTGTGCCTTTTGTCTATTTTGTACCCTTAATTATACATGTATTATGTATAATGTGTACATTATTCAGAATAAACGTTTTGATCTGATCTCTCTCTCTCTCTCTCTCTCTCTCTCTCTCTCTCTCTCTCTCTCTCTCTCTCTCTCTCTCTCTCTCTCTCTCTCTCTCTCTCTCTCTCTCTCTCTCTCTCTCTCTCTCTCTCTCTCTCTCTCTCTCTCTCTCTCTCTCTCTCTCTCTCTCACACACACACACACACACACACGCACACACAGGATGGGCCCAGACCCTGGACATATAGTGCCACGATAACACAACAAGCTCTTCACCTCCATTCACTGAGCTCCCTGAGGCTATCAACTGCCTTAACACCCACACCATGAAGTTTGTAACGCGGAAAATTGTAAAGATAACCAGAAGAGAGAGAGAGACAGAGAGATACAGAGAGAGGGAGAGAGAGTTACACAGAGAGAGAGAGAGAGACACAGAGAAATAGAGAGAGAGAGAGAGAGAGAGAGAGAGACAAAGAGAGACACAGAGATAGAGAGAGAGAGAGACAGAGAGACAGACATACAGAGATATGAGGCCCAGGTGGATGGTTGGCATTGCTTAGTGGAGCTCACGCTTTGCTATCTGTAATTTCCACTCGTGTCTCGCGTCTTGTCGCTGCGGGCCATCTGTTTGCCTCACTGCCGCCTGACTCCCGCCACGATAAGCCAGCGGCAAGGCAGTGAAGTCGCTTTTATGATGCGTCACCCACGGCACAATACCAACAGGGGGCTTTATAACATTTACCCGGGGGCTTCTGCTCTCTCTCTCTCTCTCTCTCTCTCTCTCTCTCTCTCTCTCTCTCTCTCTCTCTCTCTCTCTCTCTCTCTCTCTCTCTCTCTCTCTCTCTCTCTCTCTCTCTCTCTCTCTCTCTTCCGTAATTGTGGAGATCCGAATTTGTTTGCGGATTTGCGGAATAGTAAAAAGTTGCAGATTTGCGTTTGCAGGAGTACTTACTCAAACGCAAACATGTCCGCAAATTCCCAAGTGGCCGTGGTGAGTTTGAACACGATTCCTACGCGGCTACGCGCACCGTCCAGGGTAAGTGGGATACGCTAAGGGAGGTTGCTTTCCCACCAGTCAACCTTCACCGCAGTTATCAGTGAACATTCATAGACAAAGTACGTACTATGGGTAAAAAAAATATCGGTGCACTATATGCGTGAAACATTCTGACACAAAGGAACGAAGAAAACGAAAACATAGTGCGATACCAGCTATATGTTGTTAGTCCTCATGCCAGAAATATGCCATATATCACCATAGAGCGTAATACAGTGCCAACAATGAGTAATATCTTGTTTATATGAACTGATATATTGATACACAGTGTTACGTTGTGAACTCCACATGGGAGACTATAATATAGCAGGTAACAAATGACAGTGGTGGTTCCGATGTATACTTGTATTTGCTTATCTGAGTGGGACGTTAATGCGGCCAGCGTTAACGATAAAGGCAGCGTTACGTGGTAATTCCCGCCACACACTTTAACGATTGTCATATCATTTGACATGTGCATGATCATGGCACATAATTGGTAGAGATATAGTCAATAATACATTTTGTGTCATAAAAGGAAACAAAAGAGACATAATATCATGCTTCACATATTTTATTAACAATCGTTCGAATGTGCGCCGAATCCGTCGGTGGGCAGTGTTTCTGTGAACACCACACCGCCGGGCGATATCTCACACACTGTAGCCCTCATTATGGAGGGATACAATAATTTGCCGTGTAGCCTCTGTGGTTTCCATGATGACTGCCGTGACCATCACATTGGTGTCCGACAATGACTGCGTTAGCCTAAAGGCAGTATGTGATATCATCCATTATTGGAGTAATGAAACAAGCGTTGTGAGGTAAACAATCGTTGGCCGGTACGAACTCCAGAACACCCAATTCAATACATATCATTCCATTTTATCATCACCCAATTCATGGCATACCAACCTTCCCATATCATCAGCACTTGAATGAATGTTCACAGTATTCATCGGACCCCTATGCACCAATACTTGTTTTACCTATAGTACGTGTACCTCCAAATCCTTCTTCCTGCGTCGCTTTGTATGTATGATGCTTTCTTTTACCATATTTTTGTTTGAAACTCATATAAACATTATTGTGTGATATTGTAATATCATTGAACTATTTTAGATGTTACTGTAAACTTTAATAAGTGAGATCCAAGCTCAGTAGATACTAGAAACAATGTTAGGCGTTGGCGGGCTCGGCTCTGACATCACACGCCCCTCGCCTACTCAGACATGTCTTCTATTATCGTGTGTTCTCGCCCGAGATTTTGAAATAACCGCAGGATGCTTAGAAAAACTGACCCAACTATCATCTTCCTGACACATTTCCGTATATAATAAGTGCATATTTCGAGCAAGGAGAGGGTGATCAGAGGGCCATAAACCAGTGTTACAGACACGGTGAGCATACGCAGAGGTGTGTATTCTACGTGTGCTGGTGACATTGTTATTTACTTGCAGTTACTCTGCTGTATAGCTAAATATTAATTGCAAGGAGTGTGTTGTGAGTTAATTTGTGCGTTGCTGGGGTGAGACAACAGTCGTAACCCTGCGTTATCGCTAGGCCGAGGTGCGAGTTAACCGCCATCTCTCGTGCCGCGCAAACAATTTTGTGCCGAATGCTCTCTGCCGCACGATGGTTTGTGCCGCACCTTGATTACTATGGCACCCACTACGCCCTCTACCACTCCTACAGGAGTTGAAGAGGCCCGGCTGGTTGCTGCTGTAGACGATGTGCTGGGGTTCCTCTTCAGTATGAGGAGGAAGATCCCGGGAGGGAGGTGACTGTGCATGCATTACTGTAAATCCTTCGGAGGGAGAGGAACCCGGATGATGTGTTTGTTAAGTACAACACGGCCATACCCAGCTCTGCACCCGCTGTTCTCCCTAAGGGTCGGAAGTCATGAAGGCCAAAAGAGCGAGTTTAACCTCCGATCATTTTGAGATTGGTCTTCATGAAGACCAGTTCGACCAGTTCATGAAGAACCAGACATGGACCAGTTCGAGATGGAATTGTCACCAGAGCAATCTGAATGAGGAGTCTGAGGTTAGGGATATCATATCAATGAGATATAGTTTGGAGTGTAGTGTACTTATACTAATTATTACCCCTTAGTTTGTTGATCAATTGAGTCAAAATGAGAGAAATGCGGGGTAGGTAAAATGTAAGCTATAACATATGTGGAGGGATGAGGGATAGGTATGAAAAAACAACTAGTATATATCAAATGACATAAGTGATTTAGTTCAAAAATTATCAATTTACTATTACAAAGTGTTTTATCTTTATTTTTTCACTTTATGCAGGGAAAATATCATGTAATTGGTTTGAGGATGTGCAGACTTGGCTTGCAGAAGTGCAAACTTCAAGAAATTTGCGGACTTGTGGTTGCAGAAAGTAAGGATTAGGGTTTGCGGATTTGCGTTTGCGGATGTGGATTTTCGTTTGCGGTGCCCACCTCTGGTGCGTGTGTGTTATATTTACTGATGGTCAGGTACACGCGAGCTAGCTCGCGATCGCCAGTTTCACTCTCGCGGTGAGAGCTTGGAGCTCATTATTACCGATCTTTGGGTAATGCTGGGACCTGACACACCCCACACCCCTATCCCCTTGCTTAAGGGGAACAGTAGATGCCCGAATTTGTCAATGAGAACTCCCCGTGAGCAGTGAGGATTGGAACCGGCTACCACAGAATGGAAGGCCAGTGCGCTATCCACTGGACCATCGGGACAGTGTGTATGCTTGTTGGTGGGTGGGGAACTTGTGTATGTGTGGGAGGGGGGGTGGATGGAGGTTGTGTCTGTATGTTTTATCAACACTCTACTACTACTACCACCACCACCACTAACATTACTAGCACTATTACTACTACCACCACCACCACCACCACTAACATTACTACTACTACTACTACCACCACTAACATTACTACCACCACCACTACTGCTACTATAGATGTGGATGGTAAATGGATATGTAGATATATACAATAGCGGGCGGGCAAGTGCATGCATGGGGTCAGGGCCGGATTTAGACCTTGGGGGGCCCGGGGCACTTCAGGTTCGGGGGCCCCTCAACATATATATTAAATTACATAAAAAATATAAAATGAACTATAACTAATAATAAACCGTATTTTTCGAACAAAAAACAATGTTAGGTTCCCAAGAAGACGTCTGATTTTAATTTTCTCAATTTTATTGACTAGGAATAACTTTGACTACAATTTTGAGTTTGTAATACAGGCTATACAGTTTGTAATATAGGCTATACAGTTTGTAATATAGGCTATACAGTTTGTAATACAGCCTATACAGTTTGTAATACAGGTTATACAGTTTGTAATATAGGCCATATAGTGATATAAAATACTGGTGATCACTGATCAGATAAAGTATAAAGTGTTGTGGTCTTGTGGTGCCTTTATTTCTTTTCTTTTTCGGGCCCCCTCTGGCAGGGGGGCCCGGGGCAATGTGCCCCCTTTGCCCCCTTATAAATACGGCCCTGCATGGGGTGGGCGGCCTAACACCACGGCTTCATAATGCGGGCGTAGGATCTGTAGCATGGGCGTCCGTCATCGCGTAAGCCTCGTTAGCTCCCACGAGAACGTTTAGGGCGGTAATGACCTTCCAAAGAGACTCATTCCCACCATTATTGCCGCCACACACACGGGATACCTCCCATCCTCGCCACACATACACATACACAGGTGCGCATACACGTACACACATACGCAGGCGTACACATACTTACACATACACACACACATACATACGTACATACGTGCAGGGGCAGGGCAGGTCGCGTGTGCAGGCAGCTGGGAGCCTGACTTTTGGCCAAACAACGCTATATTTTGCTGTTGATTTCATATTTCTTCAGTGTAAGTTAAGTAGAGAGAGAAAGGGAGGGAGTGGGAGAGTGAGTGAGATAAATTGAGTGAAATCTCATTGGCCACCCTATCTTAGGCAGAGGCAAAGACTACTGTATACTGGACTTGCTACTCGTGCCCCGCACCAACCCGCCATGACCAGTGGAGGCCAGTTCTGCGATTCCTGACATTTTCGAACATCACCCCCATTTCCCTTCCTATGGTTTATCAGTATAAATGGTATACTGTTATCTACGTAAATGTTTGTTCTATAATATTATCACTTAAACTCTTCGCTATTTAATATTTTGCGAGAAAACATTTTAGATGAAATATATCAATCGAAGCGAATTTTCATTAGCTTTCCATTGATATATTTCGTTTTCTGAAAATCGAATTACCACCATGCATAAATTAGCATTACCTAAAAAAATAACATCATCAATCGGATCGGCAAGTAAAAAATTGTTCCATGAATACAGTAGACTATAGTTTATCAGTATAAATGACACACTGTTATCCTCGTAAATGATTGTTCTATAATATTATCAAATAAAAAAACAGTAAAATACACAAAGGAAATGCCAGTATGAGACTCTGAAGAAATATGCATGAACTTAACATTCACTTAAACTCTTCGCCATTTAATATTTTGCGTGCAGACTTTTTACATGCAACATATCAATAGAAGCGGAATGTTATTAGCTTTCCATTGATATATTTTGTTTTCTGATAAATTATTTACAACCATGCATAAATTAGCGTTAACTAAATAAATAACATAATCAATCGGGTAATTTTCCCGATTTATGAGGTTATTTATTTAGTTAACGCTAATTTATGTACGGTTCTACTAATTCATTTATCAAAAAACGAATTATATCAATGGAGAGCTAATAACATTCCGCTTTTATTGATATGTTTCATGTAAAATGTTTTCTCGCAAAATATTAAATGGCGAAGAGTTTCAGTGAATATTTAGTTCATGCATATTTCTTCACTCTCTCATAATGGCATTTCTTTAGTGTATTTTACAGTTTTTTATTTGATAATATTATAGAACAAACATTTACGAAGATAACGGTATATCATTTATAATGTTAAAGTAATCGTCCAGACCATTTCATCATTCCTAATTTAATGCAGTCAAAATATAGCCATGATCGAGTATATCAACAATATGTTGTCACATTTTGCATCCAGTCACCCGTTTTTAAATGATCAGCATTCAAAATCTGTAAATTCCCCGTGCTCTCAAAACACAACTGTTTATCAGCAGACGACGCACCATGGGTCGGCGACGTCACAACAGTGAGCTTCCCAGCCCTGCCTGATACAGATGCGCGGAAACTCTGAGAAAAATGTAGTACTTGGGGAATTTTGGGTGTTTCTGATATTTTTTTTGTGCGATGTGGCATGTAGCCTACTTGCATCCTGTATGGATGGATGGACGTGGGGGCTGTGCCTTTACCGAAATCTTAGCACCCATTTACAAACTGTGGGGCGACGATATATGTGTGCAGATGTGTGCAGCGGCGGGAAGCGGCGGGGAGCGGCGGGTAGGTAGCAAGGCCACCGAGATGAGAGGGCTGCAGTACCCTGGCTACTACCAGCCGCTCCCCGTCGCTCCAAAGGTCTGCACACATATATCGTCGCCGTGTGGGTTGTGAATGGGTGCTAAGCTCTCGGGAAGGGCACGGCTTTCTTGCCGTGCCCATGCAGGATGCAAGTATGTGCTGTGTCGCACAAAAAATATACCAGAAGCACCCAAAATTCCCCAAGTACTACATTTTTCTCAGAGTCTCCGTGTGTCTGTGTCGGGCGGGGCTGGGAGGCTTACCTCTTGTGACGTCGCCAGCAAGCTTCGCGCCACGGCTGGAATGTGGCTGTTGTTTTTCCCGCGCTTTTTACAAAAGTCATGTTTTTAGGGAAATAAGGCGTGAAAATGAATATTTTTTTTGTGGATTAGGTATTTTGAATGAACATTCAACATAATTATGCAAAGAAAAAATGGGTCTGGACGATTAATTTAAACCATAAAAAGGGAAATGGGAGTGATGTTCGAAAATGTCAGGAATCGCAAAACTGGCCTCCACTGGAAATAGCCCAAAATGAGTAGCAAGTCCAGTATACAGTAGTCTTTGGCAGAGGTCTAATATAAATTCAACTATTTCTTTTTAATGGCTATGCCATGGCCACCCCATACTATATATGGGGTGGCCATACTAGATATGGGGTGGCAATGGCATAGCCATCAACAAGATATGGTTGAATTTATATTAGACCTCTGATTAAGATTTAGGGTGGCCAATGAGATTTCACTCAATTTATCTCACTCATTCCTCCACTCCCTCCCTTTCTCTCTCTACTTAACTTACGCTGTAGAAATATAAAAACAATAACAAAACAAGGGCGGGGGGCACTCAGTAGAGCGCATACCTCTGCCCGAATAGTTCATCAATTGGTTGCCATGGCAACAGTTGTGATTCGATTTCATCCAAAATGAAATCAGGTCTTCCTTATACCAAATAGACTTGGTATACAAAGTTTGGTCCAAATCTATTCGTAACTTTTTTGAGAAATCCTGTCCCCTAACAAACAAACAAACATATCGGGGTGAAAGCAACAGTTGTGATTCGATTTCATCCAAAATTAAATCAGTTCTTCCGTATACCAAATAGACTTGGTATTCCAAGTTTGGTCCAAATCTATTCGTAACTTTTCGAGAAATCCTGTACACTAACAAACAAATAAACAGATCGGGGTAAACATCACTCTAAAACAAACAGTTGTGATTAGATTTCATCCAAAATTAAATCAGTTCTTTTTTTATACCAAATAGACTTGGTATACCAAGTTTGGTCCAAATCTATTCGTAACTTGTTGAGAAATCATGTACACTAAGAAAATATTTCATCAATTGGTTGCCATGGCAACAGTTGTAATTCGATTTCATCCAAAATTAAATCAGTTCTTCCTTATACCAAATATACTTAGTTATATCAAGTTTGGTCCAAATTTATGCGTAACTTTTCGAGAAATCCTGTACACTAACAAACAAACAAACAGATCGAGGTGAAAGCAACAGTTGTGACTCGATTTCATCCAAATTTAAATCACTTCTTCCTTATTCCGAATAAGCTTGGTATACCAAGTTTGGTCCAAATCTATTCGTAACTTTTTTGAGAAATCCTATACACTAACAAACAAACAAACAGATCGGGGTAAAACCATCGCTCTAAAACAAACAGTTGTGATTCGATTTCATCTAAAATTAAACATGTTCTTTCTTATACCACATAGACTTGGTATACCAGGTTTGGTCCAAATCTATTCGTAACTTGTTGAGAAATCCTGTACACAAACAAACCAACAAACAGATCGGGGTGAAAACATAACTTCCCTCAAACTTCGTTGGCGGAGGTAATTAGGCGTTGTTTGGCCAAAAGTCAGGATACCAGCTGCCTGCACACACACATATTATGTGTCCAACCTTGGCCACACTAGTCAAAATTTCTTGGCGGCGCCACTATGAGTGGGAGAGGAAGGGATCGAGAGTAGAAGCTTACGTGTGATTTGAGGTTGTTTAGTCCTCCCTGCAAAGTAATGGATGTTGCCTCGTTATCTTTCTACCTTATATAACGTCAGTTCTGTTATAGCCAGTGACGTAGCTACGGGGGGGCACATACCCCCCATGAAAATCCGGGAGCCCCCCAGGTGCCCCCCCAACAGGCCATGGCTGCCGTAATCTGCTTGGACCTGTGACTAACTAATATGCCCTTATACCCTTCTATGTGGCATCAGAATGTCCCTTAGCCCTGCTTGTCATAGTGCCCCCTCATACACAGCTCTACCCCCCCCCCAGGTCCCCCCCCCCATTGATAGATACCTAGCTACGCCACTGACACACACACACACACACACACACACAACCATTACAACTACTCACACACAACACATTATTCTACATGCACAGGCTGCTGGAGAAATATAATCCCTAATGTATTATTAAAGAATTACATTGCACTAAAATAAAATACCCTTAAAGGAATACATTAATACACGTAGCAAAGATGCTGTAAAGTTGCACAGTTTTCCTTAAGCACGGAGCAACGAGCGTCTAGGAATGGAAGAGAGAAAGAAAACTGAGTTCGTAGCACTTATAAAAGGCTCACTACTATATATTCGTAAAACCCTCGTAAATACGGTATGCAGGAACAATAAGCAGATTCAGGACACATTCTAACATCAACAACCCTCTCCCTCCCTGTCTCGCTTGTCGTACATATATTTCTTATCAGAAATTTGAAAAAGTTTGAATCGCCAAAGTCCTGTTTTCTCTCCCTTATCGCTTTGTGTGAGTCATGTAATCTGCGTTGATAGCAAGGCGAGCAGTAAATTGTGTGTTGGCATATATTGTGTGTTCGGTAATACTGTCTCGCCTGTATAGCTAAGCGTTGTGAAGGGGACGATAACAAATACTATTAGTAATGACATTATTCACTTGTTCGTGTATATGTAATGTTTTTATTGATATGGTGATTATTAACTGGTGGATTTTCTTTTTAATACCGTGAGTCATAAATAATAGAAATTGAGAATATTAAAAAGAGCTATTTTGATGTAACATAACGATTCAATAAGAGCTGAAATCTTACAAAACATACAAAGACATTATAAAACGTATGAATAACGTGTAAAAAATAATATAAAACAGGGGAGAGAAGTTAAATGTATGTTATTGTAACATACCCAAAAAAAAACCATAATTACCATAACCATAACAAAGCTTCAAAAACACATTACAGAATAAGATATCAAAGACAGGCTTCTATTTTTATCTTTCGTTTTTTTTCTCACATATGGGGTGGTAAAAGGGCTCTTCCTATGCGTAGTAAGCTCTGTAAGATAAGTACGTGTCATTACCAATACAACCTTCACATTTCACGTCGCTAAACATCTCGTGTATCTCATCTGTAGTTTTATTTGAGAGCACGGAAAAATAGGTGAGAAGGTTTACTAAATGTCAGACTTTTACTTTGAGAAAGCCTTGATATCTCTCTCTCTCTCTCTCTCTCTCTCTCTCTCTCTCTCTCTCTCTCTCTCTCTCTCTCTCTCTCTCTCTCTCTCTCTCTCTCTCTCTCTCTCTCTCTCTCCCCCCTGCCTGTCTGTTCTCCTTGCCTTACCTCTTCGCATATATTCCTATAAAAAAGGCAGTTTTTTTTTCCAACCATTGTTCAAGTTTTTATTTCTCCGTTTTTATATATGGGAATTGTTTTTTTTATTTCATGTCGAGTAGCTGCTTCTCTCTCTCTCTCTCTCTCACTCTCTCTCTCTCTCTCTCTCTCTCTCTCTCTCTCTCTCTCTCTCTCTCTCTCTCTCTCTCTCTCTCTCTCTCTCTCTCTCTCTCTCTCTCTCTCTCTCTCTCTCTCTCTCACACACACACACACACGCACACACAGGATGGGCCCCAGACCCTGTACATAGGCGCCACGATAACACAACAAGCTCTTCACCTCCATTCACTGAGCTCCCTGAGGCTATCAACTGCCTTAACACCCACACCATGAAGTTTGTAACGCGGAAAATTGTGAAGATAACCAGAGAGAGAGAGAGAGAGAGACAGAGAGATACAGAGAGAGGGAGAGAGAGTTACACAGAGAGAGAGAGAGACAAAGACACAGAGAAATAGAGAGAGAGAGAGACAAAGAGAGAGACAGAGATAGAGAGAGAGAGAGAGACAGGGAGACAGACATACAGAGATATGAGGCCCAGGTGGATGGTTGGCATTGCTTAGTGGAGCTCACGCTTTGCTATCTGTAATTTCCACTCGTGTCTCGCATCTTGTCGCTGCGGGCCATCTGTTTGCCTCACTGCCGCCTGACTCCCGCCACGATAAGCCAGCGGCAAGGCAGTGAAGTCGCTTTTATGAAGCGTCACCCACGGCACAATACCAACAGGGGGCTTTATAACATTTACCCGGGGGCTTCTGCTCTCTCTCTCTCTCGCTCTCGCTCTCGCTCTCTCTCTCTCTTCCGCAATTGTGGAGATCCGAATTTGTTTGCGGATCTGCGGAATAGGAAAAAGTTGCGGATTTGCGTTTGCAGGAGTACTTACTCAAACGCAAACATGTCCGCAAATTCCCAAGTGGCCGTGGTGAGTTTGAACACGATTCCTACGCGGCTACGCGCACCGTCCAGGGTAAGTGGGATACGCTAAGGGAGGTTGCTTTCCCACCAGTCAACCTTCACCGCAGTTATCAGTGAACATTCATAGACAAAGTACGTACTATGGGTAAAAAAAATATCGGTGCACTATATGCGTGAAACATTCTGACACAAAGGAACGAAGAAAACGAAAACATAGTGCGATACCAGCTATATGTTGTTAGTCCTCATGCCAGAAATATGCCATATATCACCATAGAGCGTAATACAGTGCCAACAATGAGTAATATCTTGTTTATATAAACTGATATATTGATACACAGTGTTACGTTGTGAACTCCACATGGCAGACTATAATATAGCAGGTAACGAATGACAGTGGTGGTTCCGATGTATACTTGTATTTGCTTATCTGAGTCTGTATCTGAGATATGAGAGTATCTGAGATTAATGCGGCCAGCGTTAACGATAAAGGCAGCGTTACGTGGTAATTCCCGCCACACACTTTAACGATTGTCATATCATTTGACATGTGCATGATCATGGCACATAATTGGTAAAGATATAGTCAATAATACATTTTGTGTCATAAAAGGAAACAAAAGAGACATAATATCATGCTTCACATATTTTATTAACAATCGTTCGAATGTGCGCCGAATCCATCGGTGGACAGTGTTTCTGTGAACACCACACCGCCGGGCGATATCTCACACACTGTAGCCCTCATTATGGAGGGATACAATAATTTGCCGTGTAGCCTCTGTGGTTTCCATGATGACTGCCGTGACTATAACATTGGTGTCCGACAATGACTGCGTTAGCCTAAAGGCAGTATGTGATATCATCCGTTATTGGAGTAATGAAACAAGCGTTGTGAGGTAAACAATCGTTGGCCGGTACGTACGAACTCCAGAACACCCAATTCAATACATATCATTCCATTTTATCATCACCCAATTCATGGCATACCAACCTTCCCATATCATCAGCACTTGAATGAATGTTCACAGTATTCATCGGACCCCTATGCACCAATACTTGTTTTACCTATAGTACGTGTACCTCCAAATCCTTCTTCCTGCGTCGCTTTGTATGTATGATGCTTTCTTTTACCATATTTTTGTTTGAAACTCATATAAACATTATTGTGTGATATTGTAATATCATTGAACTATTTTAGATGTTACTGTAAACTTTAATAAGTGAGATCCAAGCTCAGTAGATACTAGAAACAATGTTAGGCGTTGGCGGGCTCGGCTCTGACATCACACGCCCCTCGCCTACTCAGACATGTCTTCTATTATCGTGTGTTCTCGCCCGAGATTTTGAAATAACCGCAGGATGCTTAGAAAAACTGACCCAACTATCATCTTCCTGACACATTTCCGTATATAATAAGTGCATATTTCGAGCAAGGAGAGGGTGATCAGAGGGCCATAAACCAGGGATACGGACACGGTGAGCATACGCAGAGGTGTGTATTCTACGTGTGCTGGTGACAGTGTTATTTACTTGCAGTTACTCTGCTGTATAGCTAAATATTAATTGCAAGGAGTGTGTTGTGAGTTAATTTGTGCGTTGCTGGGGTGAGACAACAGTCGTAACCCTGCGTTATCGCTAGGCCGAGGTGCGAGTTAACCGCCATCTCTCGTGCCGCGCAAACAATTTTGTGCCGAATGCTCTCTGCCGCACGATGGTTTGTGCCGCACCTTGATTACTATGGCACCCACTACGCCCTCTACCACTCCTACAGGAGTTGAAGAGGCCCGTCTGGTTGCTGCTGTGGACGATGTGCTGGGGTTCCTCTTCAGTATGAGGAGGAAGATCCCGGGAGGGAGGTGACTGTGCATGCATTACTGTAAATCCTTCGGAGGGAGAGGAACCTGGATGATGTGTTTGTTAAGTACAACACGGCCATACCCAGCTCTGCACCCGCTGTTCTCCCAAGGGTCGGAAGTCATGAAGGCCAAAAGAGCGAGTTTAACCTCCGATCATTTTGAGATTAGTCTTCATGAAGGGGCAACATGGACCAGTTCGAGATGGAATTGCCACCAGAGGAATGTGAATGAGGAGTCTGAGGTTAGGGATATCATATCAATGAAATATAGTTTGGAGTGTAGTGTACTTATATTAATTATTACCCCTTAGTTTGTTGATCAATTGAGTCAAAATGAGAGGAATATGTAGGTAAAATGTAAGCTATAACATATGTGGAGGGATGAGGGGTAGGTATGAAAAAACAACTAGTATATATCAAATGACATAAGTGATTTAGTTAAAAATTTATCAATTTACTATTACAAAGTGTTTTACCTTTATTTTTTCACTTTATGCAGGGAAAATATCACGTAATTGGTTTGAGGATGTGCGGACTTGCGCTTGCAGAAGTGCAAACTTCAAGAAATTTGCGGACTTGTGGTTGCAGAAAGTAAGGATTAGGGTTTGCGGATTTGCGTTTGCGGATGTGGATTTTCGTTTGCGGTGCCCACCTCTGGTGCGTGTGTGTTATATTCACTGATGGTCAGGTACACGCGAGCTAGCTCGCGATCGCCAGTTTCACTCTCGCGGTGAGAGCTTGGAGCTCATTATTACCGATCTTTGGGTAATGCTGGGACCTGACACACCCCACACCCCTATCCCCTTGCTTAAGGGGAACAGTACATGCCCGAATTTGTCAATGAGAACTCCCCGTGAGCAGTGAGGATTGGAACCGGCTACCACAGAATGGAAGGCCAGTGCGCTATCCACTGGACCATCGGGACAGTGTGTATGCTTGTTGGTGGGTGGGGAACTTGTGTATGTGTGGGAGGGGGGGTGGATGGAGGCTGTGTCTGTATGTTTTATCAACACTCTACTACTACTACCACCACCACCACTAACATTACTACTACTACTACTACCACCACTAACATTACTACCACCACCACTACTACTACTATAGATGTGGATGGTAAATGGATATGTAGATATATACAATAGTGGGCGGGCAAGTACATGCATGGGGTCAGGGCCGGATTTAGACCTTGGGGGGCCCGGGGCACTTCAGGTTCGGGGGCCCCTCAACATATAAATTAAATTACATAACAAATATAAAATGAACTATAACTAATAATAAACCGTATTTTTCGAACAAAAAACAATGTTAGGTTCCCAAGAAGACGTCTGATTTTAATTTTCTCAATTTTATTGACTAGGAATAACTTTGACTACAATTTTGAGTTTGTAATACAGGCTATACAGTTTGTAATATAGGCTATACAGTTTGTAATATAGGCTATACAGTTTGTAATACAGGCTATACAGTTTTTAATACAGGCTATACAGTTTGTAATATAGGCCATATAGTGCTATAAATTACTGGTGATCACTGATCAGATAAGGTATAAAGTGTTGTGGTCTTGTGGTGCCTTTATTTCTTTTCTTTTTTGGGCCCCCTCTGGCAGGGGGGCCCGGGGCAATTGCCCCCTTTGCCCCCTTATAAATACGGCCCTGCATGGGGTGGGCGGCCTAACACCACGGCTTCATAATGCGGGCGTAGGATCTGTAGCATGGGCGTCCGTCATCGCGTAAGCCTCGTTAGCTCCCACGAGAACATTTAGGGCGGTAATGACCTTCCAAAGAGACTCATTCCCACCATTATTGCCGCCACACACACGGGATACCTCCCATCCTCGCCACACACACACATACACAGGTGCGCATACACGTACACACATACGCAGGCGTACACATACTTACACATACACACACACATACATACGTACGTACGTGCAGGGGCAGGGCAGGTCGCGTGTGCAGGCAGCTGGGAGCCTGACTTTTGGCCAAACAACGCTATATTTTGCTGTTGATTTCATATTTCTTCAGCGTAAGTTAAGTAGAGAGAGAAAGGGAGGGAGTGGGAGAGTGAGTGAGATAAATTGAGTGAAATCTCATTGGCCACCCTATCTTAGGCAGAGGCAAAGACTACTTTATACTGGACTTGCTACTCGTGCCCCGCACCAACCCGCCATGACCAATGGAGGCCAGTTCTGCGATTCCTGACATTTTCGAACATCACCCCCATTTCCCTTCCTATGGTTTATCAGTATAAATGGTATACTGTTATCTACGTAAATGTTTGTTCTATAATATTATCACTTAAACTCTTCGCTATTTAATATTTTGTGAGAAAACATTTTAGATGAAACATATCAATCGAAGCGAATTTTCATTAGCTTTCCATTGATATATTTCGTTTTCTGAAAATCGAATTACCACCATGCATAAATTAGCATTACCTAAAAAAATAACATCATCAATCGGATCGGCAAGTAAAAAATTGTTCCATGAATACAGTAGACTATGGCATATCAGTATAAATGACACACTGTTATCCTCGTAAATGATTGTTCTATAATATTATCAAATAAAAAAACAGTAAAATACACAAAGGAAATGCCAGTATGAGACTCTGAAGAAATATGCATGAACTTAACATTCACTTAAACTCTTCGCCATTTAATATTTTGCGTGCAGACTTTTTACATGCAACATATCAATAGAAGCGGAATGTTATTAGCTTTCCATTGATATATTTTGTTTTCTGATAAATGATTTACAACCATGCATAAATTAGCGTTAACTAAATAAATAACATAATCAATCGGGTAATTTTCCCGATTTATGAGGATATTTATTTAGTTAACGCTAATTTATGTATGGTTCTACTAATTCATTTATCAAAAAACGAAATATATCAATGGAAAGCTAATAACATTCCGCTTTTATTGATATGTTTCATGTAAAATGTTTTCTCGCAAAATATTAAATGGCGAAGAGTTTCAGTGAATATTTAGTTCATGCATATTTCTTCACTCTCTCATAATGGCATTTCTTTAGTGTATTTTACAGTTTTTTATTTGATAATATTATAGAACAAACATTTACGAAGATAACGGTATATCATTTATAATGTTAAAGTAATCGTCCAGACCATTTCATCATTCCTAATTTAATGCAGTCAAAATATAGCCATGATCGAGTATATCAACAATATGTGGTCACATTTTGCATCCAGTCACCCGTTTTTAAATGATCAGCATTCAAAATCTGTAAATTCCCCGTGCTCTCAAAACACAACTGTTTATCAGCAGACGACGCACCATGGGTCGGCGACGTCACAACAGTGAGCTTCCCAGCCCTGCCTGATACAGATGCGCGGAAACTCTGAGAAAAATGTAGTACTTGGGGAATTTTGGGTGTTTCTGATTTTTTTTTTGTGCGATGTGGCATGTAGCCTACTTGCATCCTGTGTGGATGCAGCGTGGGGGCTGTGCCTTTACCGAAAGCTTAGCACCCATTTACAAACTGTGGGGCGACGATATATGTGTGCAGATGTGTGCAGCGGCGGGAAGCGCGGGAGCGCGGGTAGGTAGCAAGGCCACCGAGATGAGAGGGCTGCAGTACCCTGGCTACTACCAGCCGCTCCCCGTCGCTCCAAAGGTCTGCACACATATATCGTCGCCGTGTGGGCTGTGAATGGGTGCTAAGCTCTCGGGAAGGGCACGGCTTTCTTGCCGTGCCCATGCAGGATGCAAGTATGTGCTGTGTCGCACAAAAAATATACCAGAAGCACCCAAATTCCCAAGTACTACATTTTTCTCAGAGTCTCCGTGTGTCTGTGTCGGGCGGGGCTGGGAGGCTTACCTCTTGTGACGTCGCCAGCAAGTTTCGCGCCACGGCTGGAATGTGGCTGTTGTTTTTTCCCGCGCTTTTTACAAAAGTCATGTTTTTTAGGGAAATAAGGCGTGAAAATGAATATTTTTTTTTGTGGATTAGGTATTTTGAATGAACATTCAACATAATTATGCAAAGAAAAATGGGTCTGGACGATTAATTTAAACCATAAGAAGGGAAATGGGAGTGATGTTCGAAAATGTCAGGAATCGCAAAACTGGCCTCCACTGGAAATAGTCCAAAATGAGTAGCAAGCCCAGTATACAGTAGTCTTTGGCAGAGGTCTAATATAAATTCAACTATTTCTGTTTAATGGCTATGCCATGGCCACCCCATACCATATATGGGGTGGCCATACTAGATATGGGGTGGCAATGGCATAGCCATCAACAAGATATGGTTGAATTTATATTAGACCTCTGATTAAGATTTAGGGTGGCCAATGAGATTTCACTCAATTTATCTCACTCATTCTTCCACTCCCTCCCTTTCTCTCTCTACTTAACTTACGCTGTAGAAATATAAAAACAATAACAAAACAAGGGCGGTGGGCACTCAGTAGAGCGCATACCTCTGCCCGAATAGTTCATCAATTGGTTGCCATGGCAACAGTTGTGATTCGATTTCATCCAAAATGAAATCAGGTCTTCCTTATACCAAATAGACTTGGTATACCAAGTTTGGTCCAAATCTATTCGTAACTTTTTTGAGAAATCCTGTCCCCTAACAAACAAACAAACATATCGGGGTGAAAGCAACAGTTGTGATTCGATTTCATCCAAAATTAAATCAGTTCTTCCGTATACCAAATAGACTTGGTATTCCAAGTTTGGTCCAAATCTATTCGTAACTTTTCGAGAAATCCTGTACACTAACAAACAAACAAACAGATCGGGGTAAACATCACTCTAAAACAAACAGTTGTGATTAGATTTCATCCAAAATTAAATCAGTTCTTTTTTTATACCAAATAGACTTGGTATACCAAGTTTGGTCCAAATCTATTCGTAACTTGTTGAGAAATCATGTACACTAAGAAAATATTTCATCAATTGGTTGCCATGGCAACAGTTGTAATTCGATTTCATCCAAAATTAAATCAGTTCTTCCTTATACCTAATATACTTAGTTATATCAAGTTTGGTCCAAATTTATGCGTAACTTTTCGAGAAATCCTGTACACTAACAAACAAACAAACAGATCGAGGTGAAAGCAACAGTTGTGACTCGATTTCATCCAAATTTAAATCACTTCTTCCTTATTCCGAATAAGCTTGGTATACCAAGTTTGGTCCAAATCTATTCGTAACTTTTTTGAGAAATCCTGTACACTAACAAACAAACAAACAGATCGGGGTAAAACCATCGCTCTAAAACAAACAGTTGTGATTCGATTTCATCTAAAAGTAAACATGTTCTTCCTTATACCACATAGACTTGGTATACCAGGTTTGGTCCAAATCTATTCATAACTTGTTGAGAAATCCTGTACACAAATAAACCAACAAACAGATCGGGGTGAAAACATAACTTCCCTCAAACTTCGTTGGCGGAGGTAATTAGGCGTTGTTTGGCCAAAAGTCAGGATACCAGCTGCCTGCACACACACATATTATGTGTCCAACCTTGGCCACACTATTCAAAATTTCTTGGCGGCGCCACCCATGAGTGGGAAGGAAGGGATCGAGAGTAGAAGCTTACGTGTGATTTGAGGTTGTTTAGTCCTCCCTGCAAAGTAATGGATGTTGCCTCGTTATCTTTCTACCTTATATAACGTCAGTTCTGCTATAGCCAGTGACGTAGCTACGGGGGGGCACATACCCCCCATGAAAATCCGGGAGCCCCCCAGGTGCCCCCCCCCAACAGGCCATGGCTGCCGTAATCTGCTTGGACCTGTGACTAACTAATATGCCCTTATACCCTTCTATGTGGCATCAGAATGTCCCTTAGCCCCGCTTGTCATAGTGCCCCCTCATACACAGCTCTATCCCCCCCCCCCCCAGGTTCCCCCCCCCCCATTGATAGATACCTAGCTACGCCACTGACACACACACACACACACACAACCATTACAACTACTCACACACAACACATTATTCTACATGCACAGGCTGCTGGAGAAATATAATCCCTAATGTATTATTAAAGAATTACATTGCACTAAAATAAAATACCCTTAAAGGAATACATTAATACACGTAACACAGATGCTGTAAAGTTGCACAGTTTTCCTTAAGCACGGAGCAACGAGCGTCTAGGAATGGAAGAGAGAAAGAAAACTGAGTTCGTAGCACTTATAAAAGGCTCACTACTATATATTCGTAAAACCCTCGTAAATACGGTATGCAGGAACAATAAGCAGATTCAGGACACATTCTAACATCAACAACCCTCTCCCTCCCTGTCTCGCTTGTCGTACATATATTTCTTATCAGAAATTTGAAGAAGTTTGAATCGCCAAAGTCCTGTTTTCTCTCCCTTATCGCTTTGTGTGAGTCATGTAATCTGCGTTGATAGCAAGGCGAGCAGTAAATTGTGTGTTGGCATATATTGTGTGTTCGGTAATACTGTCTCGCCTGTATAGCTAAGCGTTGTGAAGGGGACGATAACAAATACTATTAGTAATGACATTATTCACTTGTTCGTGTATATGTAATGTTTTTATTGATATGGTGATTATTAACTGGTGGATTTTCTTTTTAATACCGTGAGTCATAAATAATAGAAATTGAGAATATTAAAAAGAGCTATTTTGATGTAACATAACGATTCAATAAGAGCTGAAATCTTATAAAACATACAAAGACATTATAAAACGTATGAATAACATGTAAAAAATTATATAAAACAGGGAGAGAGAAGATAAATGTATGTTATTGTAACATACCCAAACAAACCATAACCATAACCATAACAAAGCTTCAAAAACACATTACAGAATAAGATATCAAAGACAGGCTTCTATTTTTATCTTTCGTTTTTTTTCTCACATATGGGGTGGTAAAAGGGCTCTTCCTATGCGTTGTAAGCTCTGTAAGATAAGTACGTGTCATTACCAATACAACCTTCACATTTCACGTCGCTAAACATCTCGTGTACCTCATCCGTAGTTTCATTTGAGAGCACGGAAAAATACGTGAGAAGGTTTACTAAATGTCAGACTTTTACTTCGAGAAAGCCTTGATCAAGCTGGCTGGCTGGCAGGCTGACTCTCTGTCTCTGTCTCTGTCTCTCTCTCTCTCTCTCTCTCTCTCTCTCTCTCTCTCTCTCTCTCTCTCTCTCTCTCTCTCTCTCTCTCTCTGAGATATTTATTCATTTTGTTCAATATTATGCATACTGTCTTAATTCCCGTGATAATAGTCTGTAGTAATAATAATAAGTAATAACTAGTAATGATAATAATACCAATGATGATAATGATAGAGGAGTAGCTAAGATAATGATAATAGTAGAGTAGATGATAATAGTAGAGGAGGGCAGGCAAAGGCATAGGGATAATAATACGTAGCAGGCAGCCACTCTTGACACATAACTGTATTGAATTAAATAAAGGATAAGAACGAGATACATTTGGCAGACAGGCGGGCCCGGGAGGCAACAACAGTATAACGAAGCTGTATAACGTATGTTTACATGGTTCACCAGGCGTCTGATGTGTGGGAGGTGGCTGCGTTGGTTAGTGCTCGGCCGTAATCTCCTGAATCCAGTCAGTGGGCGTAATAAGCCACGTCCACGGATGGATATAATCAGTGCATTGTTAGAATCAGTCCAGAGAAGAATGACTAGAATGAGTTATTTAGGTTAAATAAGCGAGTCTGATGGTAGTAATGTTCTGGTCCGGGGGACGTGGCCAATGTTTTTCTGTGTGACGTCATCTGCCGCTCGTGCGTAGTCGTGGCAGTTAAAGCCCCCTTCACACATTCCATAATCGAACCACGATAGCGCCAACAATGTAATGCACAGCGCCGTCATGGTCCTGATTTTGGGTCCGCTCGTGACGCACTCGGCCAAGGACACGAAAAGTTAGTGCATGGACAAAAAAATCAGGAAGCTCCTCGATTTTTTTACCCATCGCAGCGCTATCGTAAGTCTACCGTGACGCTATTGCTTTATATGTAACAGCTTCATGACACCATCGTGATCGTCGTATGTCTATACGTCTATCGTGACGATAAAAAGCATTACGCCAGCCTTCATCTCTACCCCCCCCCTTTCTGCATCACTAACACCCTTCCCCGACTCCCCACTCCATCACCACGTGGTGATGCCACCCATCCCCGTTTAACCACTCACATCCCCATCACCCTCAACAACGCCTTCTCCGTCAACCCCCCCCCCCCCCGTTTCTCCACCAACACCAACACCCCCTTCTTTATCACAAGAACACCCTCCGTTTCCCCCCCTTCTCCATCATCAACACCCATCCCTGTTGTCCTACCTTCATCTCTACACACCCCTTTCTTCTATCACCAACACCCTACCCCCGTGTGGCATATTGCTATAGCTCTTGACGCTATCGTGATACGTTCATGACACCGTCATGGTTATCGTGGTTATCTGGTTATCGTGGCTTTATCGTGACGACAACATGACCGTTAAGTTTCCATTCATGACTTAGCCTTACAGCTACCATGACTCCATCGTGACATAAGAAACATAAGGAAATATCTTCAATATAGCTTCAATCTCTTCTCATAACAGTTACGCATCCCATGTATAATTTTTGTCGTCCTTCTCTGCACTGATTCCAACGAGGCTATATCATTCTTGTAATACGGAGACCAAAACTGTACCGCATAGTCTAGGTGAGGTCTGACAAGAGCCAAATAATGTTTTAGAATAACCTCCGCACTTCTACTTTTAACACGCCTGGTACTGAATAATGATACCCCATTAGCTTGATTCTAGCTTCAATACCTTGATTCTTAGGATGGATGTTTCAGCTTACCCGCATTCCCAGATTTTTCTCACCTGCTGATATTTTGAGTGATACATTGCGTATAGTGTACTTATTACCAGGATTTTTTCTACCAACATTCAATACGCTACACTTATCAAAATAAAATTTAATCTGCCACCTGATTCAGTCATTTAATTTATCTAAGTCTCCCTGCAATATGTTTACATCAGACTGTGATCCAATAATCCTACCTACTTTAGCAGTGGCGGTCCTAGGCATGGGCGACATGGGCGACCGCCCAGGGCGGCATCGTCGAGGGAGGCGGCATGGAGTGCCCGAAAAAAAAAAATATCTATATAAAATAATAAAAAAAATATATAAATTAATAAAAAAATTAGAATGACAATAATCAAATACTGTCAATATTAAATAATAAAAGTATATAATAGCTCTAGTAGTATATGTTAGAGATTTATTCATGTGGTGGATTTTGTATATAAAGATCCTTGTAACTAATGGCGGCAAGTGGAGAGCATCGCCGATCAGCTGATTGTGTGCAGAGGGCGCAGAGCTATGGAGCAGCATGTTCGGCTTCCTACTGCCTTCGAAGTTAGAAATGGATAAGAAAAGGTACAAGCCATCAGGTTCCCAGTGTAGGAAAAAAAGTAAAGAGGAGAAACGTGGAAGAGATAAAGGTATGAAGCATCTATGTCATCTCTCAGTATGAAATGTGATGCATGTAGTAAAATAGGCTAGTATAACGCAATGGTTTGTTAGCCTGTGTTCCAATGCTATTACACATAGGGCGAACTTAGTCCGATTAGCAACTAGCAGCTGCATTGGCTGCATTGCATATATTCAAACAGTGATAACATGTACGTATTATTGCAATGTGCAAGTGCGTGTACCCTGCAACAAAACCACTACAACTTAACTAACCATTACTGATTTGATTGGTGACATCATTATGGTGTCCTATGCTTGTACTGACTACCCTAGGTTCTGAACCCAATAAGGGAAGTTACCAATGTTGTAGGCCGGCTTCATAGGCATAGGTAGGCACGCATCAGCTGCCCCCCTCCCCTCCCCCCCGATCCCCCCAGTAGTGGCTGGAGGGGGTCTGGCTGGCTAGGGATCCGGCTGTTCATTAACCTAACCTGAACATTGGTCACGTAACCTAGCCTGAATATTGGTTACGTAACCTAACCTAACCGGGTTATTAAACCACTCCTACTCACATGAAGATCGGTCACCCCAAGTGTAGTTGGGGTGGCGGATATTTATGTGATCCATTTTTTTAACCAACTGTTAGTGTATTCTGATTTCTGACAAGAAAGGAAACTTCTAGGGGGGTGGGCATGAGTGACCCCCTTGGCCATGATTTGACAGGTGACATCATTATGGTTTCCTGTGCTTGTATTGAATACCTTATGTTCAGAATCCAATAAGGGAAATTTCCAATGTTGCATGCTAATTTGGTCATTTGAACGCTAATGACCTCCGACCCGCCTACCGAGCCCTGAAGAAGCTCCGTTCCAAGTCTTCTTCTCGGACGAGTGCTATTCGAACAGCAGCAGATGGGCGCCTCGTGTCGGACATGGATGGGCAGATGGCTCGTTGGGCTGAGTACTTTGGGCAGTTGCTCACGGTGGACCCTCCAACTGAGCAGCTTCACACCACTGGGTTACAGGCAGTGGATGCAGATCCTCCCATTGACGAAACCGCACCCTCTCTTGACGAAGCCAGAGAGGCTGTAGCAAAGTTGAGGGGTGGAAAGGCAGCTGGTGTTTGTAATATCAGTGCGGAGCTCCTCAAAGCTAGGGGTGAGGCCATGATCCGCGGGTTGCATGCTGTCCTGACTGCCGTGTGGCAATCAGGTACCATTCCTCCTGACTGGAAAAGGGGGCTGGTCGTCCCTATCTGGAAAGGGAAAGGGAACCGTCAGGACTGCAACAATTACTGCGGTATTACACTGCTCAGCGTGCAGGCAAGGTACTTGCCCATCTATTGCTGACACGGATTCGCAGTCATCTGGTGAAGCATCAGAGACCTCAGCAGTCTGGGTTCACGCCTGGTAAGTCAACAACGGACCGTATCCTAGCGCTTCGTGTCCTGGTGGAACGCCGACGTGAGTTTCGACAGGGGATGCTTGCAGCCTATGTTGATCTCAAGAAGGCGTTTGACTCAGTGCATCGTGAGTCACTTTGGGATCTTCTGCGACTTCGAAGGATTCCTGCAAGGACTATTGGTTTGATAACTGGTCTGTATTCTAGGACTGAGAGTGCTGTGAAGTGTGGGGCAGGTGTATCCAGCTTCTTTCCTGTGAATACAGGAGTGAGGCAAGGGTGCGTCCTTGCCCCATCACTTTTCAACGCTTGTATGGACTGGGTATTGGACAAGGCTGTAGATCAAAGTGATTGTGGAGCATCCGCCGGCAACACCAAGATCACTGATCTTGTTTTAGCCGATGATGCAGTAATCTTTGCTGGGTCGCTGGAGGTCCTGGTGATGGCTCTCGAGGCGCTGCACGAGGAGGCAAAGCCTTTGGGACTTGAGGTCTCCTGGCTCAAGACCAAGGTCCAGGTGTTTGGAGACTTACTAGATGAAGCAGTACAGTCTGTTCATGCGTGTAGCGAGGACATTGAGATCTTGGAAAGTTTTACATACCTTGGTAGCGCAGTCCATAATGACGGCGGGTCACGTCAAGAAAACTTACGGCGGATTGGCATAGCCCACGGTGTTATGGACTCGCTCAGCGGGAGTATTTGGCGTTGTCGGTACCTGTGCAGGAGGACAAAGATCCGGGTCTTCAAGTCGCTTGTGATCCCTGTCTTACTCTATGGTTGTGAGACATGGACACTAAATAGTGACTTGAAGAGACGAATCAATGCCTTTGGTAATAAGTGTCTTCGTAGAATCATGGGGTATCGCTGGGATGATTACGTGTCAAATCAGCGATTGCACCGTGAGACTGAATCGAGGCCTATTACCTGCATAGTCCGTCAGCGCCTACTTCGGCTATATGGGCATGTGACACGCTACCCTGAAACCGATCCTTCCCATCGGGTTGTATCTGTAAGAGACAATCCGGCGTGGAGGAGGCCAAGGGGGCGCCCACAAGGCTCGTGGCTGGGGCAAGTTGATGTTTCTTGTCGAGAGCTGCTTGGTATGGGAAAGGAGCCTGCATGGAAACTCGCGCGTGGTGACCCCCGGGAATGGCGTCGTAGGGTGGGCGAGGCGACGCGCCCCCCGGCGTATGCCCCCAATGATTGATTGATTGATAAAACCAAAGACTCTGTGATAAAGGTTGAGGCCCAGTCCTTGTGAGAGGAGGTAGGATCATACCGCTTCAGTATTTGCATAGTGGTGTGGTATGACATCTTGAGCCAGATCCATCATGTGAGCAAGCTGATGTAGTCACCCAATATGCAAGTTGGTGTTGCAGTTAGTCTTCTCAGAAAGACAAAGAAGTCTCAGCAACTGTAGGGAAACGGGTTTCATTACTGCACAAATGTCAGCAAAAGATGTTTGTGAGAGTATGAATGTAGAGGCCGTTCTACAACAAGAAAGGCTGAGGTCCACCAAGCAGCACTTTTCTACGAATCATGTGATGAGCCTTTGAGTGATGCCCTGAAGAAGTGGGAGGTGATTTTTTTTTATGTTGTTGTTGATGCCGCAACCTCATTCATAGAAGAAAGATTTTCTACAATGGAAAATATTGGAGAGAAGTTTGGAGCTCTGTCAAACTTTCAAAATCTCTCAAATGAGGAGCTGATAAAACAATGTGAGGCCCTTAGTGTGACACTTCAGTGTAATGGACACTCAGACTTGGATGGCAGGGACCTTGCACAAGAACTGAAGCACCTTCCTGACATCCCATCAAACACCATGACCCTGTTTGAGTTACTGATATTCATAAATGAGAGGGAGCTCACATAAATGTATCCAAATTTGTGGACTGCACTTAGAATTTGCCTTACCCTTCCAGTGACTGTAGCTGAAGCAGAGAGGAGCTTCTCAAAGCTGAAGCTCGTCAAAACCTACCTGAGGTCCACCATGTCACAGGAACGCCTTAGTGGCCGATCTGTGATCAGCATTAACCATGCTAAGGTTGGACAGATTTCATTTAATGATGTGATTGATGACTTTGCATCAAGGAAGGCAAGAAAGTGCAAACTGTAGTGTAGATGGCAGTTATGCATAGAGGTGGACCGGTGTAGCGATCTGACTAGCCAGGCTTTGCCTAAGTAGCTACAGGCTTGCGCGGATGATCTTTACGTCAGAATCCGTTCATCGAGATTTACCGCGCAGATTTAAAGTTGCTTCCCAAGCTATAAAAAAATGCAGAAGGCATGAATCGTATGTCTGACAGTGACGTACATCATCTTGCACACTCACCGGTGTGTGGGAGGGAGGGTTTCCCTCCCTCTCCTCCCTCCATAGGCGGTTGACAGTTTGCATGATTTTGAACTTATAGCCTGCAGCGTTCACCTACATCCCGTGTTTTTGCCTGTTTTTGCTGGATTACATAATGGGTGGAAAACATACGGATGGCACAACGATCCAAGCAATCATTGATCTTTACAAGGCTGGGATCAATAATAAGGAAATTTGCAAGCTTAAAGGACTAAAGCTTAGAACAGTGCAAAATTTGATCCGCCGATTTAAGGCTGGCGGAGAGGTGAATCTCCCGCTCCCAAAAAAACAACCTGGGAAACAAAAAAAACGTGTAACAGAACCAGGAGCGTGTTAAGGCGACAGCTTGATGCCAATCCTAGCCTTACAGCCAGAGAACTGAAGGAGGAAAATCATACTCTTCTTGGTAATGTGTCGCTTCGTACTGTACAGGAAACTTTGAAACGTGACCTTGGCTACAGGTGTTACCGGGCGCGGAGTAAGCCACTGATAAATGACCGCCAAAGGAAGAAAAGGCTTCACTTTGCAAAGAAATACAGAGATTGGCCTATCGACAAGTGGCGGGCTGTGCTGTGGAGTGACGAAAGCACATTTTGTGTGAGTGGAGGAGGACCAGCAAAAGTGTACCGTCGTCCCGGCTCAGACCCCACCGAGCTACACAGGAAAGACCACAAAACACCCTCCCAGTTTAATGGTGTGGGGTTGCTTTACTTTTCGTGGTATTGGGAACTTAGTTCAAAAACTTAGCCCAAAGAACACAACTGTTAACAAAGTGGTGTATTTTGATCTTTTAAATGACCACCTGGAGGCCTGCTTTGAAAAGACACAGGCACAGATTTTCCAACAGGATGGAGCATCCTGTCACACAGCTCGAGATGTGATACAGTGGCTTGATGACTGCAAGATTGGGAGAATAGATGACTGGCCAGGTAATTCTCCCGATATATCACCCATAGAAAATCTTTGGGCCATCATTAAAGGCAAACTCCGCTCACGTGACACCTCTACACTCCCCAAGCTTGAAATGGAGCTCCGAAAGTGTTGGGAAGAATTTAAGCCTGAGTTCCTTCAAAATCTTACTGACAGTGTACCACGTCGCCTTCAAAGGGTCATCAAGAGGAAGGGCTACGCAACGAAATACTAACTACAATTGTAAGTGTTGATATTCTACATTATTTTGTTATAAACATGGTGCTTCATACGTGTAAACATTCACTTTTCGGAGGCGCGCACTGATTATCCACGCAAACTGTACACTGCACAAATACGCATCACGCGCGGCAATGAAACACTGATCCCTGGGTGAATAGTTGTTTGATAATATATACGAATTCTGATCTTGGGCAAAACATGGTGGAAACATTGAATGTAGAGTAGTAATTGAAGTAAAACATAGAACATTTCAAGCGAATGTGCCTTTGCCTAGAACACTACCCTACCCGTATACTGAAACACTGTTCACTGGGTGAATAGTTGTTTGACAATATAGTACACGTATACCAATTCTGATCTTGGGTAAAGCATATACTATATTGACAAACAACTATTCACCCAGGGAGCAGTGTTTCAGTATAAGGGTAGGGTACATAGTGTTTAGGCAAGGGCACATTCGCTTGAAATGTTCTATGTTTTACTTTAATTACTACTCTAGTCTCCTACATTCAATGTTTCCACCATGTTTTACCCAAGATCAGAATTGGTATACATTGTCAAACAACTATTCACCCAGGGAGCAGTGTTTCAGTGCCGCGTGACGCGTATTTGTGCAGTGTAGCTACTCGGGCAAAGCCTGGATCTAGTCAGCTGGAAGCTGATCGCTGGAAGTCAGATGGCTACACCGGATGTAGATTTTTCAATATTTCCGGATGAGGATATCTTTTTCAATATTTGCGGATGGTGTATCTTATCAGTATCAGTATCTGTATCTGTATCTAATAGAAGAAAAAAATAGTGTTAAATTTGGACCTTTTTTTGTAACAGCGGAGGGGGGGGGGGGCGCCTAAGTTGGGGTTCGCCCAGGGCGCCACACAAGCCAGGACCACCACTGTACCTTAGTATCATCAGCAAACTTGCTGATATCACTGCTAATTCCCCTATCTAAGTCATTGATGTAAATACAAAATAGTAATGGACCCAAAACAGACCATTGTGGGACCCCACTTGTTACCTGCCCCCATTCAGATTTAGTACCATAAATTGTAACCCTTTGATACCTATCACTTAGACAATATATAATCCAACGAAGAACCTTCCCATCTATTCCATGTGCCTTAAACTTATTTAAGATTCTCTCGTGTGGCACCTTGTCGAATGCTTAACTGAAGTCTAGGTATACTAAATCATAAACCTTATAATTATCTACTGTTTCATAAACTTTCTTATAAAAACTTTAATAAAACTTTCTCTTAAATATAATTAGTGAGGCATGATCTACCTTTGGTGAACCCATGTTGTGAATCATTTACCAAACTATGCTTTTGTAGATGCTCTCTAATGTTTTTTGCAATAACAGATTCAAATAATTTACCTACCACTTACGTCAGGCTAACGGGTCAATAATTTGACATTAATAGTCTATCTCCCTTCTTAAAATATGGGAACAACATCTCCCTTCCTCCACATTAACGGCACTTCCCCTATATCAACCAATATTCTAAAAAATTGCACTATCGCCTCACTAACAACCTCTTTGCATTATTTTAATACTCTGGGATAAACTTCATCTGGTTCTGGTAGCTTAACATTCTTCATTCTATCTATATATTCTACCATTGCCCTAGTTATCACAATATCTGCGAGTTTCTCATCATCCTTTTATCTAAACATCTGTTCACTATCAGGTACCTAGGTATGGAGATGGATGCCAGAGGCGAGCCTTGTATACATCTTTAAACCTCTAGGTGTAAGGTAAAGGTAAAGATGGGAGCATACGCTAAGCTGCGCGTGGCATGCGGTGCTCATCTCCGTGGCAGTAGCCCTTAGAGCCTGTGGTGGGTGAGAACCCGTTACCCCGGGACACAGGGCTAGTGTGACTCCCGGGTTACCACAGTTACCTTCCCCAGGTTACCCCAGGTACCCATTTATCAACCCCGAAAGGAAGTAAGAACAGCTGGTTAGGCTGGTCACCGACTTGCCCTGGCCGGGATCGAACCAGGGCCCGCAGATTCGTAGCCAGGCACGCTAGCCACTGCACCATGGAGGCGACATGGGTGTGTTAGGTAGGTGTGTCTAGGTGTGTTAACTACTATATATTTATGAGATTCTTCGTTTAACTCAATTTGATTGTAAGCATGGCTCACGTCTAATTTACTAAAGATGCAGCATCCTGAGAGCGCCGAAAATAATTATTCTACTCTGGGAAGAGGGTACTGTTCCATGACTGCAACCTTATTCACTGTAAGTTTAAAATCCCCACAAAAACGTACGTCTCCAGAGGGCTTAGGCACTACGACCAGAGGGGCTGTCCATTCACAAAATTTAACAGTCTTTATAAAACCCTCGTTCTCCAGCCGAATGAGCTCCTTGTCCACCTTGTGCTGAAGTGAGAGCGACACGGGACGTGCCTTGAAGAACTTTGGCCTCGCTTCTTTATCAACGAACATCTTCAACGAGTTGTTCTTCATTACTCACTTCTTTATAATACATGTCTACTCCTTTGTCACTAATTTTCAGCGTTTCACCATGCAGCATGTTGATCCAATTTATGTAACCATTGTTTAGCCAATTACGACCAATTAAGCCTTTACCACGACCTTTCACTATGATCAGCGGTAATTTTCTAGGGACACTGTCCTCATAGGATATTTCCACATCCGCTACTCCAATCACTTTAATTCTTTCTCATGTATAGGTTTTAAATACACGATCCAACGGTTGAACTGAGAAGTGCTGTCCACAGACCTCACGGAACAAAGCTTCGCCCATAACAGAAGCCGAAGCTCCAGGGTCAACCTCCATTTGAGTTTCCCGTCCGTGAAGCTTCACGTCCAGTAGTAGGGGTGGGTGAAACTGGGAACTAATCATCAGCCTGATTGAAATCAAACAAGCTGTACACCACTTCTGAAGCTCCTTTAGTTTTACCATTTTTACCACTAGCCTTTACTTCCACGGCATCGCCTGCCGCAGATGGCTCCGAGTCTTCCATCACAGACACCGTACCCGCCATATGCGCTGCTCTAGTGTGACCCACTCTGTCACATTCGTAACACCTCCGGTTTTTAAACTGACAATTGGAATTGTTATGTCTCACTTAAACATCTAAAACACTTAGAAGGCTTCAGTCGTTCACCATAAAGTTTCACTATATTTCTGCCGCGAGCAGCTTCACTTTTCTGAGCCACCCAGCTGACCATTGACGGCACTTCGGTCGTTTGCTGCGGTTGATTATACTGTTTCAATTCATGCGTATTACATTCCGCAGTCTCCCAGGCCAATGCAATGTCCACTGCCTTCTCAAGCGTTAAGTCGGTTTCAGCCAGCAACCTACTTTGAATGACTTCACTGTCCACACCACACACCAGACGGTCACGAATCATTTCATTCAACATCTGTCCATATTGACAATTTGCAGATAACATCCGAAGCCTGACAATATAATCTTCACAGATGCTTTTCCAGATTTCCTGCAACTGTTAAATCTGAACCGTGCCACAATACTAGAAGGCTTGGATCGTAGTGGTTCTGAAGCTTTTCTATCCACTCTCGAAGAGCACTTTCCTTGGGCTTGCGAGGACTGCACAAAGATCGTAGGGTGCTGCACGTAGCTTCCCCCACAGATGAGAGGAAAACGGCCCTCTTGACTTCTGCATCTTCAATCTTGTTGGCCAGAAAATACTGTACCACCCTCTCGCAGTATTCGCCCCAAACAGACTTGTTGCTCTCGTCAAAGTCACTAAGGTGGCCAAAGTGCGGCATCACGACGCTGGGTTCTTAAGATCCTCGTCGCCAGTGTAATATCCCCAGAGTAGTAGAGTCCAGAGAGACAGGGTGGGAATACCCTGAGGTACCAATCATGTTTAGCATGAGCCATGCTTACAATCAAATTGAGTTAGACGAAGAATCTCAGAAATATGTAGTAGTTAACACACCTAGGGGTTTAAAGATGTATACAAGGCTCGCCTTTGGCATCCATTCAGCTGCTGCATTTTCCAAAAAATGTTGTCAACTCTACTTGCAGAATTTCCTCATGTGACAGTGTTCTTGGATGACGTGGTGATGGGGGCAAGGATCGAAAAGAACACGATGCCCTGCTGGAGGAGGTTCTCCGTCGAATGTGCCAGGCTAGTTTACGTCTGAACAAGAAGAAATGCCAACTTAGACTGTCTCAAGTACCTTATCTAGGCCACACGATTTGTGAACAAACACAAACAGCGTAGAGCAAACAGCTGGGCGTAGAACAAACAGAAGAGAAGACTGAAGCTATTGTGGAAGCTCCCCCACCGGAAGACAGGAAGTCCTTGAAGGCCTGGCTTGGTCTTCTGAATTATTACAAGTTACATATCCTCCTGAGTAAAAACACTTCAGAAAAAAAAAATTTAAACATATCCTCATCAGAACCTACAATCTCTCCTTGCTCTATTTTTAACGGTCTCACCAATTCCCTAGTTTTAGTTTTTGTCTTAGACATGAAAAAAGCCCTTAGGGTCAGTCTTTGCCTGGCCAGCAACCTTAATCTCATAAGAACATAAGAACATAAAAAAATAAGGAAGCTACAAGAGGCCGCGAGGCCTACACGTGGTAGTTCCTGTCACCCAACACTACCTACATCCACCTTCCATCCCCATCCATGAACTTGTCCAGCCCCTCTTTAAAGGTCCCCAATGACTCCGCACTAACTACCTGTCTACTGAGTCCATTCCAATGATTTGTGATCACCCTATATGTGAACCAGATTTTCCCAATTTCCTTTCTAAATCTACGCTCTTCCAGCTTGAATCCGTTACTTCTTGTTCTACCCTGGTTAAAAGCCGTAAGAACTTTTCCTACCTCACCTTTATTAAATTCCTTTATCCACTTAAGAACTTCTATCAGATTGCCCCTTACTCTGCGTCTCTCGAGTGAGTGTAACTTTAATAAACTCAATCTCTTCTCATAACTAAAGTAACGCATCCCTTGTATCATTTTGGCCATCCTTCTCTGCACTGATTCTAACAAGGCTATATCCATCCTGTAATATGGAGACCAAAACTGAACCGCATAGTCTAGGTGAGGTTTGACTAGAGCCAGATAAGACTTTAGAATAACTTCCGCACTTCTACTTTTAACACTTCTGGTAATTAATCCTAACCCTCTATTAGCTCTATTTCTAGCTTCAATAGGTCGAAGGTCTGGGCTCACCTTCACTCCAAGATCTTTTTCACCTTCTGATCTTTTCAGCGAGACATTGCGTATGGTGTGTTCAGTGGCGTACCGAGGGGTGGGGGGGGTTTTGCGGCCATGCCCCCCCCCCTTTGGCAAAGAATAAATTATAATATATATATTTATTATACATATACAGGGAAGTCCCGTTATACGGGATTTCCCTATCGAGGCGGTAGCAGAGTGGTTAGCGTCTCCAACTGGCGTTCTCGGTGACCCGAGTTTGATCCCCGAAGAAAACTAAAACCTTTCTGCACCGTCAAGTGGCCTAAGAACACCCACATGCCCTTCCCATTAACTCTACCTTCGAATGCGAGTGCATTGGAGGACACAGGGAGGCGGCATGAGCCTCTAATCACAGGCGTCACTATAAAAATCCTGCCTGCGCCACCACGGGCGAGGACCAACCATCACAGCCCTCAAGTGAATCTCCAGAGTCCAGAGCCTACCATCTGGTCCCTGGGTCACCACTGCCTACAGGCGCTATAGGCCCAAATGTAAAAAAAAAAATAATAATAATAATAATACGAGAAATCAATAATACGAGCTGAGTAAATTAGGGTCTATTTTCAATATACGAGATCAAAAATCTAATACTACGACATTCAAACTAAGGTGAGTAAAATTACCAAGTTCAAAATGCACGCCCTACCACGTATGCATATGGGCTGTATTATGATGTTGTGGTGGTCCCAAGCTTGGGGCCGCACACCTGGCTAATTACCCCTAAAGGTCAAGCTAACACCTGGCATGGACCTGACTCGCTTGTGACCCAAATTCCTCCCGCACCTCCGTTGCTGGGTTCCTGCCCTGGCTTCCTAGACCAGCTTCTGGCAGTTACCTACCTACCACCACAGTGAGAGGACACCACTCCTCCTCTCTCTGTTCCTCGTGGCATTCCACCGCTGTACCTACATATTCCCGCCGAAACAAACCTGTGTGTGAACTTTGTTTTTGGTGTAACCCGTGTTTAGCTTAAGTGTACACAACAATGTAAAATGATTCAGATGCGCAGAGACGAGTTTGTGGGCAGTGGAAGAGGTGTGCGCACCCGTCCCTTGTCCCTTACCTACCTAACACAGCGTTCACACACAAGTTTATTGCGGCGGGAATGTAAGTAAGTACAGCAGAGGGATGCCATGAGGAACACAGGGAGAGGAGTGATGTGTTGCCTCTGTCGTGGTAGGTAGGTAACTGCCTGAATACAGGACTCCCGGGCTGGACAAAGGGGGATTTGGTTGACCCCAGTCAGGTCACCCCTAGCAAGGCGTGACCTGAAGGGTAATTAAGCATATGGCGCGGCTTGACCTTTAGGGGTATTAGCCAGGTGTGCGGCCCCAACCTTGGGACCGTTACACTACCCTCTCTTGTATCACGCGGCGTCCCCTACAGTACAACGTTTTGTACAACCCCGTCCCTCTACAGTACAACCTTTTGTGTTTTTGTGTGCTGTTTTCTCTTTCATAATGTTTTTTCTACAGAATAGGTAGTACAGTGTGGGTAATATAGACGCTGTGTGTTTGTTGTGTTTGATATAGTTTATTTTAGCTTGAAAAAACATTTCTTTGATAGGGTCCTGGAACCAAACATATATTTTACCATTAGTTATGTATTTCGCTTTACGAGATATCACTTTAAGAGTATGCCAGGTGGAACCTAACTGCTCGTATCTTCGGGACTTCCCTGTATATATATATATATATATATATAATATATATATATATATTATATATATATATATATTATATATATATATATATTATATATATATATATATATATATATATATATATATATATATATATATATATATTTGCACCCCTTTTCAATTTTCTGGGTATGCCACTGGGTGTATCTATTACCAGGGTTCTTTCTTCCAACATTCATAACGCTGCACTTATCAATATTAAATTCCATCTGTCATCTAACTGCCCACTCATTAAGTTTATCAAAGTCTCCCTGCAATATGTTTACATCAGACTGTGATCCAATACTACTACCTACCTTAGTATCATCAGCAGACTTGCTGATATCACTGTTAATCCCACTATCCAAGTTGTTGATGTAAATCAAAAATAGTAATGAACCCAAAACCGACCCTTGTGGAACTCCACTTGTCACCTGTCCCCATTCAGATTTAAAACCATTAATTGTAACCCTTTGTTGCCTATTACTTAGTCAAGCTCTGATCCAACGAAGAACTTTCCCATCTATTCCATGAGCCTTAACCTTATTTAAGAGTCGCTCGTGTGGTACTTTGACAAATGCCTTACTAAAGTCCAAGTATATTATATAATAATCCTTATCATTATCTGCCGTCTCATAAACTTTCCTATAAAAACTCAATAAATTGGTGCGACATGACCTACCCTTGGTGAATCCATGTTGTGAATCATTGATCAAACTATGTTTATCTAAGTGCTCTCTAATGTTTTTTGCAATAATAGATTCCAATAATTTACCTACCACTGACATTAGACTTACGGGTCAATAATTTGACTATAGTCTTCTGTCTCCCTTCTTAAATATGGGGATTACATTTCCTTTCCTACACAATAACGGCACATCGTCTATCTTAACCGATTTCCTAAAAATGTGCACTAACGACTCACTAACAACCTCTTTGCATTATTTTAATACTCTGGGATACACTTCATCTGATCCTGGCGATTTTAAATTCTTCATTTTTTCTATACCCTCCTCCACTATCTCCCTAGTTATCTCAATATCTGTGAGTTTCTCCTCATCGCTTCCTTTGAACATCTGTTCACTTTCAGGTATTGTCTGTGTATCCTCCTCAGTAAAAACGCTAAAGAAATATTCATTTAGATTTTTACACATATCCTCATCCGTATTTAAGACCTCACCCTGCCCTAACCTTAACTAATTCACTACCTCGGCCCCACTAATTCCCTTGTCTTGGTTTTATTGACAGCGAGCTTTGCTCGCTGTCGCTTACCATAAGACCCGTGGAACCAAGTTTCCCCCAAAAAATGTATAACTACTCCTAAATATTGTCGGATTGAGCTGAAATTTGACATGCAAGTAGTTCTGTCAAAATCAATGGGGGTCGTCGGAAGAATTTTTTTGCGTAAAACAAGCCCTAAATGAGTAATTAGCGTAAACTACTCCTAATTATTGTTGGATTGAGCTGACATTCGACATCCAAGTAGTGCTGTCAAAATCAAGGGGAGTCTGTATAACAAACGTTTTGCATAGAACAAGCCCTTAATGAGTAATTCACGTAATTGGCTGGAACGTGGCTCGCTGTCACGTTCCAGTCGCAAGAACTGAGCCAAAAGCAAAGAGGCCAGAGGCTGGACGTCTATACTTGATATACCTGATAAAACCCCTTTGGGTCGCTTTTCGCCTGTCCTGCTACTTTAATCTCATAATTGTTCTTAACTACTCTTGTTAATCTCTTCACAGTCCTCGCCATCACGTTATACTGTTATTTGCTCACCAGTCCAGCCTTGAACCTTAAATACATGTTTCTTTTTACTCCAATGTTGTGTTTTATACTAGTGGTCATCCATTTCGGGTCACTCTTTCTAGACCTTATTTCCCTATAAAGAATTTTTTTTTCTGTCCGTCAATTAAATTCCTTACAAATAAGGTATAATCCCCCTTCGCCCCGACCTCACTTTCAGCTTTGTCCGCGCTGACCTTGAAACATTCCTTTATCCTACTCACCTCGTTAATCATTTGCAGGTGTTTTTCTAATCCTGTATAATTGGCCTTTCCAGCTGTCACTGTGCTGACCTTGGAACATTCCTTACCCTCTATCCCAATCCCCCCGCTAATCTTCACCAGGTGTCTTCCTAATCCTTCATAATTGGCATTTCCAGCCATCACCGCCCTGTCCTTGACCGCCTTACCCTGGGAAACTTTCTTCCCCTCCATCCCACAACTCTTATTAATCACCTCCAGGTGTCTTCTTAATCTTGCATAATTGGCCTTTCTGAAATTAAGTATTCTTTGTTTATTGACACTTAATTTTCCAACTTCCCATTTTAACCAAAATCTGATTTCATAATGGTCGCTATTATCTAACTTTCAGCCGACCTCCACATCTGTAACTAAATCTTCTCTGTTTGTCAGTAATACATGTAGAATATTATCTTCTCTAGTAGGCTCCTTGATTGCTTGGCTTAGGTCACATGATTGTTCTTTCCTGTTCTTATTAACGTTTTCATTGTCCTAACCATCACATTATACTGCTCACTGTTCACCTGCCCTACCTTAACCTTCTTATACATGTCCCTTTTTACTCATATATTGTGTTTAAAAAACTCAGTCATCTATTGGGGTCGTTTTTCCTGTATCTTATCGCCCAATAAGGATTTTTTTGTTCTGACCAGCAATTAAATTACTGACAAATAATGTATAATTAATCCTCTTCAGCACTGTCCTCACTGACACCTCTCACCACCCGGAACTCAGACCCCACCTCCCCCCCATCCTACAACCCCAGCTTACCCCCTCCAGGTGTTTACTACCAACACTAACATTACTACCACCACCACTATACTCTATGTCATATCAAAATATACATAAGCCCCTCCTTCTAGTTGAGACATTCGTTACCATAGACGAGCGCTATTGGAGTTTTGTTAGTTGGAGCTTTTTGTTATTTTGTTATAGGAGTTTGTTAGGTGGTGAGGGCATATTCAACGACAACTCAGGTTTCGCATATTTACACCCTTAACCCTCTACCCGACCTGAGCCGAGGCTCACGAGAGAGAAGGGGGGGTGAAAGAGTGATGACGAGACAACAGTAGTGCTTCATTTCATCGGTGCTGATTCAGACGTGGACGTGAGAGGTTACGCCGTGTCTCCAATATGACGAAAGTTGAGACTTATTTATTGAGTTAAACATGCCTTTCATGTGTTGTGTCCCAAATTGTAAAGGCAATTATCGAAAAGGACCAAGAGTCAGTGTTTTTTCTTTTCCAAGAAGTGAGGATAAGTCGGACAAGTGATTACAGGCTTTTCACCTTTACACTCCAAATAAAAACAGCAGGGTAAGTAATGTGTTACTGTTGTAATATATTTTTTAGATATAAAGCACGTTTAGCTTGAATTATATATTATTTTAGTATTACAGGATGGCTATAACATTGTTAGAATCAGTGCAGAGAAGAATGGCCAAAATTATAAAGGAGATGTGTAACTACGTATAAGTTATGAGCGGATTGAAGCTTTTGAATTGACACTCAATTCGAAAGGCGGAGAGTAAAGGGTGGTCTGATAGTTGTTAAGTCGTTAAAGAGATAAAATAAAGGAGATGTCGGGCCTCGAGATACTTAAAATCTTAAGTTTAATTTGGTATTTTCAGTCATTTTAAATATTTTGAATGGTTAAACAGGGTTGGTAAAACTCCAAATAACCATAATATTAAGTAGGAAATAAACAACGGCAGAGTTATGGAAACGGAGGTTAACAATGCTCAACTCTTTTTCAGGTATGTGAACTGCACTTCAAACCTGAGGATCAAGTACCTGACTACATCATTAAGAAAGGAATTTTTTTTTTTATACATATACTGTATTATGCATGTTAATGAAATGTATATGTATTATATATTTTCTTATTCTTAACCTTGCTGGGGTAATGCTTTAATCGGCACGTAATTTGTCAAAAACCAATAATAATATATAATAAAAAATATGATCACTTTAAACGTGACACAGCATTTTACAGGGGAGAGAGTTAAGTCCACCCTGTGAACCCTGGAACGTGACGTCCCCACTGAACTGGTGACGTAGCTGCCCGCCGACGGCTTCTCTCGCGGGGCCTCGCCTGAGCTCCCAGTGGGAATGGCCCCGGTTCAGATCTTAATCCCATTGAAGATAAATACCTCTCTCTCTCTCTCTCTCTCTCTCTCTCTCTCCTCTCTTCTCTCTCTCTCTCTCCTTCTCTCTCTCTCTCTCCCCTCTCTATCTGATAGATAGATAGATATGTTATAGATTAGATTATGATAGTATAGATAGTATCTTATATAGACTAGAGTAGATTAAGATATGATTATAGCTAGCGAGAGAGTAGATCGGAGATCCTCTCCGAGGTGAGATCGAGAGGACGTCTATTGATTAAGTAGCTTCAGAGATGATCGAGAGAGGAGATCGAGATCTCGAGGAGAATGAGAGTAGACGAATGAGATCTCGAGCTCACCGAGAGAAGAGAGAGAGAGAGAGAAAGAGAGAGAGATGATGAAAGAGTCAAAGGAGTAGAGCGAGGTGAGAGAAAAAAACTGGAGTAGGAGTAGATGAAGAGTACACGATGAGAGAGAAGAGAGATGAGATGAGATATTGAAGAAGGATTTACTAAAGTATGTACCAAACAATTGTATATGTACTTTAGGGGAGTGCTATAAATGATTGACAGCTTTTATTAGAATAAAGTTAGTTGAGTTATGATCTTATAAAACCGTTATGATCTTACCATCAGTATTCAGAGATCAAGTATTAAAGCTTCATGTTCACAGTCAACCCTATATAAATCCACTGTTACTTAGACATGCTTTAAAGTAAGCATAATACAAGACCTGATTACGACCTTTTAGACAATGCAAAATTGTTATTACTACAAGTTTATGTTACCCTAATATATCCACATCGTTATATTGTTCATCTTTATGGGGAGGTGCCTATAAAACCTTCATTGACAGCCTCTTTATTAGTCAATAGAAGTTGTTACGTGTTATGATCTTTAAAACTCGTTATGATCATACCATCAGTATTTTCAGAGACTTCAAGTTATTAAAGCTTCCAGATATCATACACCTTCAAACCAATTTATTCGTACATAAATCCATACACTCTTTACCTTTACACATTGGCTTTATAAAGTTTAGAGCAATAATGTGACTCGAAGACCACATGATTTACGTATACCATTGTGCAGGACATCAGATGCACAACAGAGTATCTTGTCATGAGGAAGTAAAAGCTGGAACAACTTACCAGAACATTTTATTACTGATGATAACACAAATCTTTCAAACGTAAATTGATTAAGAACATGCTTGATAAATAAAATGAAGAATTATAGACTCCTTACAACCATAAATGATATTGTGTATTTTGATATTATTCAAATGAGGATGATGTGGGAAACAAGGACTGCTTTAACACTTTCTCCTGCATCTTCTCTATTTGGGCTGTCAGATTTCCTTGCTTGAACTTTCTGAAGAGTTTTTTGCGAAGTGTAGGTCTTATAGCATTTATTGTTCATTTGAAACACAAAATTGTCCACGCCGATCAATTTTAGTCTAAACACAGTCATTTCTGATTTCTGCTGCTATCCTGATTATCTTGCTTCCAATTTCACTGCTTTGAGGTTCCTTGGGCTGATGTCTGGCATATTATACACTAGGAGACGTCACAAGTTGCAGCAGACGGTCCGGGCCCAGTTAGCCTCACTATTTTTTCAGCCATGGTTTATCAACAACCTGGAATTAAGAATTTCCCTATATATGTATCATTTGAAGAAAAAAACTACGTTAAATTAAATATTCTAAAATGCTAAATACATATCAAAACATAATATGAGACCAAAGGATAGATACTAAAGCCGTTTCACATTTTCCAGATAAAAATGGCCATTTTATGTGTTTTCATACATTGACTTTTTTTTATTTTGAACCTATCCTGTATTACATATCATAATGAAACATTGGTTATTTTAAAATGTCTACTGAGGTCGAAAGTATAGGATTTGATTCACAAAAATAATCTTGCATTCGAGTTAAAATGACGAATTTTGTAATAGTACTCAAATTTCTAGAAAACCTTAGATTGCATGACCTTTTGACCTCTGATGACGCACATATAAAATTTTATGTCATTTGATATATGTCAACCTGTAGAGCTTTCAAATATGAACATTTTGAGTGCTCATTCATTATTTTTATGTGTTTCTGGATGGAGTTATGAAGCGTTGAATTATCCTCAGCCCAAATTTTGAGCCACATATTGGTCACAATGAACTCAATAAACAGTCCTGAATTCCTGCAAATGGACCATCAAGCCAAAAGTCTATCCTTGATTTTTTGATAACCCTGATAGTCTACTTCATGAATTAGAGGACAAACTTAGGGTACAAAAAAATTCAACGGAGACCCCCTCAGCAGATGGACTATAAGAAACAATCCGGCGTGGAGGAGGCCAAGGGGGCGCCCACAAGGCTCGTGGTTGGGGCAAGTTGATGTTTCCTGTCGAGAGTTGCTTGGTATGGGAAGGGAGCCTGCATGGGGACTCGCGCGTATTGCGCCCCGGGAGGCATATTCGCGTTCTGTATACCAACTACTCCCGCACTCCGATTCAAGTGTGGGAAATTCTAAATTTTCAAGGCAGACTCAAAGAAAACGCGCGCGCAGCAACACCAACACATTGTATGGTGGAATAAATCTGCTTTTACTCTTTCCTACATAAGTATAGTCTGGGTTCTTATATGTTTATTTGTTGTGTATTTACATATATTGTTAAGATAATAGCAGCAAACGGGCGCAAAAGAGGAAAATCGACATGAATAATTTATGTCCGGCTTAACGAGATCTACCCTCTGCACCTATCCGTTCTTTCCTAGCTAATCAAGTTTTTGAAATGTAATAAGTTTTTTGACCTTTTTCAAAACTTAGATTTATTGGATTATTTATTGATTAAATTTAATCCGTTTATACCAGAGGGACGGCAGTCACACGCCGAATCGTTTATACTCTATACCGTTTTCGCCTAGCTGCTACGGTTCTTGAGATATTAGTGAAAATGTGTTTTTCACGACATTTTCCAAGGATTTTTTATTTGCCTTCAAAATTTGGCCAATTTTGTTTTCCACAGATTTTGATGACACTTGGTTCATAGTAGCTTTCGTACATGCTAATCACGAATCTGGACCTAATCTTTCGATATATGGTTATGAAATCAGATTTTGAGCTGTTCTCAGCTTATTTATTCCCGTAAACATATATTTTACGCCTTTTGCGACCGTTTGCTGCTATGAACTTAATTAACAATATATGTAAATACACAACAAATAAACATATAAGAGCCCAGGCTATACTTACGTAAGACAGAGTAAAAGCAAGTTAATTCCACCATACAATGTGTTGCTGCGCGCGCGTCTTCTTTGAGTCTGCCTTGAAAATTTAGAATTTCACACACTTGAATCGGAGTGCCGGAGTGGTACACAGAACGCGAATATGCCCCCGGAAGTGGCGTCGTAGGGTGGGTGAGGCAACGCGCCTCCTGTCGTATGCCCCAAATGATTGATTGATTAATTGATTGTGCTATATGATCTTTGCTGTCTGTCTCATCGCAATACTTTTGGGGATTTCAATCAATCATTGTAATATCATTAATAGTTAGTATTATTGAGTTAGGTAATAATAATAATGGGTAAGAAAACAAGTTATCCATTATGAATCATACTCATAGACATGTAACGATGAACCAAGTCAAACCCGCTTATATATTCATTATCCACCACTTTCATACAATTTCACACGTATATCATATCATGATTGCCATAGTTTAGCACCCTAATACCACATTCACACATATATAATTCAACCATATCGTATTCTCTCATACAAATCAGTACAACATCCCACAGGTGGATTCTTGGCAATCGGGACCATGGCCCACCCCAACGCGAAAGTTTAGTTTCCCCTCAAATTATGGAATATATTATGTGTGTAGGTATGTGTGTGCGTGAGTTTAGTCCTTAAATAAAAAATGGTAACAAGGGCTACATTGTCCTGGAACTGAGAGATGTACAGTTTACTGCATCTGATGTTTTCCCATCAATTGATAACACCTTCTTATCTCTATTTTTATCTTCGAAAGGCTTCCAACTGTTATATCTTCATATTTGTCGTAGTTGTGAGTGCACAGCAAGATGCTTTCAACACTCCTAGTAACTCTCACTTTGGCTGTGATATGGAAGGCAAGTTGTAATCACTGATTCTCATATGGAAATCGTTAGGTAATTTGCATGTTATTATGGGTTCAAACATATATTTTTGTTTTCTTCCTGCAGACTTTTCATAATCGGAACAATGAAAATATTTCTTAGTTGCAAATATTACATTATTAAATATCTATGATGTAAATATAAAATATCATAGGATTTGATAAAAACGATTAGAAGGCTATGATTAACTTTTCAATGTCTCATGTGAAAATCATGGTTCAGTTAATAAAAATTATGAGCTAGTGTAAATTGAGAGGCATAACATATTTCCAATACCTCTCTTATTTCTGCCAATTTGTTTTTTGCGTAAGTGTACTAGAGTTGATAATATTGAGTACTGTAGATAGCAGTATAAGTATAGTCGCCAGCTGCAATAATGTCACCAGCCGCCAAACATTACGAATTATAGCATCACTACTGATTTGTATGTGCCACTGAAGATGATACA
>JACEEZ010014288.1:100000-120000 GCA_016584305.1 Chionoecetes opilio
TCCCAACTTGACCGAAAACGTGATGATGGAGGAGTTGCTCGTCAACGGCAACGCTTTACTGAAGTTTCCCAAGTACATGTTCGGCAACTTGACGTCGCCACTTACATACCATTTTGTTGTGAGTCACTAATTGTTTACACATTTGATTGATCTTACTCCGTGAATATTTCCAAGATTGCCAAAACTCACATAATTATATGGTTACATGGAATTGGCTTTGATGAGATTTGTTGTTCAGTGAACTGACGTCATTTGTTCAAATGCATGGCAGTATTTAACATTCTTAAGATAATAAAGCTTGCTTGGTTATAGATGGAAGAATTACTAATTTCAGTAAAGGCCCACTATGATTGTACTTGTAGAACATATTGAACTTCATTGTTTTAATAATTTGTGTTAATAAGTTGACATAAATCAGTGAACAAATCTTCAGGATAACCCAGCTTATGACGTGTGGGCGACCATGCTTCTCCCGCTGCCTGACAGGAGCCACATCGTAATGGGATTCGACGTATCGGTGTGGGCGGAGGACGAGCAGCAGGCACAAGAATTAATTCAGAAGGACTGGCTGGTACAGGATGGCCTTTCCCAGACTCTCGACCTGGCTAGTCTTGTCAAAATCTGTGGTCGCACCAGTAAACAGCAGCAGACTCGCCTTCCACCATGCTAAAGATGAAATAAAAGACGTTATATCTTGTCAAAGATTAATGTTTAGAGACCTATTAGCAGCAGGACATCCAGAGAATTTGCCAAAACAAAAATTTCACGAAAGCCCCACGGAAATTGAGTATAACTGCAGGGAATATATTAATATGACTACTACAATAATCAATCTTAATGTTAACCCAAATTTGAAAACAATACATTTGTCCCAAAAATATAATTTAGCTAAATTCATATTATAATTTATCATAATTATTATCTGTATTTGTGTAAGAAGTATAAACACTAGCTGTGTGATGTTATGTAATGAATATTTACTCTAACCTGGCCTATTATAAAGAAAATATGGAAAATTAGTTATTGAATATTTGATTCTGATTACCAAATGTTAAGAGCTGACAAATTAGATATATAATTGAATGCAATTTTTGTTTTGTGATCCATCTAAAATAATATAAGCGAAAGTGTGTGTGTGTGTGTGTGTGTGTGTGTGTGTGTGTGTGTGTGTCCGCTCCAGGTGCCGCCCCCTGTGGCGGAATCCTCTCATATGGCACAGTTTTGGAGCCGGCTCGAGCAGGGGAAGGTTTTAAGCCCATTTATGAGATGATCCGATCACTTTTTTTTTTTTTTTTTAGCAGCCTATTAGCGAGAATTGTGAAAAAAAGTGGGTTGCGAGAATTGAGGAAACCTTGATGTAGCGTGATGGGTAATGGGTGAGTGAATGGGTGGGGTGATGGGTAATGGGTGTGGGGTGATGGGTGAGTGAATGGGTGGGGGGTGCTGGATGATGGGTGAGGGAATAGATGGGGGGTGATGGGTAATGGGTGAGTGAATAGGTGTGTGGTGATGGATAATGGGTGAGTGAATGGGTGGGGGGGAATATCAGCAAAAATTGTGTGTGTGTGTGTGTGTGTGTGTGTGTGTGTGGTGTTTTTGTGGTGGTGTGTGTCCGTCCGGGTGCCCCCCCTGTGGGGGAACCCCCCATATGGCACAGTTTGGAAACCCGACCGAGCAGGGGAATTTTTAAACCCCTTTATGAATGACCAATAAATTTTTTTTTTTTTTTTTTAGCAGCCTATTACGAGAATTTAAAAAAAAGTGGTTGCGGAAATTGAGGAAAAAATTTGATGTAGGGTGTGGGTATGGGTGAGTTGGGTGGGGGATGGGTTTTGGGGTGGGGGGGGTGATGGGTGATGAATGGGTGGGGGGGAAAATGGGTGGGGGTGAGGGAATGAGGGGGGGTGTGGTAAGGGGTGATGAATGGGTGGTGGGATGGTTGGGTAGTTTAATGGGTGGGGAGGTGGAAATGGGGTGTGGGTGGGGGAGGAAGGGTGGGAAGGTTGGGGGGAGTGAAAATAGGTTTTGGGCTTTAAAATTTGCATTTTTACACCAGGTTTTTTCAGGAAGCTAAAAAGGGGGCTATTTTAATCTGGTTTTTGGGGGGGAAAGGCCCCCCAAAACCACAGGGGTGGGGAAGGCCCCCAATCCCCCTCCCGGGTGCCAAAAAATCCGCCCGAGGGGGGGCTTTTCCTAGGAATAAAATAATTTTTAACAAACCCACCAGGAACCCTACCCATAATTTTTAAAGGCCAAAAACCCAAAACCCCGAAAAGAAGTTATTAAAATGGGATAAGGTTAAGCCTTTGCGTGTTAAAAAAATTTACTTGCTAAAGGGGACGGTGCCCACATATAACCCTCACGGTTTTTAAGAATTGGGAAGGGATTCCTTCGAATAAAATTTTTTTTCCAAACCCCCAAAAGCCCCCGAAAACGGAAAATTTTTTAAAGGACACCGGAACGAAAAGCGGGAAAACAAAAGAAAGAATTATTATCATGAAAACCCTTTCAGATTTTATTTTTAATTTTTACCTTTATTTTTTTTATTAATGTTTTTTTTTTTTTTTTGGAAACCCCCTTTTCTTTTTTTTTGGGGGTTTTTTTTTTTTTTTTTTTGGTGTGGTTGTTTTTTTATTTTTTTTTTCTAGTTCCTTTTTTACTTTAAAATTTTTTTTTCACCCAAAAAAAACCCTTTTTTTTTTTTTTTTTTTTTTTTTTTTTTTTTTTACATCGTGATGCTACACCGGTTAATCTGATTATTACAGAAACCAAAAAGGACACATGTTTTGTTCTCCGAGAGAACCATTTTTATCTGCATATTCCAAATAACTACCTGGGCAGATGACACAATACTCAACATATTATGCAACGATTGGTTTCTAAGAATATTACGAGTAATTATTAGTTTTAAAAACATGATGCGTTTGGTTATCAAAATAAGAGGGTTTGGGGGTTTTTTTCTCGCAAATTTTTTTTCTTGCGCGTGGGTTCGTTTATATGGTGCAGAGATCTTGCAAACCGAAGCTGTCCACCCATCAGTGAATGGGTACCGGGTGTTAGACGGGGGTTTGTAACCCGCTTCCAGGGGTGATAGTTTCGGTCAACACTAAGCACTAAGGATAAATACTAAAATATAGATATGTAGACGGGACCAAAGGAGTGTACCTCAGGCCCTGTAAAAATACAACTAGATGAACACACACACACACACACACCACAAAACACCACCCCCCCCCCCCCTTTTTGTTTTGAAAAACAAAACCCTTACAAGTTTAACAACAAGTAATTAGAGTGAGAAAAGCGGGAAGACTAGAGTGCAAAAATGTAATTGGTGTTCACCCATAAAAGTCGAAAAAAAAATTTTGAAAAACAAAAATTATATTTCAAACGGGTATTTTTATCATTGGGAAGTTGCTATAGGGTTCCCCTTTTCAGTGTCTTTTTTGAGGTGTTTAACCTAGAGCATTTAGAGCTTGAGGGGGAACATTTATTTATTTTTAGAAAATTTTTTGGGGGGCCTTTTCCCCCTTCACGGCTGTTTCACTCCCCCCCCCCCCCTCCTCCTTCATCTCTTTCCCCTTTCTCTCTCCTCCCTCCTTTCTCTCTCTTCTCCTCCTCTCTCAAAACGGTGGCTTGTCTGCTTTTGTGGTCTCATGCTAGAGATCGGAGCTACAGACGTGGTCTCTTCGGGAGAACAAAAGTAACGGATTCAAGCTGGAAAGCGTGATTTAAAAAAGGAAATAGGGAGAAAATGGTTCACAAATAGGGTTAAATGTTGGAAGGGCTAAGTCGTCAGGGGGTCAAAGCGGAGCCCATAGTCGTCAGGTGGTCAAGCGGATTTTTATTAAGTTTCGCGGGGGTCAAGCGGGGGTCTATTTGTCTCAGTGGTCTGCGGAGTCTATTATCGTCAGGGGGTCAATGCGGGGTCTATTATCGTAGGTGGGCAAAACGGAGTCTATTAGTCGTCAGGGGGTCAATGCGGAGTCTATTAGTCGTCAGGTGGTCAATGCGGAGTCTATTAGTCGGCAGGTGGTCAATGCGGAGTCTATTAGTCGGCAGGTGGTCAATGCGGAGTCTATTAGTCGTCAGATGGTCAATGCGGAGTCTATTAGTCGTCAGGTGGTCAATGCGGAGTCTCTTAGTCGTCAGATGGTCAATGCGGAGTCTATTAGTCGTCAGGTGGTCAATGCGGAGTCTATTAGTCGTCAGGTGGTCAATGCGGAGTCTATTAGTCGTCAGGTGGTCAATGCGGAGTCTATTAGTCGTCAGGTGGTCAATGCGGAGTCTATTAGTCGTCAGGTGGTCAATGCGGAGTCTATTGGAGTCTTTAAAAGGAGTCTGGATAAATTCATGGATGGGGAAGAGAGGTGGATATAGGTAGAGTTAAGTAACAGGAACTACCTACCTACCGTAGATAACAGTAAAGTCGCCACCTGCAGTGATGTCGCCAGGCGCCATATATTACGAATTATAGCATTACTACTGATTTTTATGTGCCGCTGAAGATGATACAGGTTTATGGAACTGTCGCCGATAGGAACTCTCGCCGAAACACCAACCCAGAACTCTCGCCGACATTGGAACACTCGCCGACGTATACATTTTCGGCGACAGTTCAACTTGTAATATATGAAAAGAAATCTAACCTAATCTAACCACATAACCTAGCCTAACTATTCAGGCTATTGTTGGTATTTAATCCCTGAATGCAGAAACACGGGTAATGGGAACACTCGCCGACGTGAAAAATAGGAACAGTCGTCGACGTCGGCGAGTGTTCCTAGCGGCGACAGTTCCAGGTACCATGATACACAGTAGTTTATATCATGACTATATAATCTACCCTGTTTCAGCGTTGTTTTATGCTTTGTAGCTGCAAGTATAGACGGCTTCAAATTTCGCTACGCATTTTTTTTTCGGGCGACGATGACAGCGGTACGACACGGTTTATGGAACTGTCGCCGATAGGAACTGTCGCCGAAGCATCAAACGAGAACTGTCGCCGACAGTGGAACGCTCGCCGACGCGGAAATTCTCGGCGACAGTTCCATTTGGAATAGATGTAAAGGAAGAGTAAAGGGTTTATGGAACTGTCTTCTATGGAAGACTATGAAGAGTCTGTCCCCAACCCAGACGAAGCCCACATGGTCGGGGCAAGTCTAGCGTTTCAAATGGGGCATTTCTACAACTTAACAAGTTGACGCGCATCAGTAGCCGTCAAGGATAGTACATAGAGGATAGGGGGGTGTATGTTAAAGTTTGGAGGACGGACGCTGCGCCATCTTCAGGAGATTAATCGAAGCACAGATTATTTTTAGGGGTATCTTAAGTATTTCTACTTAAGCACCCTGCCTTTTCGTTTATTCTCTTCCTATTACTTTATTATTCTTATATTTTGACTATATATATATAATTCATTAAAAGGTAAATAGAAGAATATAGTGATCAATTTAATTTTATTAAGGATTTCAAGCAGTTAGACTTGACATCCAGTACATGCAGGACTGTTGCAATGTTGAATACCAGAAAAATATTGGGCCTGAAAGCATAATCATGGACATATTACCAATAGGCAGATAATAATGGTATTGCAGTATGAATGACTCTTGTTAGAATCACCTACACAATGCAAAAACCAAAACAGATACTGTAATAAAATAATAATTGTAAAACAGTATATTAGCCTGACTATACCAAATACAACAATCACACACACACACACATACGTATATACATATATATATATATATATATATATATATATATATATATATAATATATATATATATCCGCTAATTAAGGCAACAGTCAACACTACCATTTGTTTTCTGTACAATATTGGAAATGTAAAATAACAAGTGCCATACAGCTCCTTTACACTAAATGATATCAAATTACTACAGATGCCAGGCACCTAGGTGGATACTTTAACATATCAAACAATAAGGCAGATAATAATAGCACTGCATCTTTGGGGTTTTAACGTATGCAATGGTCACAACTGGTGGTGTATTTCATTATGGAAGGCAAGGACAGATGCAAACGTTTCATGCAAGATGAAAAAGTGAGAACCAGTGTACAAGGCTCTGCCTTTTCTGCCATGCATGCCATAATAGATAAGATTTAAAGAAGAAGAAAATTGTTGGTAAGTACGGTGTACTGGGGAGGTATGAGAATATAGTAATAATTTGGTGATCTGCACGACAAGAGTTGTTTTAGGCTTTAGCAAACACCTATTTTGAACATAGGATGAAACATAGGTATACAGGGAGAAGAGGGAGTTCACAGAATGAGCAGAAAGGCCTGATAAATTATATAGCCACAGATGGGAGACTGAAAGGAGAGATAACTGATGCGAAAGTTGTTAGAGGCAAGTTCGACAGCATGAATCAACTAGCAGTATTAATAAAAATGATATTGCATGACATAGATGTTCTGAAAACACTCCAGGGATAAGAGGCGAGGGGTTAGTCTTGAAAAGATTGATAATGAAGAAGTTTGGGGGGATTACAGGCAGAAATTGGCGTATGAATTGAGTGGTATACCAAAGATATAAAAAATTAGGTTTAAAATGTGTTTAGGTTCTTCAAAGAGCGAATACTAAAATTAAGGGTTAAGGAGCAATTGGTGGGCACAAAGGTGAAAATAAGGAAACAAATGGCATGCCGGTGGACAGATGAAGTCAAGCAAGTAATAGCTCAGGAGGGATGCATACGTCAAAACCCAACAGAGAAATGTGTCTGAGCATGTAAGGCAGTGGTTCTCAACTGGTGGTCCATGATAACTTTTTTAGTGGTCCACAGGACGTTCACGATATTTGGAAATGAACTGAAATATATATGAAACCAAAATGTGAGCTATCAGATATTATTTGATATATTTCTGAAAATTTCGTGTAATTTATATTTACAGGATATATATTTATAACCAACCTTTACCTACATTTAAAATCTACCCTTTTTCATCATATCTCTAAATTCAAAAAGGAGTTGGTCCATGATTTTTTTTTAATTGGGCTAGTGATCCATGGCTTGAAACGAGTTGAGAACCACTGATGTAAGGGATAGCAGGAAAAGAGCACATGCGAAAGGAGAGTGAAATGGGTTATCACAAAACAACTGAATGAAAGTGGATGAGAATTTTGAAAGGAATCTGAGTGAGATTTTTAGAGAGAATGAAAGACTATATTTGGAGGAAGTACAAAAAGAAAGAGGAACTGGATGGAATAATGGTAGAGAGAGAACATGAGGATGTCAAAAGGCGAAAAAAATATTTTGAGGAATTAATGAGTGTGAATGTATGGAGCATGGAGCATGGAAGTAGAAATAAGAGACCCCAACATGGACAGCAAGCAATGGGATATTTGTGTTGCATGATGAGAGGACGCTGAGTAAGGAAGTGAAAAAAGGTATTAAGGGACAGCATTACTTCCTAGTGACATATACAAGTGAGACTTGGACGTGGAATAAATATAAGAGGTCTCAGATTCAAGCAGTGGAAATGAGTTATCTGAGGAGTGGTTGACATATGAAGAGAATAGATGTAAAGTATCATGTACAGTCATATGTGTTCAATATTTCACCCCAAACGTTAGAACCATGATTACTCCTGTGTGAGTTTGGTAAATCTTCAGTGTCTGCAAACTCCTTGGGGTAGTTTGGGGTAGTTTTCCAGAGACTTGTGGAGAGCAGTCAATCCCGGGAGATGAGTGTTGTGAATTTCTTCATGCTGAAGCAATGTCCTTGGCTGTGGGGTAGGTGTCATTGGAGCCCTGAAAGTTGCCAGATTTTGGTTAGGAAATATATCATGATCAATACAAACATCTTTTTCCTTTTCTTAATTTTCTATAAATTCAAATCCCATATTCAGTTGTCATCTTTTTAATCAAGCCAGAAACATATAATGCCACAGAGTATATATGCATAGTGTGTACACTCTAAACCAGGGGTTCTCAAACTGGGGGTCGCGAAAATCTTCTGAGGGGTCGCGAGATTTCTAGAATGTGCAAAATGCACAATATTTATTATTTATTATTATTCTTTCCTTTTATCAGTATAAAACAAAACAATGATTATAACTTTCTAGGCTTTAATTAATATATTGCTTATATAAAAGTACTACAGTTACATAATCTGACTGAGAAAAGAGTTGCTCCTTTTTCCTCCCTCCCCTTTACGCCAAGCCCTCACCACCACGCTCACACGTCCAGTAGCTATACATAGGTAGGCTACTTGTATCATCACCGCCCGACCCTTGTTAATGCATTACAAATCCACATCACAAGTCTAAACTTTATTTAGGTTACTTATTTTTTCGATGTGTCTAAAGCAAGAATGTAGGATATAGATTGCACTGATTATGATATCATTTAAATATTCATAATGTTTTCCCAAATATATTATACCTAGAATGTTATGATACGGTGCAATACGACTCTACCTATGTGTGGGTAAAACTGGGTATGTGTGTGTGTGTGTGTGTGTAAGAGAGAGAAAAAAGACAAAGAATGTAAATGTATGAGATTGTCAAAAATGCTTTGGTAAGGGTGGGGTGGGGGGTCAAACCTTTCAAAATTAATTGGATGGGTAGCAGGCCAAAAAGTTTGAGAACCCTTGCTCTAAACCAGGGGTGTGAAACTCATGGCCCGCGTACATGACTTTGTATAATATAATTTATTTGTGCTTTCTCAGCCATGTAGCTTTCTTTAAGAGATTGTTCAGCCTGGATTAATTTTGGTCTTACTACGCTAAGAATAATGCCGACAGCACATCATGTAAATGATGAAAAACTTATTTTGTAATAAGATCTGTAAAATTCTTCAACTACTACAACTTAATGCTTAGTGGATGATCCTCATGGTACATCATAAAGTGTGGTAAATCACATTCATGGCATGGCTATCCACGACTTCATTGGTGTTCATATTTCTGAGTAACAAAACCTAGTTAATTAAAGAAGCATCTATCACTTGTTACCTTTCAGCTTTCAGTCTCTGAATGTACATCAATGAAATCAGAGTATAAGGTGATATTATGCTGCATGAGCATACATTATTGAAAGATTACTTCTATTATTATTATTCATTATTACATAAAGAACTGTTTTAAGTCTCACTTGTTGATAAGAAAGTGCTGGCAGTGGTTATGCCAGGCACGGTCACATGTTGGCAGGGTAGCTATGCTTGTCATCGACCAAATGACTTACAATACAAAGATCAAGCAAAATAATCTGTTGCTGATCAGGAAAATTTTGTGATACTTTTTACTACCTATCATCCATCATCACACATAATAGTCCAGTCAAAATACGGTTTGACCCTGAACAAATTCCAAGAAAGCGTTTTATTGTTTTTTTTGGTAGTATTACATGTAGGGAAAACATACTAAAAGTTTACCAAAATATGGTTACCATAAAGGGTCCAAATATGACGTCAAAGAATATGGCCGCCAAAGCTATAAAATGTTAAGGGGATCGACTCCCCAATTTTTTTTTTTCCTTTATTATTAAACCTACATCTTTGAAACTTGGTACATATATAAAACAAGTAAAAAAAATAGGGGTCGTCTTTGGGAAAATTTTGATTTGACGCATAGAAAACGAGTTAGCGAAAGAAAACGTGATTTTAGGGGGGTCCCCCCAAAGACTACTCCTCCGTCAATATCAGTCGGAGAGAGTCGGTAGAGGTGTCATTCGAAAGAGGAATAAAGCCGCTAGGACGTCAAGGGCGATTTTTTTTTTTTTTCTAATTAGATAAAAAATTATAGCCCCTCAAAAATAAAAATAAATAAAAAAATGAAAATTTTCATTTTTTTTCATTTTTTTTTTACTTTGAGGGACTATTTGAGGGACTATACACCTATACATTATATGTGGGGAACAACATACTAAAAGTTTACCAAAAATTGATCACCACAAAGGTCCTAACTATGACGTCATAAGACGATGACAGCCATCGCACTAAAAATAACCACTATTTCCTTATTTCAAAGCTGTAGCTGTAGGTTACAGAAGAGTTTACATTTTTTATACTATATATGTTGATATAACAATTTTTATACAAAGTTTTATACTAACTACACGGACAGGCGAGGTCATGACGTCATCAATGACGTCATGACATACATGTACATTTCTAAAAATTATAGAATACACAGTGCATTTTAAGACCTATTTCATCACTGAATAACCGTGTCAGTTTAATAGTCTCTATTTTCATCATCAGACACTGCTTCCTCACTCATATTGTCACAATGCCCTTCTTGACATGGTCCGCATACCCGTGAACAGATAAGTCCGTGTGTTTTGCAAGTGCACCGAAGTGTACTACAACCACGAGAACAATTGCAGTGAATTATTTTCAGAAGTTTTTTCTGGCGCAGGTGAAGTATCCATCATCACTGAACTAGACTGTTTGTTCTGCAATTCCCATCCCCATTCAGTAGTGCCCCATGGCCTCACCATTGTCCATCCAAAGCATCACTTGGAGGTAACTCCGAAGGGCATGATACTTCGTTGCAGAGGAGGTCGGTGGCAGTCGTTCAGGTGTAATAAAGCTTTTGGCTGAACCAACTTTTTCGGCAGAGACTAGAATACCTCATTGCAGACAGATTGTCCCCAGGTTTGCCCCCGAACAATGCCACCATCGCTTTACACCCAGCGTCTTCATCTCAGCTATGTTTTTCTTAGGTGTGGTAAACATCTTAGCACAGCTATTGAAGACAGAGTCTCCCTTCAAAACCTTGTGTAGAGCGAGTTTTTTTCCGATTCCAAAACCGCGGAAGTGGTATCGCATCCCGTGAATGCATGCAGGAACAGAAGACTGCTGCAGACATCGTTTCCAAGCAACTTCTTCATAACCTTAATGTCGTATACTGTTGCAGGACTCCCTTTATCCGAGTAGAAATAAAGCTTGTTGCCATCGCTGGTTGACGCGTGATGAAGTAACAACACCAATAGATCTGTATCTTCGCCAATGAGACTAGTCCTTTTGTGGATGACATTGACACTGCTGCCTTAACAATCTCCACATCTGCATCCCCCTCTGAAATTTTATTACGTTGCAACCTCTGTCCTTCATGCGTTGTGAATCAGATTGATAAGAGACTGTTTGTTCTCCACATTAGAAAGGAAATCCTCCTTTTTTCCCGACAAATTTCGTTCCTTCTGCAATGTTCACTTTGTTACTTGTTCGATTTTTGCGCCGTCTCTGATGGGTAAGTGTTTGAACATTTTGAACTTTTTACTGATTTTTTTTTTAATTTCAGAGGAGGAAAATAAAAAAGTGCTTACTTAAATTTGTAGCCCAAGTCTTTCCGCATCCAATGATACCCATATCATCGCCCTACGTCAAAAACTCAAGGAGGAGTAGGGTTTGGAACCCCCCCCCTAAAATCACGTTTTCTATCCGTAATTAGTTTTCTATGAGGAAAATCATTTTTTTTTTTCATGAACAAAAGTTCTTAGAATTAAATTTTACGTATATATACCAACTTTCACGTTTGTAGGTTCATAACAAAAAAAATTGCCCGATAGGGGAAACGATCCCCTTAACATTTATAGCTTTGGCGGCCATATTCTTTGACGTCACATTTGGACCCTTTGTGGTAACCATATTTTGGTAAACTTTTAGTATGTTTTTCCCTACATGTAATACTACCAAAAAAAACAATAAAACGCTTTCTTGGAATTTGTTCAGGGTAAAGGTTTTTTTTTTCGTATTTTGACTGGACTATAATATATTGCTTGACTTATTAGCCTAATTCAGATTGAACTACTTAATATATAAATTTTATATCTTATTATATATATATATATATATTATATTATATATATATATAATATATATATATATATATATATATATATAATATATATATAATACTACTTAATATTAATGAATAGAAAAAAATCCCACCTTCTGGCAAACTGGCTGCTGATATCCTCATCGGTCGCCTCAGGGTTCTTGGGCTGAAGACCATACTTCTTTTTTCAACTGTGCTGCTGCCTTCCTTGGCACAACAAGGGTCTTGATCACAAGCAGCTATGGAAAAATATGTAATAAGATCTCCACCACCTAATGCACCCTGCACAATAATGATCATTGCTATACATCATTTTGTATTCTCTAATTTATGCTTTCTCGGCCAAATATCTTTAATGCAGCTTGTTCTCCCTGTATTAATCTGAAGTATAGGACCTTTTTAGGAATCATGTGAGCAGCACAGCATGTAAATAATGAAAAACTTATAATTGTCGATACAATTTTAGGGGCGCCCAAACGGCTTGCAACTTTCACTAAACTTAGAGAGAAATATCATTTGAAATCCTCAAAGTATTCTACACTAGTCAATTACAAATAAGATTTACCATTTACTAAATCCAGCCTCTATACCTGAAATTGAGATTAGCTAAAGACAAGCACACACCTTCCCGACATGTGTTCATTTTCCCATCCAATGGGAACGTAGATCAGCTGCAAGCTGCTGCAAGTCTGAGCACATAAGTATTTTGCTGGCGGGGCATCTCTCGCTCTATAAATTGTTATTTTTTCTTTGCAAAAACCCTGAACAGCCTGGTGGGAATAAAAAAGAAATGGTAAAATATGAAAATGGTTAGGTCCGCATAAAATGTTGACCGTGAAGAAGCCGATTAAGGCCGATATTACTGTAATCTATTTATATTATATTATTGATGTTAGCATAAGCCCCTTCCAGTTATTTAAATCCCAGTTTAACCCTTTTTGGTAAAATTCTAGTGTTTGCCCATACTCTCCCACTTCCCCCAAACATGTTTGGGCACCTGTGGGAATGCGGGTTTTTTTCGGGTGGGGAAAAAATTAAATTGCGTCGGAAACACGTAATTTAAGAGTTTTTTAGGGGGTTAAAATTCCCTAGATCTAGGGAAAATTTCCTTATATCTAGAAAAATTTGCCTAACCTAGCGGGGGCTTGACCCACGTTAACCTAACCTAACCTAACCAAACCTTCCCTAACCAAATCAAAACCTAACCAAATCTAACCTAACCTAACCCTAACCAAATCTAACCTAACCAAACCCCTCCTAGCGGGGGGGTTGGGGGGGGTTCCTCAACACTTCAGTCATCATTCTGTGAGGATCGTCAGGTTCACAACGTCTCTAGACTCAGAAAAATCCAATTCATTTTCCCTAAATCTAGAGAATTTTTATAATTCCATAACTAAAAAAGTATTTTGCGACGCATATTTTGTACCCCAGCTTTTGTATCCTGCATTCCCCAGGTCCCCAAGCTTGTTTTTGCGGAAGAGGGGGGAGTATGGGCAAACACTAGAATAATACCATCCTTTACTTGGCGCTGCACAAAAACCTAAGCTGCAGGTAAACTTAACTTTATGCTCCGTCCCGGTGACACGCCTAAGTTAAAAACCTTATTTAAGTTATTGTAATAAAATTCTGTTACATTAATTTGCCGTGCTTTTTGCAATATGGTTAAGATTTCTTATGCCTAATATTACCTAATGTTGAAATAATGTTACGCGAGCTAGGAATATTGCAGATAATAGATCATTATTACTTGCAGGCCGAAAGTGCAGAGAAGCAAGGGTGTTTATATGTCTTATTTTTCAAATTTTACATTATTTAATCACTTTCCATATCACCACAAAGTTCGTACGACCTTCTAGCGTCTTCGGGAAATAGAGAAGTCTCATTGAAGCGTGAGTGCAGTATTTTTTGCCACAATTACAGCAGAGCGAGCACTGTTGGCAGGGTCCATGTTTTGAAAGTTTTGGGGCCTTGGTAAAAGGGCTAACGGCTTGGGTTGGGCCACCGCGGCTGTCTGCTCGCCGTGACCGCAGCGCCATCTTCAGGTAAAAAATCCTATAAAACTCTGTCCTCCCCTTCAGCCTTTGAGCCCTCTTATCCTCTATGTACTATCCTTGGTAGCCGTCGAAACTGTCCTGCCTACCGTTTCTTTATTTACTATCAAAAAGGGTTATTTCTATTATTTACAAGGATTTTTCTTACTATTGCTGGATTGTAATTAATATTATAAGGATCTTTTCTTGTATGAGAGGCTTAAGTATCATTATCTGGCTCTCTCTGGTACAAGTCAGCCAAGTGATTCGCCTCGAAGCGATACTCACAGTAGAGGTTACAAGAAGAAGAAGATCACGCCAAGGTAGAGTGTGGAGGAATTTATGGCGGAAATTAATATATCTTTCTATACCGCCCCATCCTCTCCTCCCAAGTATATTGAATATGTGATTGTCGGCTGTAAGGGTTGGGTTAGATGAGATGTGGGGTATTATTTAGTGAGTTGATATCAAAAGGAATAACTTGGCACTACTTAAAAGTGTGTGGAGCGGCGGTGATGAGGCCCGGGTTAACGGGGAGGGGCGTGACTTACCGCCCGGTGCCCACAACCACTTGAGTCAAGAACATAAGGAAACTACAAGAGGCCGGTAGTCTTACATACCGTGGTAGTTCCTTCAACACATATGTACATCCACCTTTCATCCCAAGCACTATTTTCGAAGACAACAATATATTATTTTTCCGATTTTCTGGCCTCTAATAAGCCTGTCATTAATGTTACAGATGCCAGTGACCACCAGAATTTGTAATTGAATGGTGGTCAACTGAGGGTTGCCAGACTATCTAACATAGTATTTCCCAACCTGGGGGAAATTTCAGGATTCTAAGGGGGAAATTTATCCTGAGGGACATCTAAATTACTAGCATTTAGTCGACAGAAAAAAAATTCTTAGAGTTCAGAGTTCAGCTATTGACTTCTTTTTTCTTTAAGTGTATATATATATATATATATATATATATATATATATATAATATATATATATATATATAATATATTATATATATATATATAGGATAGTGTCTATATACTTGTTATTAAGCAAGTAAATGTTGTGTTTTTGGTTACTTTTTTCCTTCACCACATGAAGGGGGGAAATCCGGATGGTTGAACAGGGGGAAGGGGGAAACAACAGAACAAAGGTTGGGAACCACTGATCTAACATAAATAAAAGACAGAATTCCCATGGAAATAGGACAATTTAATGAAAAAAGAACAGTCAAATCTCACCACTCATTACTACCGCACCCATACCTCACCACTCATTACTCACACATCCATACCTCACCACTCATTACTCACACATCCATACCTCACCACTCATTACTCACACATCCATATCTCACCACTCATTACTCACACCCATACCTCACCACTCATTACTCACACATCCATACCCCACCACTCATTACTCATACCCATACCTCACCACTCATTACTCACACATCCATACCTCACCACTCATTACTCACACATCCATACCTCACCACTCATTACTCCCACACCCATACCTCACCACTCATTACTCACACACCCATACCCCACCACTCATTACTCACACACCCATACCCCACCACTCATTACTCACACATCCATACCTCACCACTCATTACTCACACCCATACCTCACCACTCATTACTCACACATCCATACCTCACCACTCATTACTCACACATCCATACCTCACCACTCATTACTCACACATCCATACCTCACCACTCATTACTCCCACACCCATACCTCACCACTCATTACTCACACACCCATACCTCACCACTCATTACTCACACATCCATACCTCACCACTCATTACTCACACATCCAGACCTCCCCACTCATTACTCACACCCATACCTCACCACTCATTACTCACACATCCAGACCTCACCACTCATTACTCACACATCCATACCTCACCACTCATTACTCACACCCATAGCCAGAGCTGGGCGGTATTTAAATACATTTGTATTTAAATGCATTTGTGTATTTAGAACTGTATTTATAAATACATTGGTTTTCACGTATTTTAATACAGTATCTAAATGCTTTAATAAGTATTTAAATACATTGTATTTAAATACTCATAATATAAAAACATTTCAGATTGGAGATTGGAGATTGGAGATTGCATAATCCTACACTACGCTTCCTGTATTGTATATGTAAATGTGTTGCCTTATTTAAGTCGTATAATAATATAATTCTTACGACATCTAAGGGTTTGATGTTGCTGGATACTGTGGATCATGAAAAATATGGCTTAATTACCCTCTATAAGAATGTTGTCATGTATAGGCATTATTATTTATTAGGGCTAATAGCATATTTAATACATGGTTTGAGAATAACGTTCTAACCGGTTTTAATTTCTTTCTACCCGGTTCAGGAACGTTATGTTTGGAGGAGGAACGAAAATCGAAACGTTACTAATATTGTTTCTGATCGGAACGAACCGTTTGAAAAATAATTTCGCTTACAAGCCCTGATTGTACTCATTATATTATTGCATACTGAGTAACAATTAATGAGTAGATGAGACATAAACGTAAATATCTATAATAATATAAGCTAAAGTGTGTGTGTGTGTGTGTGTGTGTGTGTGTGTGTGTGTGTGTGTGTGTGTGTGTGTGTGTGTGTGTGTGTGTGTGTGTGTGTGTGTGTGTGTGTGTGTGTGTGTGTGTGTGTGTGTGTGTGTGTGTGTGTGTGTGTGTGTGTGTGTGTGTTGTCTGTCTGTCCGCGATAGGTGCCGCCCCCTGTGGCGGAATCCCATCATATGTCACAGTTTTGGAATCAGGTTGACCAGGGGAAGGTTTTAAGCCCACTTATAGGATGATCCGATCACTTTTTCTTCTTTTTTTTAGCAGCCTATTAGCGAGAACTGTGAAGAAAAAAAAAGTGGGTTGCGAGAATTGAGGAAACCTTGATGTAGGGTGATGGGTAATAGGTGAGTGAATGGGTGGGGTGATGGGTAATGGGTGTGGGGTGATGGGTGAGTGAATGGGTGGGGGGTGATGGGTGATGGGTGAGGGAATAGGTGATGGGTAATGGGTGAGTGAATGGGTGGGGGTAATGGGTGATGGGTAATGGGTGAGTGAATGGGTGTGTGGTGATGGGTAATGGGTGAGTGAATGGGTGTGTGGTGATGAGTAATGGGTGAGTGAATGGGTGGGGGGTGATGGGTAATGGGTGAGTGAATGGGTGGGGGGAATACATACATTTCAGGAAAATTAGAAGGGGCTATCTGGAGAGTCTGTGTTTGGTGGGCCGAGGTGGTGGGTAATGGGTCTATCTGGAGAGTCTGTGTTTGGTGGGCCGAAGGTCCACCAAACACAGGTGGTGGGCCGAGGGCCCACCAATAGCCCTCCGCAGGAGCTAGCCAAAAAGGCCGCCCGGAGGGCGGCTTTGCGGCTAGTAAAGACATAAACGTAAAAATAAGACAAAAACAAACACATCATACAAATTCTCTTTAATTGTATTTCACGCATTGTATTATTATCACGTATTTTATTATCATTGCATGATTATTGCTGCGGTACATGCTGTAGATATGAATATGATAAGAAATTAGCACCAATAATTTGTTCTTTGGAGATTTTGTCAATGGCAAATAAAATGTGTATGTGTATGTGTTCACCTGGCTATCTAACTTAATCTACATATTTCTAGAAATGTTCGAAAAAAGCTGGATTTCCTTAAGATTTCCTTAGGTTTTGCGTTTCCTTAGAAATTTCTTTCTCAGGCCTAAATTTCCTTAAAATAAGGAGATTTCCTTTAAATTGGAAACACTGGTTCACTGTAATATCAGGGTTGCTAGATAGTTGGGCGGGTTTATGGCTAAATTAGCTGATAAACAAGTATTTACGTTTTTACAATATGAGTATTTAATAGATTGTATTTTAATACTCATTAAAGCATTTAAATACTGTATTTAAATACGTGAAAACAAATGTATTTATAAATACAGTTTAAATACACAAATGTATTTAAAAACGTATTTAAATACAAATGTATTTAAATACTGCCCAGCTCTGCCTACCACTGATGTTAGACTAGCGGGTCGATAATTTGACATAAGTCCTCTATCACCCTTCTTAAATATGGGGACTAAATTTATTTTCCTTCACATTAAAGGCACTTCGCCTATATCAACCGATTTCCTAAAAATGTGCACTAACGACTCACTGATAACCTCTTTGCATTCTTTTAATACTCTGGCATAAACTTCATCTGGCCCTGGTTACTTAAAATTCTTAATTATATTTATACTCTCTTTTTCCATTTCCCTAGTTATCACAATATCTTTGAGTTTCTCTTCATCGCTTCCTTTAAACATCTGTTCACTATCAGGTATCGTTTGTATATACGCCTGAGTAAAAACACTCAAGAAATAATCATGTAAACTTTTTCACATATCCTCGTCCGTAGTTACAATCTCATCCTGCCCTTTCCTTAACAGCTCCACTAATTCCCTAGTCTTTGTTTTATAGACTTGAAAAAAACCCTTAAGGTCGTTCTTTGCCTGGCCAGCGACCTTAATCTCATAATTGTTCTTAGCTACTCTTGTTAATCTCTTCACTGTCCTCGCCATCACGTTATAATGTTCTTTGCTCACCTGTCCAGCTTTACATACACAGTCCACCACCATGAATTTTGTTCTAACATATACTACTAGAGCTATTATATACTATTACTATTTAATATCATCATTATTATTATATTATTATTATTATTATTATTATTTGTTTTTTGGAGGGGGCACACCATGCCGCCCCCTCGACGATGCCGCCCTGGGCGGTTGCCCATGTCGCCCATGCCTAGGACCGCCACTGCACGCACACACACACACACTCAATTACACACACAAACACACACACACGCACACACACACACACAATCACACACACGCACACGATTGCGCGCTGGCCTGCCGTTCTGTGGTTAGCTGTTTCGAATCCTCACTGCCCCTAGGGATTTTTCACTGACAAATTCGGACGGTTACTGTTCACCTTGAGCAAGGGGATGGGGTTATGTAGTGTGTGAGGTCCCAGTATTATCCATTGATCAGTTATAATGAGCTCCAAGCTCGCACCGGGAGGGTGAAACTAGCGATCGCGAGTCTGACTCGCGTGGACAAGACCAAGGGTGAATGATATACACACACACACATAGATCCCTCTATCCACAGAATCTCAAGTCTACGAGAGTCGGGCATCCTTGCAAAGTTGTTCTCTGATGGCATGATCAACGCGACGGATTGCGCCAAGCCCGTCGTCTCTTCCCTGTCAGTTCCCACACAGCGGCCACTTCAGTTAACAAACTTCTATGAGATATTTCTGCTTTACGCTGTAGGTAAGACCAAGTCCATTTAAGTAAACGTATTGCGGTCTCCGTAAAAACAGAGGTGTCACTTTTACAATGCCTATATAGCCCTTATTTTCTTACTAAGATCGGTAATAATGAGCTCCAAGCTCGCACGGAGGGTGAAACTGGCAATCGCAAGTCCGACTCGCCTGGAAAAGACAGTGGGTGAACTGTGAGGAAAAAAAGTGGGTTGCGAGAATTGAGGAAACCTTGATGTAGGGTGATGGGTAATGGGTGAGTGAATGGGTGGGGTGATGGGTAATGGGTGAGTGAATGGGTGGGGTGTGATGGTTGATGGGTGAGGGAATAGATGGGGAGTGATGGGTAATGGGTGAGTGAATGTGTGTGTGGTGATGGGTAATGGGTGAGTGAATGGGTGGGGGGTGATGGGTAATGGGTGAGTGAATGGATGGGGGGTGATGGGTAATGGGTGAGTAAATGGGTGGGGGGTCATGGGTAATGGGTGAGTGAATGGGTGGGGTGATGGGTAATGGGTGTGGGGTGATGGGTGAGTGAATGGGTTCGGGGTGATGGGTGATGGGTGAGGGAATAGGTGGGGGGTGATGGTAATGGGTGTGTGGTGATGGGTAATGGGTGAGTGAATGGGTGGGGGTGATGGGTAATGGGTGAGTGAATGGGTGGGGGGTGATGGGTAATGGGTGAGTGAATGGGTTGGGATGGGTTGGCGTTAATACATACATTTCTAAATCCATGATTTCAGGAAAGTTAGAAGGGGCTATCTGGAGAGTCTGTGTTTGGTGGGCCGAAGGCCCACCAATAGCCCTCC
>JACEEZ010014288.1:127500-157500 GCA_016584305.1 Chionoecetes opilio
TGTTTTCTTAGATTTGTAGTCTTTCTTTGTGTTATATGTGGGCATTAGTGGTCTTGATTCAATCTGTACTTTAACATACTCATCTCTCTTTTTTGTTTCCAAATCACATTTTTTGAAGCCTTGGTCTAAGATTGATGTGACGCTCCAGGGCTTGAGTGTGACATGGATATTTTGGTGGCGAGGCAACATTTGTCACGAAATGTTTAAAAACAATACACTCCCCACACATTCCTTTGGTTAGAGGTGGTTCATACATCACTTTCCAATCAATCTTTGAAAATAGTCTCTTGCCTAAAAATTTTGTTCTGGTACTTGGAAGGTGCGTTTCTTTGGGGGTTCTTCCTTCCTGGCTCTCATGATCCTCCTACATGCCAGTTCTCGAATATGTGGCGCCTTGTCATAAAGCTTCCTGCTAGCAAATTCTCACTGTGTGCAAAATAGGCATTTCTCTGAATTACTGCATGTATCTTTTTTCCCGCTCATTGTCTTGCAGTTCTTTAGTTAGTTCAATCATCTTGAAAATGTGCTGTGGACCACTGTGAAAATTAGGATTTGACTTAATGGAAAACCCCACATTGGTGCATATATCTTAACAATAAACTCTGTTATCCTAGCAAGACTCTCTGATGGATGAGCTGTAGATATATATAGCCTGCATACTCGTTTTGCCATTGTTAGCCATCTAGAATGGCAGAGTTTCCTGGCTGCCTTAGCTTCCAGGACTATTACTGCAATGACCATCTCTGATCGCCAAACAAATCTCATACATTTTATTTCTGGTCATCACTGAGATCCTAACAATGTCTTCGTCCAGTTGGGGGCATAGCAGATCTTATTGATGAAAATTTGTAATTTGGGTTTATTTTGACAGTGGGGAAGCTCTTTTCCAATTGGTCCCGTAAATGATCTTGGTCCATGATTTACTCCATCAGTTCTTAAAAGAAGTGTCTCAGTGCAGTTCATTGCAGTGCAAAAGACACAAACCAATGTAATGCATGTCCTACATGATCCTCCAAAATTTAATTGGTCCATTTCTCCAGCCGGTGTGACGTTTGTGCCATACATCCCACAGCTAGAAGTTTCCCAGGGTCAATATTATTGTAGTCACTCAAAACATTTGAATTGATGCAGCTACTGATTTTGGGTGTTCATCTTTGGGTGTCACATGCCCTAAAAATATTTGTCCTGGTTCTGCAAGGATAACAATATGTTCCTCTGTAACAGTCTTTCTGTGATAAACACCATCCTTCAATTTATCTTGGTAATGTCAAATCTTTTCTACCATCAAAATATAGAGATGTAACCTCGTCTTTTTTCCACTTTCAGCCAAATTTCTTCAGAAACGACGTTGGGATCTAGCTCGTCTCAGTTTGTTCCTGTCGATAACGTTTGGGACTGTCAGTGCTGCTTATGAGGCCCATATCTTGTTGGTAGCAGTTGCTACTGCTGCAGCTGCCCTATCAGACAAGCTGTATCTGTCACACTCTCTAGCAACAGTTCTCAAAGGATTCGCATTTGTGTTGACTTTGTTGGGTTGGTTTCAATCCTGGGTTATCATAATCCATGTCCACTGACTCTTCACTGCCAGAGTCAAGCATGTCTTCTATTTCAGTTTTATTGAAACTTCCTTTCTTGGAGTTTTCATACACCTCTACTTTTGTCTTAAGCTTCTGCTCTCTGTCTTGCTTCCCCGTAATTTGGCTTCTCTTTCCTTATCCAGTGTAGATATATACATTTTCCGTTGCTTTCGCTGGTCTTTCAGAAAACCCCGTTCTGTCTTGGGAATTCTAATTTCTTGTGGACAAAGGCAATGTTCTTTCATCCCACACACTGGCAACTTGCTATGTCAAACAATTTAAGACTTGAATCAGCAAATCTCTGTATCTTTGCTTTTGTGATTCCTTTTATCCCAATTCGATTCTTTAGACTTTAAGATTTGGTTTCTATATGCAACTATGGTATCTGGAGATTCTGTCTGTTACTGACTTCAAGTTATATGTTGGGATAGATGCTGAATTCCAAATACTAATCACCACTTGAGCCCACTCTTCCTGAAACAATCTGCACATCTGGTTCTTTTTCCATTTCTGTTCCTCTTTGATATTTTGTTTAAAAAAAGTAATATCTCATAATGTCCTTATAAGTGGGTAAACGTTATGTTTGAGTCTTTCAGGTTGTCCAAATCAATATGTTTACTGTCACTTCTAGTAACATGCTTCACTTTCAAGTTCTTCGCCATCATATTGCTAATTTCTCGTGCTTTGGTCTGTAGAGAGAGATAGATATTAGTTCTGTATATTCATATAATGTAAAATTTTAAGAATATAGTAAAGTATTGGGAAGAACAATTAACAGAAAACTCAATTAAAAAGATGTAGAAAACATAAACCTGCTCAGAATAGTGTCCTAACGTACAAAGCGTACATGCACAAAACATTGCTAAACTTTGATGGCTTGGTGACGCGTCTTTACATTCAAATATAAATTTTAAAATTTGCATGTGAAGTATGTGTCAACAGAAGCAAAAAACCTATGCCTCGCCATTTAAAAATTTAAAAGATGGAAATTTGGATCCACCCTAATGTATAATGTTACTAACAGCATATTAGGAGCAGCATTGATTGCCACAACTATAGGAGTAAGGCAAGGTTCTCCTACATCATGTTTACTGTTTATCATCTACGTTAATGATATAATTAAAATTGTAAAGAAAAATTGTGATTCAGATGGATTTTTGTCATGGTTACACTTGTTGATCCTTATGGACGATACGGAATTGTTATCGACGAGTAGGGCAAACATGATAAGGAAGTTGTCATTGCTATGTCAGTTTTGTAAGCATTATGGCATGAAAGTGAATAAGACTAAGACTAATTTCATGGTTATCTGTGGTTCAGATGCTGACAGGCTTCCTATGATTGTAGATGGACTGGTTATGAATCACTGTCAACGCTACACTTACCTCGGCTCACCCTTCACGGCAGACGGCTCTGCGTCGTCGGCGGTCAGGGCTCACGCTCAGGATAAGATGGCTCACTTTAATAAGTTTGTTTCCTTTTTGCATGAAAATAAAGACGTGCCCTTCATTATAAAGAAGAGAGTGTTTGATGCTGTAGTATTATCTGTTGTCTTGTATGGATGTGAGTCGTGGCTGAATGCAGATTTGAAACCAATAGTTAAACTATATAACTGGTCACTTAAACAGATGCTGGAAGTCCGAGGTACGACTTGTAATGATCTTTGTTACATCGAGTCAGGGTGTCCACCTATACAAGCTCTTGTTAAAAGTAGACAAAGAAAGTTTTTTGCGAATATGTACGCGGAGCGATTTAGGATTGATGATGACCCTTTAGGATTTGCTTTGCGAATCGTACTGGACACGAGATATAATACCAAGACTTATGTGTCAGATCTTATAAACAATAATATTGATGACTGTGCAGTAGCAATGGATACACTTAAACATAACATCATCCATTCTGCATCATCAAGAAGAATAACCTACTTAAATGTCATGAATCCCAACTTAACTGTGCAATCTTTGTATATTGAAAAGCATAACATAAGTGAATTATATAGAATAGCTTTTACACGCTTCCGTGTGTCAGCTCACTCTTTAGCTATAGAGGCAGGCAGGTGGAATAGGAGGGAACGCGGCCGTCTCCCGGTGGATGAGAGGCTGTGTCCCTGCGGCAAGATACAGACCGAAGAACATGTCATAGCTGAGTGTCCCTTATCTAGTGATGTTCGCAACGTTTAATGTATCATAAGTATCTATGATTTATTCTCAAAAACAATGACCGATGATGATGTGTGTACAAAATATTACGTAATATATACAAAATATTACGGATATATGCGTAAATCTTTAGGTTGAATGAAGATTTATAATTTAGTTATTCATCATAATTATGTATTCTTTTGTTGAACCATAGGATATGTTGTATGTGAATTTTCTTTGTATTGGTGTGGTCAATAAAATATCTAATCTAATCTAATCTGCGTGTGTGTGTTACAGAGAGAGAGAAGAGAGAGAGAGAGAGAGAGAGAGAGAGAGAGGAGAGAGAGAGAGAGAGAGAGAGAGGAGAGAGAGAGAGAGAGAGAGAGAGAGAGAGAGAGAGAGAGGGGAGAGAGAGAGAGAGAGAGAGAGGAGAAAGAGAGAGAAAAAGAGAAAGAGAGAGAAAGAGAAGAAAAGAGAAAGAGAAAGAGAGAAAGAAGAGAGAGAGAAAAGAGGAGAGAAAGAGAGAGAGAGAGAGGAGAGAGAGAGAGAGAGAGAGAGAGAGAGGAGAGAGAGAGAGAGAGAGAGAGGAGAGAGAGAGAGAGTTAGGAAATGAACATTAGTGAAACAGAAACCGAATGAGAAAGATTACAGATAGAAATAAGGAAAAAGAAAAAAAGTTTAATTAATAATAATAATAATAATAATAATAATAATAATAATAATAATAATAACAAAGTGATCCGTGGGCTTAACACTATGTACTTCTGTTTGTGTAAATGACTCATAAGCTTATATATTTATTTAATTATTTAATTATTTAATTATTTAAAAAAATTAAAAAAAAAAAAAAAAAAATTTATAAGCAGTATATCTAAGTGGGTATCTGTGAAGTACCACAAATACACAGTGTTACTTCAATAAGGCCACCTTGCTCTACTAGAATTTAGAGTTCCGCAAAAAATACAGTACCAAAATTCGCTTAAAATCGTATTCGCATAAAAATAATTCAAAGTTTTCTGACAAATTGTTCGCATTTAAAAATCACTGTTAGAATAGTATTCGCTTTATATCTATAATAATATAAGCGAAAGTGTGTGTCTGTCTGTGTGTGTGTGTGTGTGTGTGTGTGTGTGTGTGTGTGTGTGTGTGTGTGTGTGTGTGTGTGGTATAGGTTCCGCCCCCCGTGGCGCAAACACCTCATATGGCACATTTTTGGAATCAGGTTGACCAGGGGAAGGTCATAAGCCCACTTATGAGATGATCCGATCACTTTTTTTTTTTTTTTTTTAGCAGCCTATTAGCGAGAATTGTGAAAACAAAAGTGGGTTGCGAGAATTGAGGAAGCCTTGATGTAGGGTGATGGGTAATGGGTGAGTGAATGGGTGGGGTGATGGGTAATGGGTGTGGGGTGATGGGTGAGTGAATGGGTGGGGGGTGATGGGTTGGGGGTGATGGGTGAGGGAATAGGTGGGAGGTGATGGATAATGGGTGAGTGAATGGGTGTGTGGTGATGGGTAATGGGTGAGTGAATGGGTGGGGGGTGATGGGTAATGGGTGAGTGAATGGGTGTGTGGTGATGGGTAATGGGTGAGTGAATGGGTGGGGGGTGATGGGTAAGGGTGAGTGAATGGGTGTGTGGTGATGGGTAATGGGTGAGTGAATGGGTGGGGGTTGAGTGAATGGGTGGGGGGTGATGGGTAATGGGTGAGTGAATGGGTGTGTGGTGATGGATAATGGGTGAGTGAATGGGTGGGGGGTGATGGGTAATGGGTGAGTGAATGGGTGTGTGGTGATGGGTAATGGGTGAGTGAATGGGTGGGGGGTGATGGGTAATGGGTGAGTGAATGGGTGGGGGGTGATAGGTAATGGGTGTGTGGTGATGGGTAATGGGTGAGTGAATGGGTGGGGGGTGATGGGTAATGGGTTGGGGGGGTGATGGGTAATGGGTGAGTGAATGGGTGGGGGGTGATGGGCAATGGTGGGGGTGAATGGATGGGTGGGGGTGTGGGTAATGGGTGAGTGAATGGGTGGGGGGTGATGGGTAATGGGTGAGTGAATGGGTGTGTGGTGATGGGTAATGGGTGAGTGAATGGGTGTGTGGTGATGGGTAATGGGTGAGTGAATGGGTGGGGGGTGATGGGTGAGTGAATGGGTGGGGGGTGATGGGTAATGGGTGAGTGAATGGGTGGGGGGTGATGGGTAATGGGTGAGTGAATGGGTGGGGGATGATGGGTAATGGGTGAGTGAATGGGTGGGGGTAATACATACATTTCTACATCCATGATTTCAGGAAAGTTAGAAGGGGCTATCTGGAGAGTCCATGTTTGGTGGGCCAAAGGCCCACCAAACACAGGTGGTGGGCCGAAGGCCCACCAATAGCCCTCCGCAGGAGCTAGCCAAAAAGTCCGCCCGGAGGGCGGCTTTGCGGCTAGTATCTATATAAAAATGAAATATCAAAATTCGCTTAACGCTTAAAAAAAATTCAAAATTTTCAGACATATGGATCATACATTTGAAAAATCAGTGAAAATAGTTCTCGCTTTACGCATTTATACTTAAACTTCTTTCAAACAAATATACATATCAAAATTCGTTTAACGCTTAGAAAATCGTTCAAAGTTTTCCGACAAATTATTCTTAAATTCAAAAAAATCGCCAGGAAAATAGTATTCGCTGAATGCATTTACACTTAAACTTCTTAAAAAAAAAAATATACATATCAAAATTCGCTTAGAAAACCATTCAAAGTTGTCCGAGAAATTGATCACAAATTCTAAAAAATCAATGGAAAAAATTGCCAGGAAAATAGTCCTCGCTTTACACATTGCTTGCTCAACACTCAACCTAATTTTCACTTTTTTTCTTAACTAACTGTAAAGCTTTTTTCGGTAGTAGATTAATTTATCTTATACTAAATCACTGATGTCAATTTATATGTACTATTAATAATTTTTCATGCATACCCCACAGATGTTATAGCTCACATTTGACCTTCCCCTCATTGTGACCACTCACTCAATATATCAACTTAAGTGCACACTAAAGGGTAATAATGCCAAAGTAGAAGTACCCTACACTCTAAATTATATTTCATTGATATTATATCGGACCCTTAACCTCAGACTCCTCATTCAGAGTCCACTGGTGATAGTTCCATATTGACCAGGTCCATAAATACACACAAACACACACACACACACCACCCACACCACCCACAACCCCCACCACTAAAATCCCCGTCTCCCTTTCCTCCCCTTACAGAAAACCTGCCCACACAAACACACCACCACTAAAATCCCCCCCTCCCCCTCCCCCCCCCCCACACACACATAGGTATAGATATTTCACTGACCACAACATACTTATTTCCATACATCTACATCTTATTCCCATATTAACCCCTTCACGCCTAGATCTTTCCTTTGCTATAGAAAATCGTCTGTTAGCCATAAAATTACGACAAGTGACTGAATATACCACATTAGTTAGTGGACATGGTTACTAAACATATCTATAAAATATTGCTTATAGTCACTAAAAAGCGTCTCATGGTACCCAAATTACAATGGAAATTACGTTCTGGGTCTCAAGGAGTTAAACAAACACACACACACACAACCCACACCCACAAAACCCCCCACTATAACCCTTTCCTCCCTTACAGAAAAGTTGTTGGTGGAATGAAATCTGTAAGAAGGAATTTCAACAAGAGTTCCGTTGTCGTTGTCCACGCTTTTCTCACTGTCGCTCGCCTAGACGTTACTACAACGCTTATTGCTCCTTATGACTTCTGGATACGTGTGGACGCAACGAAAATATACCTTCCACCACCACACACTACCACCTCCACCACCACCACATACTGTAAATAGTAGAAGTGGTGGTGGTGGTGGTGGTAGTAGTAGAAGTGGTAGTGGTAGAAGTGGTGGTGCTGGTGGTGGTGGTGGTAGTATGGTTTCTCCTTATGGTTATATAGGTGGAAAGCAGTGGTTGTGGTAGTGTGGTGGTGTGGTGGTTGTGTGGTAGTAGTGGTAGTGTGGTGTGGTGGTGTGGTTGTGGTGTGGTAGTATGACTTCTCCTTTTGGTTATAGTATAAGTGAGAAGTAGTGGTAGTGGACTAGTGGACTAGTGGTAGTGGTGGTGTGGTTGTTGTGTGGTTGTGGCTGTCTGGTTGAAGGAAGAATAGAAGAAAAGGAGGAGGAGGAGGAGGAATAAGATGATGATGAAGGAATAACAATAATAAGTTAAGAAAAAGACTTACCAACTTACCCTTATCTTATATTGCAAGAGTTCTGTTATTGCCAAACCATTTCACTTTTAAAGGAGTAAGTTTTGTTTAATTTGTGATTTTTAAGGAATATCTGGAAGTATCATGTCATTGTGAATTAGCTGAAATAGGGACTTCTTAGGAACATTCTTACCAACCTCTCTATTGTTCCCTAAAGAGACTTACCAACCTCCATTTGTCCCTAAAAAAACTTACCACCTCTATTGTTCTCTAAAATACTTACCAACCTCTACTGTTCCCTAAAAAGACTTACCAATGGACAGGTACATTTCTTTATCTCACTAAAACAGACAACGTGATTTATAAAAAAAAATCAAGGCTGAAATTGGCTGAAATAGGAACTTTTAATCATTGTAACTAAAAACTGATTCCAGATTCGTGTTCAGCATGCCCGATAACTATAAGGAACAACTTTTCAAGCAAATCCATTCCTAAAAAAATATTGCAAATTTTGCAATATTTTTTGAAGATTAGATTTGTTTGGAAATGTGTCAGCCAGTTTTTAACACATAAGTATAGCCTTTTTTTTGTATAAGCAAGTACTATTTATGTTTTGGTATAGATATTATATACTTTTATTCTTAGATCTAGTAAAGGGAAGGACCCTGGGAGAGGGGTTGGGGAGGGGGTTGGCGCCTGTATTAGTGGTTGTTGGAGGGGAGTTAGTGGGTGTTTAAAGGAGGTTGGGGAAGGAGGAGGCATTAGATGTTCGTATAGTTGGGGAGGAGACACATGGGGAGTTAGGAGGAGGATAATATAATGTAACAAGAAAGGTAGAGGAGGAAGCTAAGAATGTTTATAGGAAGAGGAAAATTCATGGAAAGGGACAGAGGGACATCAATTACATTAACCCCTTCACGCGCAGATCTCTCCTTTGCTATTTAAAATCGTCTGTTGTTAGCCATAAAATTACGAAAAGTAACTGAATATACCAAATTAGTTAGTCGACAAGGATACTAAACTGGTCATATCTATTAAATTAATGCTTATATACACTAAAAATCTTTTAATGGTACCCAAATTTCAATGGAAATTACGTTCTGGGTCTCAAGGGGTTAAGAGAGACCTGATACACCAGCCAATGAGAGAACTAGCACAGCGTTGTGAGGTGATGATGTAGTCAGGGAGTGGAAGGTCAGCCCGTCCCTCCCTCGGCTGCCCGGACATCGGACGCTGATTTAAACTAGTTTTTTTTTTACGAGGCAAAAATTACATTCTATCTTAAGGTCTCATGCTTAAAATGATGCCTATGTTTACTTGATAATATGGTTAACTATGATAAAATACATCTGAAATTTAGAAGAACCGTAGTATGCTCTTCTCCTGGCATCAAATATCAGTCAGTAAGCAGCAAGGGGGCAGGATTTTTCATCTCATAAAAAAGAACGGCGTATAGTTTGGTTGTTTGGTGGTGGTGGTGTACAGTTGTCTGGGGTATTTACGGTATCAAAGCTTTGGTTGTGTAATGTTTAATTCTTTATCAAACAAGGGAGCTATATTCCTCCTCTTATTAAGTCTTGGACATAAATGTGTTTGGTAATATTGTAGAAACATGGGTAACCTCTACTGTACCTGATTATTTTGTTACTCGATTTAGTTGAGTCCAAGTCAGTTCTGCACACAAGCTTAGCGCCACTGCTGTATGAATGAATACCTTGATTGAGTGCTCAGTGTGTTTATTGATCATGTATAGTGTATAATGGTAGCACACAAAACAGTCCTGGCTTAGTGCTGCATTCATTTGTTATTGACCAACTGGGGACTGTGGTATTCATCTAGTTTTATTCATCTAGTTGTAATTTACAGGGCCTGAGCTATACTCGTATGGCCCCGTCTCCATATCAACATTTTTATCATTCATCCCTAGTGCTTAGTGTTGGCCGAAGCCACCACCCCGGGAGGCGGGTCACAAGTCCCCGGCTAACACCCGGTACCCATTCACTGCTGGGTGGACAGGGTCTCGGGTTTTAAGGAAACAGCCCATCTGTTTCCGCTCCGCCCGGGGATCGAACCCGGGATTTCTCGGTTGTGAAGTGAGCGTGGTGGTATCAGCGGGTCTGTGCTGTATCTGTTGCCCATGTATTTAGGGTGCTTTCCTCAGTCTGTTTTAACATGACGCAGGGCCAGCAAACCAGGCGAGCAATCCAAGTGTTTAACATCTTACATACAGAGGTACAGGATTGGGAATGGACTCAGTAGACAGGTAGTTAGTGCGGAGTCTTTAGGGAGCTTTAAAAGGAGGCTAGATAAATTCATGGATGGGGATGAAAAGTGGATGTAGTTAGTCTTAAGTAACAGGAAGTACCACGTGTATGTCTCCCAGCCTCTTGTAGCTTCTTTATTTTCTTATGTTCTTACATAGAAAACCTGAATTCTAAAATGTGTGTGAAGATGTTGGTTAAGTTGACCTTGCACTATATGAGTAACTTGTATTTCATCATAATACTTCATACAATACTTCATTTATACACAAGGGGAAAACTGAAAAGTGTTGGTCAATGTAAAACCAGCAACATTTGTCAGTTTTTGTATTACCTTTGTCTTGGGTGCACATAGAGGAAGGTGGTGGTGGCAGTGATCCAGGTAGTCTGTTATCTGTAGGCTCAGCGCCGCACCACTAATAGGCTCAAGTGTTAAGGCCGGTTCCCACTAGCCCGCTTCTACGACCGCCGTTGCCGTACACCGCCCAACAATGACGTCACCATCATCACCGCTTGAGTGGTTGTAGTGGTAACCGGGCACAGTTTGCACCTCCGCTCGAGCGGACACCGCCGAGCGGGAGAGATGACTTGATTTTAATTTTGTACGGCAGCCGTACAGCGGTACGGCGGTGCGGTCGACTTTTTTGTGACGTCATTGTTGGGCGGTGAACGGCAACGGCGGCTGTAGAAGCGGGCTAGTGGGAACCAGCCTTTAGATGATGGTACAGTTGCATTTAAAAAAAAAATCTGATCCATTTTTTATTGCAGTTGTGAGTGTTACGGCCGATGGCAGATGCTCGGAGCCTGTGTGCTGATGCCCCACCCTGGCCCGGCCCCACCCTGGCCCGGCACTTTCAGCCCCACCCTGGCCCGACACACTCAGTCCCACACTGCACAGCCACACAAGGTAACTCCTCCACACACACCAACATGTGATCAGACACTTGATTGTCCAAGCGAGCGAAGCGAGCTTGGACACCTATTTCAACCGAAATCAGATGTCAATTAGGCTTGTAAAATGTTTCCACGAATTCTTCTTCTTCTTCTTCTTGTGACTACCTTTGTAGGCAACGGGAATACAGGCGTAGAGGAAGAAATTTGGCACAAAAGGTTATATTTCGTCTCTTAACTCATTGTGCAAGCGAGCGAAGTGAGTTTTTAGCATTTATGCAAAAATTCGTAATATATTGTGCCTGGCGACATTAGTGCAGTGGCGAAAGTAGTGCATTAGTGTAGTGGAAATAAAATGTTTCGACTCTTAGCTCTCACAATAACAGTGTCTGAGCCGAGGAGGCAGGCTGCTTGTGTTAGTCCTCATATAACCACTATAACTCGTGTTTCTAATGCCGTTATAGGTGTTATTTAGGGTTAGCGTGGTGTTATATACGGGGTAGGGTGTATGTGAAGTGTTAAATATGCCATTTCAGCCGTGGGTACAGAGAGGAGTTGTCCAAGTGAGCGAAGGGAGCTTGGAGCTTGATTCGCATATAACAATTATGAAATACCACCACCACTACCAACCACCACCACCACCACCACCACCACCACCACCAACACCACCACCACACACCACCACCACCCAACACCACCACCACCACACCACCCACCACACCACCACACACCACCACACCACCACCACCACCACCACACCACCACCACACAACCACCACACCACCACACCACCACCACCACCACACCACCACACCCACCACCACCACCACCACACCACCACCACCACCACCACCACCACCACCACACACCACCACACCACCACCACCACACCACCATCACCACCACCACCACCACACACCACCACACCACCACCACACCACACACCACACCACCACCACCACCACCACCACCACCACCACACACACCACCACCACCACCACACACCCACCACCACCACCACCAACACCACCACCACCACCACACCACCACCACACCACCACCACCACCACCACCACACCACCACCCCCACCACCATCACCACCACTACCACCACCCACCACCACCACCACCACCACCACCACCACCACCACCACACCACCACCACCACCTACACCACCACCATCACCATCACCATCACCATCACCACCACCACCACCACCACCACCACCACCACCACCACCACCACCACCACCACCACCACCAACCACCACACCACCACCACCACCACCACCACACCACCATCACCATCACCACCATCACCACCATCACCACCACCACCACCACCATCACCACCACCACCACCCACCACCACCACCACACCACCACACCACCATCACCACCACACCACCACCACCATCACCATCACCATCACCATCACCACCACCACCACCACCACCACCACCACCACACCACCACCACCATCACCACCACTACACCACCATTACCACACCACCACCACCACATCACCACCACCACCACATCATCATCACCCCACCACCCCTAAGGTTTTTATACGGCATGCCAGTGACACCCCCTCTTATACTTCTTTATTACATATGCCACGTTTCACAACATACTTTCAGCAGCATCAATCGTACAGAGTTTAGACAAAATCACGGGTGATAGCACGAACCACTAGGACTGCACCCCGGGTATCCGGACTTCAGCAGATACTTCCCCCTACATATCCTCCCTACAAATCCCCTTAGTATAATAATGTTCAGGTCTCAGGAAACCCCCTCTAGTCGCCTTACTTTGTCTCTGATCACACTGCGTTTTTTTCACACCCATCACATGTTCTTACCCTGACATCAAATCCTCGGACAGAGTACAACACATAAAAGTGACCCATGCGGAGGCGATCAGTGACCCCACCACCCTCACGTTACACCATCACTCACTTCCACCCATACATCCCTCACGTCAACACCATCACACCCTTCGTCCACACCATCACACCTCACGTCACACCCATCACACATACGTACCACCATCACACCCTCACGTACACCATCACATCACGTACACCCATCAACCCTCACGTACACCATCACACCCTCACGTCACACCCATCACACCTCACGTCACACCCATCACACCCTCACGTTACACCATCACACCCTCACGTCACACCCATCACACCCTCACGTCACACCCATCACACCTCACGTCACACCCATCACACCCTCACACTACCCTCACGTCACACCCATCACACCCTCACGTCACACCATCACACCCTCACGTTACACCCATCACACCCTCACGTCACACCCATCACACCCTCACGTCACACCCATCACACCCTCACGTCACACCCATCAACACCCTCACGTTACACCATCACACCCTCACGTCACACCCATCACACCCTCACGTCACACCCATCACACCCTCACGTCACACCCATCACACCCTACTACACTCCACTCACACCATCACACCCTCACGTCACACCCATCACACCCTCACGTACACCATCACACCCTCACGTCACACCCATCACACCCTCACGTCACACCCATCACACCCTCACGTCACACCCATCACACCTCTCACGTTACACCCTCACGTCACACCCATCACACCCTCACGTCACACCCATCACACCCTCACGTCACACCCATCACACCCTCACGTCACACCATCACACCCTCACGTCACACCCATCACACCCTCACGTCACCCATCACACCTCACGTACACCATCACACCCTCACGTCACACCCATCACACCCTCCGTCAACCCATCACACCCTCACGTCACACCCATCCACACCCTCCGTCAACCATCACACCCTCACGTCACACCCATCACACCCTCACGTTCAACACCCATCACACCCTCACGTCACACCCATCACACCCTCACGTTACACCCTCACGTCACACCCATCACACCCTCACGTACACCCATCACACCCACGTTCACCTCACCCCCATCACACCCTCACGTTACACCCATCACACCCTCACGTTACACCACACCCCTCACGTCACACCCACACACCCTCACGTTACCACCCTCACGTCACCCACACACCCTCACGTCACACCCATCACCTCACACCCTCACGTCACACCCATCACACCCTCACGTTACACCTCACGTCACACCCATCACACCCTCACGTACACCCTCACACCTCACACACCCTCACGTCACACCCATCACACCCTCACGTCACACCCATCACACCCTCACGTCACACCCATCACACCCTCACGTCACACCCATCACACCCTCACGTCACACCCCCCCTCACGTCACCATCCACCTCACGTCACACCCATCACACCCTCACGTCACACCCACACCTCACGTACACCCTCACGTTCACACCCATCACACCCTCACGTACACCCATCACACCCTCACGTCACACCCATCACACCCTCACGTCACACCCATCACACCCTCACGTCACACCCATCACACCCTCACGTTACACCCATCACACCCTCACGTTACACCCATCACACCCTCACGTTACACCCATCACCACCCTCACGTCACACCCATCACACCCTCACGTCACACCCATCACACCCTCACGTCACACCCATCACACCCTCACGTTACACCCATCACACCCTCACGTTACACCCTCACGTCACACCCATCACACCTTCACGTCACACCCATCACACCCTCACGTCACACCCATCACACCCTCACGTTACACCCTCACGTCACACCCATCACACCCTCACGTCACACCCATCACACCCTCACGTCACACCCATCACACCCTCACGTCACACCCATCACACCCTCACGTCACACCCATCACACCCTCACGTTACACCCATCACACCCTCACGTTACACCCATCACACCCTCACGTTACACCCATCACACCCTCACGTTACACCCTCACGTCACACCCATCACACCCTCACGTCACACCCATCACACCCTCACGTCACACCCATCACACCCTCACGTTACACCGTTACGTCACCCCCATCACACCCTCACGTCACACCCTCACATCACACTCACGTCACATCCTCACGTCACACCCATCACACCCTCACGTCACACCCATCACACCCTCACGTCACACCCATCACACCCTCGCGTCACACCCATCACACCCTCACGTCACACCCGTCACACCCACACGTCACACCCATCACATCCTCACGTTACACTCTCACGTCACACCCATCACACCTTCGCGTCACACCCATCACATCCTCACGTCACACCAATCACACCCTCACGTCACACCCATCACATCCTCATGTCACACCCATCACACCCTCACGTCACACCCATCACACCCTCACGTCACACCCATCACACCATCACGTCACACCCATCACACCCTCGCGTCACTCCCATCACACCCTCGCGTCACACCCATCACATCCTCATGTCACACCCTCACGTCACACCCATCACACCCTCACGTCACACCCTCACGTCACACCCATCACATCCTCACGTCACACCCATCACATCCTCACGTCACACCCATCACACCCTCACGTCACACCCATCACACCATCACGTGACACCCATCACACCCTCGCGTCACACCCATCACACCCTCGCGTCACACCCATCACATCCTCATGTCACACCCTCACGTCACACCCATCACACCCTCACGTCACATCCATCACACCCTCACGTCACAACCATCACACCCTCACGTCACACCCATCACACCCTCACGTCACACCCATCACACCCTCGCGTCACACCCATCACACCCTCACGTCACACCCATCACACCCACACGTCACACCCATCACTTCCTCACGTCACACTCTCACGTCACACCCATCACACCTTCGTGTCACACCCATCACATCCTCATGTCACACCCTCACGTCACACCCATCACATCCTCACGTCACACCCGCACGTCACACCCATCACACCCTCACGTCACACCTATCACACCATCACGTCACACCTATCACACCCTCGCGTCACACCCATCACACCCTCACGTCACACCCATCACACCCTCACGTCACACCCATCACACCCTCACGTCACACCCATCACACCCTCACGTCACACCCTCACGTCACACCCATCACACCCTCACGTCACACCCTCACGTCACACCCATCACACTCTCACGTCACACCCATCACACCCTCACGTCACACCCATCACACCCTCACGTCACACCATCACACCCTCACGTCACACCCATCACACCCTCACGTCACACCCATCACACCCTCACGTCACACCCTCAAGTCACACCCATCACACCCTCACGTCACACCCATCACAACCTCACGTCACACCCATCACACCCTCACGTCACACCGATCATACCCTCACGTCACACCCATCACACCCTCACGTCACACCCATCACAACCTCACGTCACACCCATCACACCCTCACGTCACACCCATCACACCCTCACGTCACACCCATCACACCCTCACGTCACACCCATCACACCCTCACGTCACACCCATCACACCCTCACGTCACACCCATCACACCCTCACGTCACACCCATCACACCCTCACGTCACACCCATCACACCCTCACGTCACAACCATCACACCCTCCATCACCACCTTCAGCACATCATTTTCTGCCACCAAGACCTCCACTACGAAATAAGTTCAGTATAATCAGGATCAACACTTCCATCCACCACCACCACCACCCAAGTGTTCCCAGGTGACACATGAGCCACGTGCAGTCTTTAAGCCAAGCTGCCTTTCGATGGTGTGGCTTGTGATGGTGTTATAATAAAGTGGCTGCCTTTAACCCTTCACGCCCAGATCTTTCCTTTGTTATATGAAATTGTCTGTTATTAGCCATATATATATCTACGAAAAAGTAACTAACCTAACCAAATTAGCTAATGGACATGGATATTAAACAGGTCATATCTATATAATATTGCTTATGTTCATTAAAATCGTCGAATGATGGTTATATTACAATGAAAATTACGTTTTGAGTCACATGGGGTTAAAAAAAACCCAATTATGACGATGCTCTAGGGTCGTCCTCTTACTCCCTCAGCATTCCTTCTTTTCTTGTCTTCATGTCAACTCCCCTATTCTTGCCAGGTGTTCAAGCCATCTGTGAGCGTCACCTCACTGTCACCGCCTCCTTAGTACACTTTAGCGCGCCTACAATCATTACCAATCTTCCCTATACATTTCATCACTCGCTATCCGTTCTGTTCACAGCACGTCCACCCATCAGGTACATCATTGCCCCGGCTTGAATCCTAGACTAACGGCACTGATTCCATTGAGGTCTGACTTGCATAAGTTACTGGAGGAACTGTTATACTATCCATGAGTGCCCTCTTGACTTCCTGACTTGCTGTCCTCTCTCATCACCCATCCCAAGGATCACTCTCTCCTGCCCTGCAACAGTTCACTGACAAACTCTGGTTTTCATACAACTTTATTCACCGGCAGATAAAGTTTGGAAGAAAACCAGCACAGCAGAGAAGACTCTTGTGGGTCTTTTGTCTCCTGCGTCTCTTTCCATGTTCCCATATTTGCCTAGGATAAAGACCTTTAAATTCCAGCATCTCTCGTTATCTGTCAATCCATTATCATTTTACATTGCTTTTGTCATTCCATCATTTGATCTACAAATTGAATTGCTTCAGGCTTAATCTTCTGAAATATTCATCTTATATAAATTTTTGCTCACATTGATTTTGAAAGTATCAAACAACTAACACTATATATAGTTTTAACAAACAAACTATACAACTATACAAGCAAACAAACTAACTATATAAAAACTATACAAACAAACTATATAAACTAACACTATATAAAGTTTTGTATATTCGTCTTACGCCACCAATGGTACAGTGGCACCACAAACATGAGGACCCACCTTGTCTAACGGCTACACAATCATTTCTGAGCTTTCCATCTAGATCATTTAGTTTATTTAACCATTCGATCCAATAATGTGTTGAATAACCGTTGTGGCATTACACATTCTTGCCTCACACCAGATTATAATTTTGAAGCATTTATTAATCTATACCTAAACTTTTACACATGTACGAACAAGCAACTCTGTAGAATTCATTTACTATTTCCCAACAGTTTCACCCACTACACAAACCTCCAATACATCTCACATTGCTAACCCCTTGAGGCCCAGAACGTAATTTCCATTGTAATTTGGCAACCATTAGACGATTTTAGTGAATATAAGCAATATTTTATAGATATGAGCTGTATAGTGCAGAGCACATAACTGAGGTCATAATCTCTGGCACGGAGGCGTACATTCCACACACTTTCTCTAATTCTAAAGCCCGTCAACCTTGGTTTAACTCTGCTTGTTCTCATGTTGTCCGAGATAGAGAGGTGGCGCACAGACGGTACCGTAACCATCCATCTCCTGAAACTCATGCTCTTTATATTTCTGCCCGTAATCATGCCGAATCTATACTTCAATTTACCAAAAACTCCTTCATTCATAGAAAATGTCAAAATCTTTCTGAATCAAATTCCTCTTGTGACTTCTGGCATCTAGCAAATATAACATCTCTAACAATTGTTCTTCTTCATCTTTCCCTCCAATGCTTCACCCAGACGGCTCCACTGCTGTCTCATCTATTTCTAAAGCTGAACTCTTTGCTCAAACCTTTGCTGAAAATTCCTCTCTGGTTGATGAAGGGCTTGTTCCTCCTCCTCCACCCTCTGACTATATTATACCTGTCATTAAGATCCTTCGTAATGATATTTTCTTTGCCCTTTCTGGCCTAGATCCTCGGAAGGCTTACGGTCCTGACGGAGTCCCTCCTATTGTTCTCAAAAACTGTGCTTCTGTGCTTGCACCCTGCCTGGTCAAACTTTTCCGTCTTTGTCTATCTACTTCCACCTTTCCTTCTTGCTGGAAGTTTGCTCACATCCAACCTGTTTCTAAGAAGGGTGACCGTTCTAATCCTTCAAACTACCGTCCTATAGCTTTGACTTCCTGCCATTCTAAATTTTTTGAATCTATACTTAATAAGAAGATTCTTAAGCATCTATCTGCTCACAATCTTCTATCTGATCGTCAGTACGGTTTCCGTAAAGGGCGATCTACTGGCGATCTTCTAGCTTTCCTAACTGAATCTTGGTCACCCTCGTTTAGGGGTTTCGTTGAAACTTTTGCTGTTGCCCTTGACATATCAAAAGCTTTTGATAGAGTCTGGCACAAATCTTTAATTTTCAAACTACCCTCATTCGGTTTCTATCCTTCTCTCTGTATCTTCATCGTAAGTTTCCTTTCAAACCGTTCTATTGCAGCTTATGTAGACGGACATTGTTCTTTTCCTAAATCTATCAATAGTGGTGTTCCCCAGGGTTCTGTTCTATCACCTACTCTCCTTCTAATATTCATTAATGATCTTCTTTGTCTAACTCAAAGCCCTATCCACTCCTACGCTGATGATTCTACCCTGCTTTTTTCAACGTCTTTTATTAGGCGTCCAACTCAACAGGAACTAAGTGATTCACGGAGAGATGCCACCGAGCGCCTAACTTCTGATCTTTATATAGTTTCTGATTGGGGCAAAGCAAACCTTGTTTTGTTCAATGCCTCAAAAACCCAATTTCTTCACCTATCTACTCGACAAAACCTACCAAACAACTATCCCCTCTTCTTCAATGACACTCAACTATCTCCTTCTTCTACAATAAACATTCTAGGACTATCCTTTACTAAAAAATCTGAACTGGAAATATCACATCTCATCTCTTGCTAAAACAGCTTCTTAGAAGTTAGGTGTCCTGTGGCGTCTGCGTCCTTTTTTTTCTCCCTCCCAGCTGCTTGCTCTGTACAGGGGCCTTATCCGCCCATGTATGGAGTATATCTCACATGTTTGGGGAGGATCCACTCATACAGCTCTCCTAAACAGGGTTGAGTCAAAGCTTTTTGTCTCATCAACTCCCCTCCTCTGACTGACTGTCTTCAATCTTTAAATCACCGCCGGAATGTTGCTTCTCTTGCTATATTCTACCGTTATTTTCATGCTCACTACTCTTCTGAACCTGCTAACTGCATGCCTCCCCCCTCCCGCGGCCTCGCTGCACAAGCCTTTCTACTCATTCTCATCCCTATTCTGTCCATCTTCCTAATGCAAGAGTTAATCAGTATCTTTACTCTTTCATTCCTTTCACTGGTAAACTCTGGAACTCTTCCTGTTTCTATTTTTCCACTTTCCTACGACTTACATCTTTTCAAGAGAAGAGTAACAAGACACCTCCCGAACTAAATTGGCCAACCCCTCTTTTTTTGTATTCTCTTACTGTCTTCTTTATAAGGACTGGCAACTAAGCGGGCTTTGTGTTACTCTTTTGTTGTGCCCTTGGCCAGTCCTTTGTGATGTAAAAAAAAAAAAATATTTATTCTCTCATATACACCCTAAACATCTATCTATTCTCATATAAATCCTAGATATCTCCTATCTATTCTTTCATATACATCCTAAACATCTATTCAGCCTCCTCTTATCCCCCACCCATTATCACCCTCACTAAACATTAACATTGATCCCACAGGTAAGCCGTATCATTGGCAAAGGAGGTCAGAATGTGCGTGACCTCCAGCGGCAGACGGGCTCCGTGATCAAGCTTCCCCAGCAAGTCTCCACCACCTCGGAGGACACCACTGTGCACATCGTGGGACCCTTCTTCTCTGTGCTGGTAGGGGAGCAGCGACTCGAGGGAGGTGTGGTGGGAAGTGTGGTGGTGTGGTGGTGGCAAGTGAAGTGTGGTGGTGTGGTGGGCAGGGGGACAGACTGAAGGGTCAAGCTGCTGGGGAGGAATCTAGTCAGATATACGACAGATAAATCTCCATTTGCTCCTGTCTATTCACTCCACTCTCGCACTACTCCATTCAATCTGTCATCCCCTCGCTCCTTCAAGCATTCCAACACTGTCTTCCCTATGTAGATCTTGCTCGCATGTCCACAGCATCCACCTTACTCTTGTACAAACTTTAAAAAGTGTGTAAGGTGATGTTGCATTAAAGGAGGTCAGGTGCATTGATTTGGCCCACACAGAGATATATTATATATAGGTCTCTTGAAAGCTGTCTGTAGTTGTGAAGGTTTTAATGTCCTGCCACAACATTTAGTGACCACTGTAGGTTAGGATGCGCCGTAGGTCCAATGAAAAGTTAAATATAGATTAGTTCGAATTTGGCAGGGTGTTTTCTTATGTAAAATTGAATTTTGAGGGTGGTTTGTCCGCGTCAAATTTTTGGTTTGAGCACTTCTTGCTATGCAAAAATGGACTTTTATATTTATACTAGCCGCAAAGCCGCCCTCCGGGCGGACTTTTTGGCTAGCTCCTGCGGAGGGCTATTGGTGGTGGGCCTTCGGCCTACCACCTGTGTTTGGTGGGCCGAAGGCCCACCAAACACGGACTCTCCAGATAGCCCCTTCTAACTTTCCTGAAATCATGGATGTAGAAATGTATGTGTAGTGGTCAAAATGACCATCTACACCGTTGTCACCATTATGTAGTGCCCACCTTGGGAGTGTACTCTACAGTCCTGGTTACTCCGCTGCCACCACCCACATTAAGTGGGAAAAAATATATGAATGAACAAAAATAAAAGATTTAAGAAAATATGTAGGTACTGGTTGGAAATTGAATGACAATGCGTTAATATATTTCTAATTATAATATATTTAACTCTTTACTGTCTCACTTGGTAATTATTATACATTCACAAGTTATCTTAATATTAAGTCTTCCTTCCCTCCTAGCGATACGCACGCGAAATGCTCAAGTGGTTATCCTAATATAGTTTACTATCTTTGGTAACTTCGGTTGCACTGTCACCACATTAACGATACGCACATGTAATGCTCAAGTCGTCATCCTAATCTAGTTTACTATCTCTGGTAACTTCAGTCGCACTGTTACCACTTTAACGATACGCATGCGTAATGCTCAAGTCGTTATCCTAATATAGTGTATACGTAGTCTATCCCACTTCCAACGTTTCCCTCTCACTTATTTTTCTATTTCCTTCTTTCTCCTTCTCCTCACACGGCTGGCTGTGACATGTTGTAGTTGCCCCCTCTGCTAAATTTGTGAGCGCTTGGCCCCCTGGTCCGCCAACAGCATCCTACCTTGGGACCCTAAGTAATACACTTATGTACTCTCTCNGCCACCACCACCCGAGCCACTACCAAAGAGAAGGCGACACTGGAGCTTAGGACCGGCGGCTCTCCCCAACTTTGACTTCGTTTGCTTGTTGTTTGCTCTCTGGGACCCGGGCTGGCTGGGCGGCCCGGCACTCGGAGTCTGGCTGGCCGTTGGATTTGATTTATGTTGTGTATGCTTGTAGGGTCTCTGTTCTTGTTCCCACATTATAGAGGATTATTTTGTTTATGGCGGGAATGCGAGTGCCGTTGCCGCTCCTCCCCGCCCGGGCCCCTGACCAGCTGTGACGAAAGAGGGTGCGTGCGTGCGGCAGTAACTGAGTATGACGTGCCGTGTGCATGTGTTAGTGTGTGCGTGTGTCCACACTGCACCTGTGTAGAGGCTCTTGTACCGAGTTCTGACCCTTGACCCCTGTGTAGCCCCGAGGCCGCCCCAGTCACTGTGGCCGGTGGGGCACGCGAGACACCACCATCAGGGCTCCGCTGTTTAGTTAACTAGTACAAAAGTTTGTGGAATATAATGGACCATTGTTACTATATGGTCTTTTTTGTACGCAAAGTTTATTTTTGATACATTGTTGGAGCAATTTTTTGTTAATTTTTTTAATGAAGGAAAATATTATAATGTAGCAAGGAAAGATGCTATCATAAAAAAAAAAAATCCTCCTTGTCAGCCATCTCCGCCCACCACCTCCGCGCCCCCCCACCTCAGACCCGACAAGGACACTGGAGAAGAAACCAACACTACAGGGGATCAATAGTCCCAACTCTACACAAAACAAGAAGATTATCATGTGTATACTGCTACTACTTCGTTTTCTTTACAAATGCCCACTGATTTTTATAGTACCATATGAACATTGAAATACTTCTCTCAGGTGACTGTAGAAGTTGTTCCGTGCAGCCCCAGCCACCTGTGTGTGCCGGCAGCTAGGGTGGCAGCCCCCCTGCCCCCCCAGCCGCATCCCCACTCATGCTACCTCTCTCCTCGGCCTCCCAGCCCCCTCCGCGCCACGGCAACACCCCCCCTCACTATAAATGAAATATTCTTTCACTATGATTACCTATGTTGGTAACTTTTACCACTTGCACAGGTTGGGTAATTAATGTTCCATTATTAGCCTATGGAATGGTCGGTGCATTTGCTGTAAGCATTGTGTTAAAAATCAGTCGTGTCACATATGGCCACTAGCTTACAATGGTTTTGTCAGTCATTTCTTTGTTTTCAAGTTTTAAGGGTTTCTGTTCCTCAATGCATAGCCACCACACCCACCTGATAGCACCTGCATGTCTGTGTATGCGTGTGCATCAATGCACATGTACATACGCGTGTACACCCTTCCTAGAACGCCTTGTCTCCACGCCGAGACAGCAGTGTTGCCGCGGCGCCGAGGGGTTGTGACCTGCCAAGAGGGACCCAGATTACAAAGAAGGGAAGTGTGGAGAGCAGTGTACAGGAAACTGTGAGATGCCCAAACGGAAGGTTCAGTGACGGCAGCCTCTGTGCGCCTCCGCCACATTAGGTCGGTTGTTTAAAGTGATCAGGAAGCAACAGTGTCGGTGCGGCCACTGAACACTTGCTGTGCAGGTCCTGTGTGTGTGTTCTCATCCTCACACAGACGATGAGTCATGAGAGACAGCCAGTAGGAAAGCTCTGGTGCTGCCATAAAAACGTGTTAAAGCCTCGCCTGGCTCGTGTTTCCCGTGGGCTGCTCTCCCCGCCGGCTGCCTGGCCCCGGAAGGTCACTCTGAACCAGCCACAGTCCTAACACGGACTGGCTCCGAGAATGATTGGCTGTGTTAACTGTAAATGTTGTTAATCAATTTATTTTATATAATTTCCCTCAGCCTGGCTGGCTCAGAGTCACGGTTCTGTGGTGGTAGCAGCCTCACCAGATTCTGGGCAGATAATGTATTTTGGTCGCAGGTGCGTTCCATGTAGGTCTGTTTGACAACAGAGTATGAAAAAAGATATTCCTATTCTGCCTATACTCCAAACCGAGCTGCATACGATATGATTGGTGATTGATTGATGTTCAAATTAGTTACAATCAACTAAGTTTATTAGACATTTGACTGCAACGGACACAGTCACTTTGAGATCCTACAACTACTTTTACTGCAACTACAATACTGTCATGCATTCACCATCACCCATGGTGCCACATGTGTCATCACCAATGGTGCCACATGTGTCATCACCAATGGTGCCACATGTGTCATCACCAATGGTGCCACATGTGTCATCTGTTATACTTAAAAGCACTTGGTTTTTCAAAATAATGTATGTAAACTGTTTTTCTCGCGCAATAACTTTCAAACTACAGTGGTGGCCCTCTACGCCAGTGTTCTTCAAACATTTTTCATCGCGACCCAGTTTGATTTTATTCATTACATTCACGACCCTATTATACGTCTGTAGCTGCTTTCTCTTTCCGATGCGATTTATTTTTTACAATTACATACATACATATGCATATAAATCTGCATACATATATACATACATACATGCATCTATGCATTCAAAATAATTGCATATGTTTGAGTGTGCCAATGTAAACTTCATCTATTTAAAGTATTTCAAAATATGTAGAAGTGTTCTGTAAATTGTAATTACGTAAGTAGAGAAAAATAGTATTAATTGATTGACAAGTGAAAATTATGCGTACAAGTCCTGCCTTCTTCCATCAGCATTCTCTCTCTCTCTCTCTTTTTTCTCTCTCTTATTAATGCATTTCATATATTGATTATATATTTATCAGTTTACGATGTGGCGACCCACTGAGCAAAGGCTTGCGACCCAGTATTGGGTCGCGACCCGTACTTTGAAGAACCCTGCTCTACTCTACCCCCTTGCCAAGGGAAAAGCTAGGAAAAGAGTTGAAATTATTGAATTAGACCTTGAAATTAGTGAGAATCAAACAAAAATCTCAAAAATGTCCGCTACTGAATTAAGTTTGGCGTACAAGGCAGTAAGGTAGAGGAGCCCATCCCACTCCACAGTTATAGCTTATGTTTAGATTATGTACGAAGGACTTCCCACCACCCGGCCCTTCACCCTTGGAATGAGTGTGCACCACTGGATGACTTCGGGTGGAAAGAAACTGTATGAAATATTCTTTGCCGTTACTGATTGTTAGAAACTGAAGTCCAATGTTTGTCTTCAGGTTTGGAAGTGCTCTGTGCTTAATTGCTTTATCAGTTTATTATTTTACATCCAGAGAAATCACACCTTGTTTTCAGGCTTTCAAATTATTGTATCATTGCTGGAACTTATTGTCTTCTGCTTTTGTTACACCCAATTGGTTTAGTTTATATCAGGTTTTCTCTATTGAGAATTTGACATATACATTCAGGATTTTTTGTCAATAGACTTGATTGTGAAAGGAAATGGATCGATAAAGCTGTAATGTCTCCGTTTATTGGTGTAGGGCAGGAAGGTGTCTCACAGTAGCTACAGTGGCCACTCTTTGTTATGACAGTGGCGGGAGGAGGGCGTGAAAGAGATTCCTGTATTATATTATGAGAGCTATGATGTGTCTCCCACACCCTCCTCCCCTCCTTCCCTCAACCTGTCACGGTGGCCTGAAGTGTGTTCCGTCAACTCGGCTCTTGGTGTTCAGCTGTAGGCTACACGGATAAAGGAATCACTGCCACCAGTTAGGAACAATTATGGGAACCACTTCAGTATATTTGATTAGCAAGGCGACTGGTCAGATAACTTTCCTTAGTGTTTGTTCCATGGTTTTCCCAAAGCCAAGTGGAGGATACGTAATGAATGACCTGGTGATGCCTGTTGTGGCTTGGACGCGGCTCGGTTATCCAATACTACCACTACAACCACCACTGCTACTACTAGTGCTGTCCTGGTGTGGCGACCAAGATGGTTGTCAAGAACACCATCACTACTACCATTAGCAACCTACCACCTCCATTGACTGACCCCCCTTACCCCCTTACCCCTTACCCTCTTCCTATGAGTAACAAAAGTGTCTCGGTGAACGCTACACCATCCCTCCACCTACAGCAACTGTTCATCCTACATTGGTCCCACTCACTCTTCAAAACTTGATAAATAACTCTATACAAATAATAAGTTGTTCTTGGTTACTCCCTCAAGAGTGCCACCCAGTACAAGACTCCTCGCCCCGGCTACCCCCGACCCAGCGGCGACCTCTGTGTCACTGTACAAAGTTTTAACCTCCCCTGCCCCCACACCACCCGTCGTGTGCCTCAAGTCGCTGGGAGGAGGACACTGGGAGCCACCGCCGCCACACACACACCACCACCACCACCACCGCCATTCTACTCATAAAGGAGTCTAGTTCTCGTCACTCAGTCCTCGCCGCTCTCGCTCCTCAGTGTACCAGACTGTTCAAGCATCACAACTACCACCATTACCACCACGAACTACTACTACTACTACCAGTACCACCACCACAACCTCAATCTCAATCTCAATTCATTTAAATTTAAACTTAAACATTATTTATATAATTTGCAAAGTCAAGGTGTTATAGAATATTAAAAAAAATACAGTAAATTTGTGCTCCTGAAATTTAGGTACTTTTTTTAAAAAACATGTCACCATGAGTTTATATTTTTTGTATGTAAATCTTTATATGTAAATTATTGCAGTCATCGTATACGTATTTATATGATAACAGATTTTATGTCTGCTCAGCAGACTAATGCCTATAAAATGTGTATATTATTCATGTATATAATTGTTATTTGGCAATAAAACTCTATAACTCTAACAACAACTCCAATCCACCACATTTGGGTACCAGCCACTGCTTCTATCTACTGGTTCAAGTAATAAACAAATTCAGGTTAATAGTAGTTTTATGTTTTCATTCCTATTAGATATAAGAGTACACTGATGGGTTCAATGTTGAAATATACTACAAAACTAGTCACCTGGCACTATTGTTTTAATGTTGAGGAAAAGACTTGTTCTGTAAATATAATGACTTAAGATTACTTACCCGTGAGTTTGATAAAGTGAGGAACAATACTGTCAGAGAGAGGCATGACAACCGAGGAAGCCTGTTGGAGAGAGAGCAGATCGGTAAGTACTAAAATGGTAGTCATATGGCAAGAATGGATAAGGAGATCAAAAGATGGCAAAAAGGTGAGCTAGCTAGTAGCTATGGCGACGAGAGTGAGAGAGAGAGAGCAGCTCCACCACCGCTGCTGAACAACCACCGGCCTTATGATGTTCTATTGAAGGAAAACTGATACCCCTCGCTGCCCTATAAACCCTAATCAAGGAGGGTCGGAAAAAAGTCTTCAATAGCACATCATACGTCTGGTTGTTGAGCAGCGCTGGCCGAGGCTGCTCAACAACCAGACTCATGATATGCTATTGAAGGAAGGAAGATTGTGATAGCAGGCTCGCTGCCCTAAAACCCCCAACCAAGCGGGGTCGGCAAAAAGTCTTCAATAGCACATCATACGTCTGGTTGTTGAGCAGCGTTGGCGGAGGCTGCTCAACAACCAGACTCATGATGTGCTATTGGAAACTTTTTGCTGACCCCCGCTTGGTTGGGTTTATTTATTTATACTCCTGCCCGGTGAATACCATGTTTTGTGTAACAGAGAAGATGATGTGCACGAGGTATAGTTTAACACTCGCTTTCGACTTTTTGCCTTCAGCAATATGGCAGTCCACGGTTATTCATGATATAAGAAGGAATTCGAAGGGTAAACAACTATTTTTATAGGCATTTATATTTTTATTTGTAAATCATATATTTAATGTTCCTGGTATTTTTTTACACCTCAAATTACACGTAAGCTCTCACTCCCTCTACCAGTAGCGCCACCAGGAAGTTTTGACTGGTGTAGCCAAGGTTGGACACAGATGTGGGGTGGCCAAGGCATGGCCATTAAAGACTGTCCTTGTACTGTCGTCTCGTACCGGATTACTCAAGCAGCTCAACTCTGCTCAACACTGCTTCGAAACACTAAACCTTTCCCTTATTTACTTGACACGACCTTACCTATTGCCTTTTGACCAATAATGTTTGACCTGTAACGTTATCTAAGTATTACATTTCAGTAAATGTGAGTTAGTAATAGTGTTGGTATAGTTTTGTAGTATTTTTTTTAATCTTTTCTTGAAAGGGTTCGCTAGTACTTGGAAATCATGAACAGTGTCGCAGAGGATTGTGGGTGATTGAGGTCATTTAAGGCAGCCCAGACCCTTTCTTCCTGGCAATAGCAATGTCAAAATGTCTTCCTCATATCAACATCTGCACCAAGGCAACACCAAGGTTTTGTAGACCTGTGGCTGCCGTTGCTGATGCAGATTTCCCTTCAATACATAACTATACTTTGGACCTTTGTCACCAGGCAGAGCTACTTTGGAGGCATTTTGGAAGCCTTGGGTTGCAGTAAAGAAAGTGAAGGAAGAGGTGGTTGGATGGAGAGTTTAACCCCTTCACGCCCAGATATTTCCTTTGTTATAAAAAATTGTATGTTGTTAGCCATAAAATTACAAAAAGTAACTGATTATACCAAATTAGTTAGTGGACAAAGATACTAAGCAGGTCATATCTATAAAATATTACTTACAGTCGCTAAAAATAGTCTAATGTTACCCAAATTACAATGGAAATTACGTTCTGGGTCTCAAGGATTAACACCCTATGTTGATTCAAGCCAACACTCGGGGGGGAACTGTTGAACGTATAGTGACTTACAGCATTTATGGTGAACTAGCCGCAAAGCCGCCCTCCGGGCGGACTTTTTGGCTAGCTCCTGCGGAGGGCTATTGGTGGTGGGCCTTCGGCCCACCACCTGTGTTTGGTGGGCCTGCGGCCCACCAAACACGGACTCTCCAGATAGCCCCTTCTAACTTTCCTGAAATCATGGATGTAGAAATGTATGTATTACCCCCACCCATTCACTCACCCATTACCCATCACCCCCCACCCATTCACTCACCCATTACCCATCACCCCCCACCCATTCACTCACCCATTACCCATCACCACACACCCATTCACTCACCATTACCCATCAGCCCCCACCTATTCCCTCACCAATCACCCATCACCCCCAACCCATCACCCCCCACCCATTCACTCACCCATCATCCCACACCCATTACCCATCACCCCACCCATTCACTCACCCATTACCCATCACCCTACATCAAGTTTCCTCAATTCTCGCAACCCACTTTTTTTCACAATTATCGCTAATAGCTGCTAAAAAAAAAAAAAAAAATGATCGGATCATCTCATAATTGGGCTTAAACCTTCCCCTGGTCACCCGGTTCCAAAAATGTGCCACATGAGGTGATTGCGCCACGGGGGGCGGAACCTATACCAGACACACACACACACACACACAGACAGACAGACAGACAGACACACTTTCGCTTATATTTACCATTACCCATCACCCCCCACCTATTCCCTCACCCATCACCCATCACCCCCCCCATCACCCCCACCCATTCACTCACCCATCACCCACACCCATTACCCATCACCCCACCCATTCACTCACTCATTACCCATCACCCTACATCAAGGTTTCCTCAATTCTCGCAACCCACTTTTTTTTTCACAATTATCGCTAATAGGCTGCTAAAAAAAAAAAAAAAAGGGGATCGGATCATCTCATTGGGCTAAAACCTTCCCCTGGTCAACCCGGGTTCCCAAAAAATGTGCCATATGAGG
>JACEEZ010014288.1:162500-167500 GCA_016584305.1 Chionoecetes opilio
ATGTGTGTGTGTGTGTGTGTGTATGTGTTTGTGTGTGTGTGTGTATGTGAGCGAGAGAGAGAAAGAGAGAGAGAGAGAGAGAGAGAGAGAGGAGAGAGAGAGAGAGAGAGAGAGAGAGAGAGAGAGAGAGAGAGAGAGAGAGAGAGAGAGAGAGAGAGAGAGAGAGAGAGGAGAGAGAGAGAGAGAGAGAGAGAGAGAGAGAGAGAGAGAGAGAGAGAGAGAGAGAGAAAAAAAAAAATGTATATGTGTCAGGTTGTCAGAAATGCTTTGGTAAGGGGGGGGGGCAAGCCTATCAAAATTATTTGGAGGGGTCGCAGGCCAAAAATTTGAGAACCTATGCCCTGGAGGATGTCTTAACAGCAACACTAGTAGGACATTAACAGCTCAACCCTTGTCATGGTTGCCCTGCCCATCGATCATCACTACGCGTGCCATGTCTAATAGCATTACATTTCGAACACTTCTTTTCTTTTCTTTTTATCACACAGGGACCCTGTCTAATAGCCTTGTGAATGTCATCACGGTATCATTTACTTATGAAAATCCTTTCATCCATTATACGTAAGTCTAATCTACAACTTCTAAACACTATTTCTAAATCTTGATACCTACGATAGAGAGCATTATATCAGACCCTCAGCGGCCTCAAACATGGCCTATGGCTTTGCTTGATGATAACTCTCTCCTCCGACAATAATAATCATTCATCCGCTGTGTTGTCAGGTGCTGCGATACACAGTGTACACTACGTATCGCAACACAGCGGATCACTGATATTGACGGATTTAAGGAACTCTTCTCACAAACTTTCAAGATATGATCAACAGGACAAATACGGCATAAAAGCCAAGATAAAGGTCATGGCTAACTTGGTTATACAGATAAACTGCTTGTAGTGATATGCAGCACAGGGATATTATGCAGCTATCATGTAGGAATACATTATTTTCCTCAGTAATAAAATATAAAGTTGTTCCTAATAATCAAAGGCATGGAAGCTACATAATGTGTTAGATAATGTCCTTAGATAATTTGAGCCTATGAGCCTATTAAATTTCACTGTCCCGAGACCCTAGGGACAATGAAGACACTACAGGGACCACTCATTCAAATGTAGAGCCTATTGAATTTAGAATTATAGATGCCAAAAGTATTCATGTTTTTAACGCTAAGATTGACCCAATGAGACAAGGAGACGGGACCCCACCAGTGCAACCCATTTCCCGCACATCATAACTAGGTAAACACACACACACACACACACAACACACAGGGTACTCCGTAGTGTAGTGGTTAGCACGCTCGGTTCACAGCCGAGAAGTCCCGGGTTCGATCCCCGGGCGGAGCGGAAACAGTTGAGCTGTTTCCTTAAAACCCGAGCAGTCCACCCAGCAGTGAATGGGTACCGGGTGTTAGCCGGGGTTTGTGACCTGCTCTCCGGGGTGTGGCTTCGGCCAAAAATTAAGCACTAAGGATGAATGATAATAAAAATGTTGATATGGAGACGGGGCCATACGAGCGTTGCTCAGGCCCTGTAAAATACAACTAGATGATGAACACACACACACACACACACACACACACAGACACAGACACACACACACCTTTCCCTATCGGTGCATTGATATGTGGACTAGCCTGGACAGTGAAATTATAGATGCCAAAAGTATTCACGGTATAGTTGTCATATCTGCCAACATATAATCATATCACAACTAAGTAAATACAACTATTATATATAGGTAAATACCTCTGGCTAGCACCACACACACACACACACACACACGGCTCTGCTCAGGACTCAGGTGTGTTCCCGGGCGTCACCTCCCCGCCACCCATCATCATCTTCTTGTGACTTAGTATCGCTTCGTAGGTCCTTTCCTCTCCTCCTCTTCCTCTTCCTCCTCCTCCTCTCCCATCGCCCCTCGCTGCCAAGGAAGGTCTGCCATCACAGCCTGGTTGGGCACGCACTGAGGCAGGATCTGGAAATATAGGAGTTGGTTAGCGTTATGGATCTCACCGCGGACACTGGCTGGGCTCCACATCATTGTCTACATATCATATCATACATACATATCATAGTATTATTCATCTATTTTATTATCATTATATATTGTATTATCATTTATTATCTACTAGCAGAAAGGGTGCCCTCCGGGCACCTTTCTCCTAGCTCCTGCGGAGGGCTGTGGGCCTTCGGCCCAATGGGGGGCCTGCGGCCCCCCCTGCGGCCCCCTGCGGCCCCTTTGATATATCAAGTATCAAGTAAGTTACTAAAATTTATAATAGTATCCCCGTAAAATGTTCATTCTCTCTAGTATGAAGATAGAAAATTTTCCAGCCGAGACTATAGCAGCCACAGCCGTATTTAGGTTGTTTTTGCTGGCCACGACCACCAGGGTCGGCCACGCCCATCGTAACATAGCCTATTTTCTCCGCTGGGTCATGAGGATTCCAAATATGTGCGGCATGTGGGTTTTTGGCCATCTGTAGCCGAGTCTATAACGAACAGACACACCGACAGGCAGACAGACAGACAGACAGACATACAGACAGACAGACAGACAAATTTTGATATTTATATATATAGATTATACTACTTATCATAGTATTATTTATCTATTTATATGTTGTTGTTGTTGGTTTGTGGGGGAGGGCAGCGGGGGTTCCACTTTAAATCCCGTCATGGCTATTCTTTACTCATCTTTTACTTGTCTTCCTCTAATAAGGTGTTTGCTCTCCCTCTTATTAATAATTTTGATTCTCATATATTATTATCAAAGCTGCTCCCATTGTATACTAAATTTTTGTATAAAAAGTTATAGTTGATTTTGTTTGTAATTCATCTTTCCACCTGTGTCCCTTTGCCCTTATTGATGCCATGCCTTGACTGACAACAGTGTACACCATTGTCCATCATACACCCACACCATCACTGTGAGCCAGCTAATGAAGGAATAATAAAGCCGCTGAGGACACGTAGAGGGCCAGATGGCTACAGAGTAGATTTCCGGTCAGCCAAGATACAAGTAGGGCTAAATTACCATCAATTCGTCAACCAGTTGTCAAGAATGTTCACTTCTTGGATAGAGTCCTCCTGTGTGCCTGAGACCTATGATGATCTGAGGCAATTTTTAATCCTCGACCAATTTCTTTCTTCCTTGTCACCCAGCAGGGCCCGAATCCTCTTTTACTATTAATATTTACTCTTAAAGTAATCGTCCAGACCATTTCATCATTCCTGATTTAATGCAATCAAATTATAGCCATTAACGAGTATATCAACAATATGTCGTCACTTTTTGCATCCAGTCAGCCGTTTTTAAATAATCCGCAATCAAAATCTGCAAATTCCCCGAGCTTCTAAAACGCCCCTCACGACAAGCAGACGATGCGCCACGGCTCGGTGACGTCACAAAAGGAAGCGCGCTGATCAGAAGCACGTTAACACAAGAGATAAATATAGTACTTGAAGATTTTTGGGTGTTTCTGATAGATTTTTTTTGCGATATGCGATATGCCACATGCATGCATCCTTTATGGGTGCAGCAAGACAGTTGTGCCTTCTCTCTCTCTCTCTCTCTCTGTCTCGTCTCGTCTCTTCTCTCTCTCTTCTCTCTCTCTTCTCTCTCCTCTCTCTCTCTCTCTCCTCTCTCTCCTCTCCTCTCTCTCTCTCTCTCTCTTCCTCTATCCCTCTCGTCCTCTCTTCTCTTCCTCTCTCACTCTCTCTCTCTCTTCGCTCATCATCCTCTCTCCTCTCTCTCTCTCTCACTCCTCTCTCTCTCTCTCTCTCTCTCTCTCTCTCTCTCTCTCTCTCTCTCTCCTCTCTCTCCTCGTCTCTCTCTCTCTCTCCTCTCCTTCCTTCCCTCCCTCTCCCCTCTCTCTCATCTCTCTCTCTCTCTCTCCTCCTCTCCTCTCTCTCCTCTCTCTTTCTCTCTCTCTCTCTCTCTCGTCTCTCTCTCTCTCCTCTCTCTCTTCTCTTCCCTCTCCTCTCTCTCTCTCTCTCTCTCTCTTTCTCCTCTCTCTCTCTCTCTCTCTCTTCTCTCTCTCTCTCTCCTCTCCTCTCTCATCTCTCTCTCTCTCTCTCTCCTCTCCTCTCCTCTCTCTCCTCCTCTCTCTCCCGTCTCTCTCTCTCGTCTCTCCTCTCTCTCTCTCTCTCTTCCTCTCTCTCTCTCTCTCTCTCTCTCTCTCTCTCTCTCTCTCTCTCGTCTCTCTCTCTCTCTCTTCCTTTCCTTCTTCTCTCTCCTAACTTCTCTCTCCTTCTCTCTCTCTCTCTCCTCCTTCCTCACACTCTCTCTCTCTCCTCCCTCTCTCTCTCTCTCTCCTCTCCTCTTCTCTCTTCTCTCTCTCTCTCTCTCTCTCTCTCTCTCTCTCTCTCCTCTCTCTCTCTCTCTCTCTCTCTCTCTCTCTCTCTCTCTCTCTCCTCTCTCCTTCCTTTTTTTTCTCTCTCTCTCTCTCTCTCTCTCTCCTCTCTCTCTCTCTCTCTCTCTCCTCTCTCTCTCTCCTCTCTCTCTCTCCTCTCTCTCTCTCGCTCTCTCTCCTCTCTCTCGTCCTCTTTCCTTTCCCTTCTCTCTCTCCTTAATTTTTTTTCTCTCTCTCTCTCGTGGAGGATGAAGAGGGAGAAGGAAGAGGAGGAGGGAGAAGAAATAGATGAAAAAGAAAGAAAGGAGAGAGAGAGAGAGAGAGAGAGAGAGAGAGAGAGAGAGAGAGAGAGAGAGAGAGAGAGAGAGAGAGAGAGAGAGAGAGAGAGCACGTACGTAATACATGGCAAAGAAAAGCAGAACGTCGCATCAAAGGAAAACCAACGGAATAGAAAAAGGATAAAAAAAAAAGGTTTACGATGCTGACTCAGACCTTTTCTATCGCTTTTCTCAGCCTTAGACTTACTGAGGCCCGAACGCTGTGTCAGCATGGAGGCAAAGAGGTGGAAATGACGGCTATAGAGGTGAAAATAGAACAAAGAAGAACCAGCAAAAACTCATTCAGGATCCTCAATTTTT
>JACEEZ010014288.1:172500-185000 GCA_016584305.1 Chionoecetes opilio
TATATATATATATATATATATTATAATATATATATATATATATATATATATATATATATATATATATATAATCGCAAGTGTGTGCGTGTGTGTGTCTGTGTGTGTCCGCTATAGGTTCCGCCCCCATTGGCACAATCCCATCATATGGCACAGTTTTGGAACCAGGTCGACCAGAGGAAGGTTTTAAGGTCACTTTAGGGATGATACGATCACTTTTATTTATTTTTATTTTTTAGTATTAAAATTGTGAATTTTTATTTTTATTTTACGCGAGATATTTTGCATGAAAAAAGAAAGATATCGAAACGAACGCACGACTGACTGACGGTTTCTTTTACTTCAGTCCTATTACTTCAGTCCTATTACTTCAGTCCTATTATTTCAGTCCTATTATTTCAGTCCTATTACTTCAGTCCTATTACTTCAGTCCTATTACTTCACTAGCCTACTTCCTATTACTTCAGAGTTACTTCTGTCCTATTACTTCAGTCCTATTACTTCACTAGCCTACTTCCTAGCCTACCTTCACTAGCCTACTTCCAACAAAAAGACCAAGAACATTGTCTATCCTGCTGCTTTGCAGTAATATTTTGTCAGATTTTGTGATAACCCAAAAAATATTCTGGGAGATTAAACTCATGGTTGTGTGAAATAAATTATCATTAAAATACAAAGTGTTTACAATAGTGGGCCGAAGAGGCCACCAAAAAGCCCCTCCCCTCCAGGGCTAGCCAAAAAAGGTCCGCCCGGAGGGCGGCTTTCGGCTATCCTAGTTAGTACTACTATATATATATATATATATATTAATATATACTATAATATATTATATATACATATATATATTCTACATATATATATATATATATATCTATATATCTATATATATGTAATATATATATATATATTATTAATATATTATATATAGATAGTATTAATTATATTATATATATATACATTATTATATATATATATATATATATATATATAGATATAGATATATTATATATATATATATATATAATCTATATATATGCTCATATACATATAAACACACATATAAACAATAAATATACAAGTTGAATAAACAAATAGATATATAGACATTGCGTAAACTACCGACTTATCTCTAACTAGTATGACCGCAGCAACAGCTAATAACAACAACCAAAAAAAAACAACAAAAACAACTACTATAAAATTTCTATACCGCCCATCATCATCAGCAGCAGATCAGCAGCCAGATTTAGCAGCAAGCAGCAGCTTTAAGGGACGGGTCAGGTAGCCGGTGTGAATGAATTGAACTATTCCCTGTAGATCCGCCACTGACTGAACACAGGAATTATTAAGCTGCCAGAAAAAACATTGCGATAAAAACAAGTCAAGATAATGTTAAGGCCGTCGACAGTACAACCATTGTTTTCTGGCAGCTTAACCAGACGAACAAAAGGTTTACACTCTAGACGTACTGTTATATGCATGCAGGTATGCACAATTTACATGTATCTCCAGCATTATAAAGGCTGTAAAATGTAGTATTTGTACATGTTTTATTAGCCATAAAAAACACCGGTATAACAATATAAATCTTTTATCACACATGGCATTGGTCGTTTATCCTCCCACGCGAGACTGTGCATGTGAAATTGCTACCCATCCTTTTTGTTCATATGTTTGAGGAAAAATAAATATATAAGCACTGACTATTGAAGTGCAGTGTGTGGACGAACTGTGCACCAATTGAAACTAAATAACACACGTAAGGTAAACAACAATGTCATGGCACTCCAGGTTTGTTGCCTCTATAAATATTGACACTTTTGATGCTTCGGCATTTTGGGACAATGTACGAGGATGAGACAGAAGGAAGAGGAGGAAGAGAGAGATGAGAGACTGGATGAGGAGAGTGGGAGGAGAGAGCGAGGAGGAGAGAGATCTAGACGAGAGGAGAGCACGAAGGGGAGAGGAGAAGGAGAGAAGGAGAGACGAAGAAGAAGATGAGAGAGAGAGTGGGAGATGGAGGGAGACGAGGGAGAGGGAAGACGACGGTAGAGAAGAGAGGAGCCGAAGAGAAGATAGATGGGGAGAGAAGGGAGAGGGAGTTTTTTGAGGATGAGGAGAGTGAGAGAGAGGGGGTGAGAGAGAGAGAGAGAGAGAGAGAGAGAGAGAGAGAATGCCTCATACATAAAACATGAACGAGGTAGATCATGAGTGATCTACCGAGTGAAGAACAGAGTGAAGCAGTAATGAGGAACCCATTGAAGAACTATACTCTTTTATCGTCTACGGGGAACATTCCTTGCCATATATATACAGGGCTCTTCCCCCCCAATCGTGCCGACCCGCGGCCGGCTGCCTCTCTCTCTCTCCTCTCTCTCTCCTCTTCTTTCGCTTTCGCTTTTCGCTTTCGCTTTCGCTTTCTCTCTCTCTCTCTCCTACTCTCTTCTCTCTCTCTCTCTCTCTCTCTCTCTCTTCCCCTTCTCTCTCCTCTCTCACTTCTCCTCTCTCTCCTCTTTTATTTAAACATACATATACAAAAGCCAAATGTACACTGTCGTGTGCTACCTATCTTAAGGGCAAAGTAAATAAATATATTACACCAAAATTCAAAAAAGACCTTAAAAAAAAAATAACTTAATACTATATGCATCACTACTGTAAAAAGTGTGTGTTTTGTTGGAGGCACACTTCTGTTTTGCTGTCACTAAGTGTCACGCTTGGTATTCACTAGCGCCAGCGGGTGGGCTTTGACAAGGTCTCACTGATGGCCGCCAAACTTTACCTTTGTGTGTTTCATCTCCTGGATGTGTTGTGACGGGACAGCGGCCGCCCCCGTAAACACGTCGCGTACTTTATATATAAAAAAACCGGCCCGTTAATATAACACCGTCGTTTAAAATAATAAAAAAAAAAATTTTTCCCACATCCTGGAAGGACGCGGGCCCACCAAAGGTGCGTTGTGATGGCCGCCACGGGGGAACGCTTCACCCTCCACTGCATCACCACTGGTAAGCACCATTCTAGTGCTGCGCGTGGCGATTCTCGGAGGCTGTCGTAACCCAGCAGGTGCCGGCACTTACCCTCGGCACCTGTTGCCTTGTGGTCAATACCACAACCGCCGCGACGTTCCCGGCGTCCCCTGCGGTGTGTTCCAGGGAGTCTAGGGGAGGCTCACCGGCTCTCGAGTGGCGCCTAGAGCGGGGTATGCAGCATTCCACCAATCGCAGGGCTCCTCGACGCCGCTGATGCTGTTCAGGCCTCCTAGTGTGCGAGGTGCCACGACATCCAGGAGAGGGCTCTGCGACTAGTAAGGGCGATCTGGGCCTTGTATAGAGCCAAGAGCTTTCCCTCCCCTGTCGAGGAGCTGGGCTACCCTTCGCATTGGCAGAGCATCCTGTGAGAGGCCTCTTTTTGCAATTGTGTTTGATGTGGCCGTAAAACAGTTAGCTCTCGGTCTACCTCCTACTCTCCAGAAACCTTGACGGTTTCCTGGAGCTTGGATAGGAAACGCCACCACAACCCGGAGCCTTCACTCTTCCATGATGGCCCGGCAGCAGGGGACCGAGAAACCACCCATTTTGAATGTGTGTCTTCTCAGGAGCAAAAGGTCCACTATATGCCAACGAGGTACAACACTCCTGTATAATACTCAGCGGCCTGATTGATCTTATCAGCAGCACACGCCCACTGTCAGTCGCGGGTAGGAGCAGAAAGAATGAGAAGGAGTACAGGTCATCAGCATAAAGCCTGAGAATAATGGCAATTGCCCGGAAGGAAGATTCTCACGGTAGATTATCTTCCAACAGGACTGGCCCCAGAACAGAGCCCTGTGGGACCTGATGCTTCCACTGGCTGGGGACTCAGAGGCCTCGCCCGTTGACGACGACCGGAGGGTTCTTCCCTGCACTTAGTTCCCAGGAGCAGCAGGAGGTCCCTGGATGCCTTTTGATTGGAGTTTCTTTTTCGAGGAAGTCCTCCATGACCACACACTATCGAAAGGCACCCGCATATGTATGTCAGAGCGGCCACCACGACAGTGTCCTGGCCGTCACCAGGGCGTCCTGCCAGTTTCCGGGAAAAGACGCACTAAGAAGCATCAGCACGTCAGAGGTGAACCGTGCGGTCTGAACCCAAACTGTTGGTCCGAGGAGGAGGTAGTTGTCGCTGAGGTTTGACGACAGATTACCTCTGCCACCACGATCCTTCGAACACTTTCCCCCACCACAGACAGCAAGGAGAGGGGCATGTAGTTTTTGGGGTCAGATTGGAACTCCTTTTGTGGTACAGGAACCCAATCGAGCATCCTTCCACACTAAAGGCCAGGTGTTTTCTGCAAGGCAGGCAGGTGACGTGAAGGACTGTGGTGGGTAGATAGGTGTCAGAAAGCTCCCGGCGAACTGGTTTTAAACCAAGTCGTTGCGGGCCTGACCTCATCAGCGGCCAGTGGCTTTTTTGGTGGTATTGGAGCCCTCGCAGGATTTGTGCTCGACTGCGCCTGCTCATCACCTCCACCTTGTGCGAATCTATCTTCATACCACCAATCCGCCTGCTCTAGACGAGGCGGGGCTGCCGGAGGGCCTCACTTCACTCTTTGCAAGAGAAGAGATTTAGCGCATCTGACTTCTACCTTGCACTGCTGACGGCCACGCCTGTTCCCGTCCTGCCTTAGTGATGGGAGGAAATTGAATCTTGACGGCTACTGATTCCCTGTTTTTACTTAAACCAGGGACCACCAGTCTTGTTCCCATCGCCTGGGGACTCTAGTTTAGGCGCCGCAGGTCCTCTTCCCACTTTTTCATGGTTCCATTTGCAGGACAGCATCCTCCTCCTGCAGGCCGCTTGCTTTGGTGAAGGTCCTTGTGCCGCAGAGTCAGGGTTCCGCTTGTAGCTGAGCCCACGCTGAAGAGTACTTGGGCTCGGCAAGCCAGCAACACCTGGAAACGGTAGAAAACTATGGCTGAATCCTGGGTTTGGTGTGTAAGTCCGCAAGGTTGTGTGGCACATGGCAGTCTCTGAAGGGCAGGATGGCGGGGAAGTAAGGGTCTAGTATCCACCCCGTTCATGCAGACAGAGTTACCCACCGCAGTGTGTCTTTAGGTCACGCGCAAGGTTTTGCTGGCCCCCAGTCCGCATTATCCACAGACGGTCCGGACAGTACGGAGGTGTCCTCATCCCGAGCCACGCCAAACATCTACCCTGTGTTAAGACAGCGTCGGTGGTCAGAGCAGTGGTGAGGTCAGAGCTGCCAATAATCCCAGCTAGATTGGTCGGGGACCAGCAGGAGAGTGGTCATCCTGGAGGTCAGAGTATGACAGGGGTCCAGGATTAATACACACCCCCGCTCTTGTGTAGGAAGGGGCCACTTTGGTCTTCCGTCAAGCTGCGCACAGTTAGGAATGCTCTCATAGGCATGTTGTTTCATGTGGTGGCTGAGAGGTCTCGCCCACCACCAAGACGTGCATGCCCCAGCGGTGCTCCAAAATCAGGTCGTCCAGGGCCCCTCGTGAGGTACTGGATGCGAGGCGGCGGGTACTGTAGTGGCGGGGGCGATACATGGGCACACAGCAGGATAGCTGATCAGTCAGCCAGCCATACCGAACAGCAAACATCACCCTCACATATGGCCCAGCGAGGCGGGACACATCGAGGTTGCTGGGAGCTGCACTCCTCCTTGAAGCAGGACAGTCCAACAACAGCCACCTGCTCTGGCTAGGGCGGTCCCGCCTGGTCCATTGGGGTGTAGCCACCGTATCTTGCCGAACGTGGGCTCCACCTCGTTGTTAAGCCAGGTTCTCCCGTCACCACAACTTACGTTCTGCACTATTTCGTTAGTACACAATTCTGGCGGGTCAGGGTCCTCCGATGTTCGGTTCGGAGACCCACGGCCGTTGGCGGAGAGGATCTGTAGTGTATGGCTGGGCGTTCTGGGCGTGTACCTGATGGAAGGCGGGAGAGGGTCAGGAGGCTTTGGTGTCCGGGGTCGTAGAAGATTTTTTTGTTTCTCTCTCTCTCTTGTCTCTCTCTCTCTCTCTCTCTCCTCTCTCTCTCTCTCTCTCTCTCTCTCTTCTCTTCTCTTCTCTCCTCTCGCTCTTCTCTCTCCTCTTTTCTCTCTCTCCTCTCCCTCTCTCTCTCCTCTCTCTCCTCTCTCTCTCTCTCTCCTTCTCTCTTAAGCTCCTCTTACACACACACCACACACATACACAAACACACACACCACACACAACACACCAAACCCAAACAGGACAAACAACACACAAACCACTCCATTACACACTTGGTCCGGGCATCTCAACACTGGTTCCTCGGGACAAATTTGCTTCTTTCGCCTTTCCATTTCTGCATAACCCGCCCTGTGTAGCCAACATGCTGATACAAACAAGGCAAGGGACGCAAAACAATCAAGCAGAATACTGGCTAGATTAAAATGTGCATCCCGCTATGAAAGGCGTCAAAGCGAGAAAAGTTTTAGTTCATGAATGGTTTTACTAAGACCACTCGCCACCGCTACGACCAACTATCTGGTCTCTTTTATGCGTATCAAGTATTCAGGAAAATATTAGTTCAACAAAAACTGCCATCAATTAATATTATGTGCGAGTTGATTCTACCGTGATGAGTACACAGAATATGATGAATAAGCTGTGTGATTGATGAATGATGTTACACTTTATACTTAGGATTAAGTAGTGTTGTATCGAGAGAGAGAGAGAGAGAGTTTGAGAGAGAGCTAGAGAGAGAGAGAGACGAGGAGAGAGCGAGTGAAGAAGGAGAGAGAGAGAGAGAGAGAGAGGGGGCGGAGAGAGAGAGGAGAGGAGAGAAGAGAGAGAGAGAGAGGAGAGAGAGAGAGATGAGAGAGAGAGAGAGGAGTGAGAGAGAGATGAGAGAAGAGAGAGAGACAGAGAGAGAGAGAAGAGAGAGAGATAGAGAGAGAAGAGGACGAGACGGGAGGAGAGAGAGAGAGAGAGAGGAGAGGGAGAGAGATGACGCGTGAGAGGAGAGAGATGATGGAGAGAGAGGAGAAGAGGAAGGAGAGGAGGAGAGACGATGAGGCCGGGGAACGCGATGACAGAGAGAGAGGGAGAGAGTTGGTAGGAGCGATGAGAAGGAGTGAGGGACGGAGAGGCGCGAGAGGAGAGAGGACGATGGAGAGGAGAGAGGACTCAACAAACACTTTAGTGATTGAATACGATGTATAACTGTAATTTAGTTTGTTGTTTAAGTTTGTATGTATGTTTATATTGTTACTCGGGGTTGCATAGTGATTTAAACCGGATTGGTTGTTTGACGAGCAGGTTATCCGAAGGAGTTTTTTTTTTTTTACAGGAGGCGAGATCTTCAGTTATGGTGGTTTATTTTGTAAAGAACAGAGATATGGCGCCGGGACCGCCAGCGAGGGCTGGGTTTCTTGAAAAGGTACCTGAGCGCCCTCGCTGTGGCAACGACTAAGTTACATGTAGCGGCCGACTTAGCAGAGCGCGCCTCGTTGTCATGTGTCATACAGTTGTTTTGCCCCAAAATATAGCAAATGTATGTTGTAGGAATTTCATTAAGACGGCATGATCGGGCAAAATTAGGTAGTCGTGACTGTAATGGTTATATTCACATATCCACACCTCCCCCTCCCCCATTCACGCTAGCGCTCTCTGTCTCCAGCGGAACTCCTGTTCTTACTGAGGCCTCTTAGATCGGCGCGCGGGCGTCAAGGGGGGGTGTCGAATGAATGAATGACAAAGGACGTGATTTTCTCATCCGCGACGCAAGGGGGACACAGGCACACAGGGGGAGGGTTTTGTCCGTCACTAGGGGTTGGGACGGGGTCGGAGGAGGGAAAAGGAAGGAAACGGCGGTTTCGGTTTTGGGCGGGGTTTTGCCTCCAGAAGACGCGCCCACCCTGGGAAGACGGGGGGGGGGGGGGGGGTTTATGTTTTTCACATTTTTTCCCACACCCCTCCCTTCCCCCCCCCTTTTTCAAAACCCTCCAAAAGCGTTTCCCAGGGAGGGGGGGGGGGGGGGGGGGGGGGGGGGGGGGGGGGGGGGGGGGGGGGGGGGGGGGGGGGGGGGGGGGGGGGGGGGGGGGGGGGGGCCCCCCCCCCCCCCCCCCCCCCCCCCCCCCCCCCCCCCCCCCCCCCCCCCCCCCCCCCGGGGCACAGGGAAAAGCCTTTTTTTCCGCCCCCCCCGGGGTTGGGGGGCCAAAGGGGGGGGTTCAAAAAGAGGGGATCGTTCCGTGGATTTAGGAGGTTTCAAAAAGCTCCGGGGAACCCCCGTCAAATTTTCACTGTCAAGTTGCCGTTGGGGCGGTTTTGGGGATGAAAGTTTCACCGATTTGAGGGCCGCCTCGGCGGGCCATTAGACTGGGGGAATGCGGGAAATACGCGTGGTAGACACCCAGCGCCCCCGTGAAGTTCCGGAAAGAGGTGGGGAATTGGGGCCCAAAAAGGCCCGAAGGCCTGAGGGGTGGTCTCGCCACAGAGGGTTCCTTTTGTGAGGGGTTTGGGTTTCGGCATGGTTCGCGGGCGGGGGGGGACGGTGCTGGAATGCGGCTCGAACCCTGGCCAGAACACAGTTGCTGGGCCCGGCGTTCGTGGCGCGACCCTCGGTGACTGTCGTGCAGCCAGAAAGGGGTTTACGGCGGCGGGGGGCTGCGGGAAAACCCACAATTCTTGGCCATGCAGCCCAGCCCCCCGCTGGACAGGCCGTCAAAATTTTCAGTAGGGGAGTAAAAAGCTGTGAAAAGGGTTCCCGTTAGGGGGGAATCCGAGCACGCAGTCCCGTGGGGGGTTAGGGGTCTGTCGTGCGCGGCTCGGAGTTGGGGATGTCTATCGGCGTCTTGGTGTGGCGGATCGAGGTGTGAAGGGTCCTGATCCGGGTTGAGGCTTTGAAGGACACGACGCTCCGAGGTGGCGGGGCTTGGCGAACCACCCGTCCTTTGGCGTGGGGGGGCAACTGGGGTCGGACGGGGACATCGGGGGAGCAAGCTGCCCCCGCACCCCACACGGCGAAACGGGTGGGGCGAAACTTCCCCTTGAGGCGTGGAGGCGGGGTTCCAACTGCGTCAAGGGTAGGGGTTTGAGAATCGGGATAAAGGGGGTTTCGGGGGCCCTCATCAACGTGAAGTCTGAGGCCTAAAAGAAAGGCTGCATTCACAGGGCCCCAGGCGGCGGGAGCAGCGCGAGTTCAATGGGGCGTAGGGGGGTCTCGGCGTCAGCGGGGGATTTTGAGCCACAGAACGGGGGCATGTGCGTCCCGGCCCATGGTCTTGCAAAAGGGGCGTAATCAACCCCGTAGAGGCGAGAGGCGCACTTGAAGAATAACTGGAAGTGCGGTCAAAGGAGCGAGAATCGGCGGTGAAGCACGCGTCTTGACACGACAAGCCCTCGGGGAAACAGGGTCCACGTAAAGTTTTTTTCGGGCTATAGGGGGCGGAGGGGCTGGGCGGCACGGCGATGGGGGGGTGAACTTGACAGCTGGTTTACCAGGCCATGAATGAGCGGAGGCAGTAAATTAGGGGATTTAAAAAATCCAGAGGCAGACTCTGCCCTCACCGGGGGCCACGCCTTTCAGGAAGGTTATACCCGCAGAAGCTTACATAGGGCGGCGCCCACAAACTTGTCCTTTGTTAAGCTGATTCGTACTTGCGAAATCTGGAGAATTGGGTGAATAGGGAGATGCGGGGGGGAAGTCGTCGTCAAAAAGGAGAAGTCGTCAACCACCAAACGCATTTATCTACCCCTTTAAAAGGGCCAGGCGCCGCGGAGACAGTAAGCGTCACGGAGCGAGAAACCCATGGGACCCTGAAGTGTAAAAGCGGCCGTTGGGTGATAAAGGTTGTCAGGTGGGGGCGCCCTCGTGTATTTCCAATGCCAGTCCCCGCAAAAGGCGTCCGCTGTGGTAAAAGAAACGCGTGACGGGGGAACACGGGACGGCTTGAAGGGTTGGGGCGGGATGTTTTGGGGGCCACTTGAGAGGGTTTTCGCAAGTAACCGGTTTCCCCACCCCTTTTACCCTTTACCCACGACGACTAGCGGGTGACACCACCTGAAGGGTCGCACCGGCAGGTTGAGATTCCTGACGTGTCATCGAAAATTTCCTCCGAACTTGACGTGGAAAGCGAAGGAAACCTGCTCATTTGGGAATGGCGAAGGTACGGCCTCCTTCAGGGAAATTTCCCATGGGTTTGCCCCCCATGGGTTTAGAGGAGACGTTTTGAGAATAGCCTTAAAGAGTAACAGCCCGGGAAAAACTGCGCAGAAAAGCGCTCGTAGCTGAGGGGGCGTGGTAGGAGGAAGAGTCATCTCAGGCATTGTGACTGTTTTCCCTCCAATAGGGGCTTCGGGAAGGAGGTGAAATGACAGCCAGCTCCTTTTGCAGGGCCCGTGGGAAAAGGAGAGGCTTTTGAATCCCCTCGTGCACCGTATTTTGGCGGACAAGATTTTCCGTGGACCCAAAAGTAGACAAAAACATCCTACGCAGGTGTCATTACTCCCCCACCCGCGTCAGGTAGTAGTGGACGGTAGGGCTGTAGGCTGTGGGGGAGATTTGAAGCATTTGCAGGGTTCGTGGATGACAGGGGACGCGGCGCCTGGTCTGGTAACATTGGAGCCCGAAGTAGACTCCGTGCACCAGGTAAACCAGACTGGGGGGGACATGGACGGGAAAGTGAGAATCTTTTAGGCTACGACAGTTGTGATTTACGCCGTGAGGTGGGTGATGCGCGAAAAACGTTTAATGCGCCCCCCGGGCCATCGGGTAGGCGTGTGCGCAGAACCTGTCGTGTGGCCAGTCGGTGAGGGGGCGGCTTGGGCTTCGGGGTGGGACACTTTTCAATCCCCGCTCAAGCCCTTTGCGGCCGCAGTTGTAGCAAGAGCACCCCGGCCGGACACTTTGGGCCATGACGCCGCGCACAGGATTGGAGGGGTGAACGGGGGAAACCGGGTTCTATTTGAGTCTTACGCGTGCCCGAGGTGGCGTTGAGGGAATGAGGCGTTTGTCGTGGGCGCCTGCCTTTCTTGTGGGTAGAATGACGAAAAGCGGTAGGGGGACGAGATATAGCGGAGGCTGTTGGCGGGGGTTTTCAAAGGGAACGGCAACAGGTGACTAGTTGAAGAGAAGCGCCTGGTCTAGGGAGATAAGGCTTTGAATCAGTCTTCATCTCACACCCCCATCAGCAGAACCTTTCAATTGGGATCTCCGCGCACGTCATAGTTTTCCCAGTACAAAAGCGCCCTCCCTCCCAGGTTCTTCGGGCGTACGAAGAAATCGGAGAAGATCGCCGTCACCCGTTAAAAACACAGGAGTTCACGGCGTAATGCTCTTTTCGGGTCACTGAAGGGGGACTGGGGTCTAAGACCTCTGTCACAGTCAAGGAGTGTCAGGTGCGACCCTAGGGTATTTTTAGGTCCTGTACGTCAGGACACAGCCACCGCAGGGATGAGTTGTTTATGTCGTGGCAGCCTTTTGTGAATCCAGCATGTAGAGAAATTTTCCCAAGGGACGACGCCATCCCGGAAAAACTTGGAAGGAAGAATCGGCCAGCAACGTGGGGATTGGGGGCCCACAGTTGCCAGGGATTCGCGCCGGTGGGCGGGCACCCCAAAGGAAGGCAGCGAGCGAGGCGGTGGCGTGACGGGGGGGGTTAGTGGGGGAGCCGCGCGCAGCCGAAGCCTGTGGAGGAGACGGGAGTGTGACAAGGACGGAAACCCAGAACGTCCCTTTCTCCGGGCCTCTTTGTACGTAACGCCCTTCCCATCACGCTGGCAACTTCCCTCTTAACCCTGGATGCGGGGTTTATAGCTGAAACCGGGACTCTTCCAAAAGCGAACAAATGATTGCTTCCCCCGGAGCGGGGATGAATGTTTTGGGTTTTTAGGGGTTTCAAAGGGTGGGAAGCGTTTTACCCGTCACCCCCGGGCCCGCTTGCCGCGGGGACAAAACGGGAATGACATTTTAAAGGGGAGTGCACCCGAAAACCACCGTACGGGGGATTAAAAAAAAACACGGGGAATTGTGGTTCTGTTGGTGGGGTTTGGTGGGGGGGCTTTGGAGCGGGGGGGGTGAGAAGAGGGGGGGGGGATCCCCACCCGCCGCCCCGGGTTTAAAAGGCAACCGTACCAAGGGGCGACCCGATAAAAACAACGGAGCCCCGCTACAAAAAATGCACACTGAAAAAAAACACACAGCCTTATGGTACATGGGACCTACCGTAAGTAGGAGTCCACATCCTATGTGGTCCACAAGGCACACGAGCACACGATGCTGGAGATGAAGTAAATAGGAAGAAGGTGGGCGGTGAAAGATCCCCGTGGCCCCGGGAGGAGCTTTTGAAAATGGCGGAGTCGTTGCCGTTCTATTTTATCCCCTGCGATTGCGCATTTACTCGGGGTTGCAGTGTTTTAACCGGAGTGGTGGGGGGGAGTTTCCCCAAAGGAGAAGCGAGCATTTCCGTAGGGGGTTTTATGAAAAAAGAACAGAGAATACAAGGGACCGCCGGAAGGGTGGTCTTGGGG
>JACEEZ010014288.1:187500-190980 GCA_016584305.1 Chionoecetes opilio
TATGCTGAAGAATTGTAAAACAACTAAAGGGGGTATTAAGGGAAGCAGTTTATAATGAGGCTAATGAAGATTTACACAATGATTAATATAAAACATAGAACAGAAAACAATTCATGGAAAAAGACCCATAAAAAATACCAGAAAAAGACAAAGAAGCCCTGGATTTCACAGAATAGAATTTCTTATTAAGACAGACACAAATTTTCAAGAAATTTACAAGAAGGCCTCTACCTATGGTAATGAATATAGGAATTAAGGGAAAACGGTTAAGTAGATTAGACCCGCCAAGAAGACATAACAAATTTAAAACTTTTACAGCCCTTTTTGGGAAAAGTAAAATGATGTGGAATCAATAAGAACTTTTTAAAATCTAAGCAAGATAAGAAAAGGACTGATAAGTATTGGGAACGGTGGGCTATATCACAGCCAAAAACGGGGGTGATGAATAATAAAATTTTACAACTTTGGGCAACTTTTGGGGACAGCTTACCGTTCCAAATACCCCCTCAAGATTGAGGGGTAACTTCCCTGTAAAACGACCCAAAAACTCCCGAGGGAAATGATAAAAATCACAAAAAAAAAAAAAACTGAAAGAGTCTGTCCCGGTTTCGACAATATTATGCCAAGGAACAAACTTATTTCCCCCGCAAAAATACCATTAGTAAGTGACAAGAGCGTTTCAGAGCGGCAATTCCCCCCAAAAAACCAAAAAAAGCTAAAAACATCCATTTATAAAGGGGGAGATAAACACAGCCACATAACTACAGCCCCTATCACTATTTTTTACTTTTAAAAAAATAATAGAAAAAGAGTGATGTATGGAGATAAACAATTCTTAGACACTAAAACAATTTCAAACAACCGTTGGCTTCCCCCAAAAAAAGTCCACCACAAAAGCGATGTTAAAATCATGAAGGTATTTGATTGAAAATGAAAAAGGTAAACACAAGACAGATCCTTTATTTAAAAAACCTTTGATACAAAAAAAACATTTTATATTAATTTAAAAAAAGAATTCTATGGTAAAGAAACAGGACACTGAATTTGGTTTGAAGTTATCATCAGGGAGAAAACAGTTTTCTGAAAATTAACGGTTTTAAAATATCCCAAAGAAAAGGTACAATGGGGTTCCTCAGGGGGTCCCCGCTGGACCTCTTTTTTTTTTATTTTCGAAACCCGTCTTTGTACTATGAATTTTATCTGTTCGTGATAACAAACTCTTTTCCCTTTTTGAGCCCGATCGCACACCCTTAGAATTGGGTTTAAACAAGAAATAAATAAAGTAGTAATTGGTATTTGCTAACAGCTTTCAATAAAATTAACAAAACCCCCTTTTATTTTTTTGCAGGGAATAAAAAATATAGCCAAAAAACACCCCAGTAAAAATTTGGAAACTGTTATTAAAGATGTTTTCAAAAAAAATTAGAATTTATTGATGAAAAGTTAATTTTGGAAGGAGCATGTGAACTAATTTATAGAAAATTTCGAGGTGTTTGGAATTTATATAAAATTAAAAATAATCTGTTAAAAGAAACTAATCATATTGATTTCAGTTTGATATATATACTTACAATATTGTAATCTTTTTTGGGGCTCAGGTTTAAAAACATATACAGCCGTTTTTATGCACAAAAAAGGGTCATAGGATTTATTTAGGGTGGGCGTTTGGGCCCCCCAGACAAATTATTCGTGAACAGGGTATTAAAATTTAGTCAGGAATCATAAGCTAAAATTTTTAAAGTTTTTTATCCAGCAAGAATCCCACAGTCATTGATTTTTTTAGAGTACTAATGTTCAAAATTTTAATTTAAGGAACAATACTTTTAAGACCCACGACCACGATAGAACAGAAGGAGATTCGAAAATACGAGGTGTTTGAAAGGAATAAACTGGGGTATTTTCATGAATACAAACAACTTGTTTTTTTTAAGTAAAAGCAAAAAAAAAATCTTCTCAACGGGGTAATTTTTCAGTAGTTTAATCATGAGTAATACTTTTTAAGAGTAAAGAGTTTTAAAAGGGGAAATAGTTTTTCTGCGCCTTTGTAATAGTATATACATGTGAGTAGTGTTATTAAAAAAATATAAAATTAAACAACAACAACAACAGTGAAATGTATATTAAATAGAGGTGTAAAGATTTGTGTTGTGGATAAGTTTTAATGTGTGTGATGTATGTGATGTAATTATGTATAGGTGATTTGTATGGTGTTGTAGTGTATTTTGTTTTGTATGTATTTTTTTGTATTTTTGGGTTTGTGTAGGGGTTTGGGGTTTGTGTTTGGGGTATGGTTTTTTATTTTTGAAAATTTTAAAATATTTAATATGAAAACGTATGAGTTAAGTATTAGCCCCATGTATTTTTGAAAATTTCCCTAGGGAAAAATTTGAAATTCTAAATTTTTACCTTTTTAAAATTTCTTAAAAATTGGAATGGGTTTTTAATTTTCTTCGGGAAAGAGGGCAAAAAAAAATTTGACTTTGACTTTAGGAGAGAAAGGAGGGGAGAGAGAAGGAAAGAGAGAAAGGAGGAGAGAGAGAAAAGAGAGGAGAGGAGAGAGAAGAGGAGAGGGGGAGAGAGAGAGAGAGGAAGAGAGAGAGAGAAGGGGAGGAAAAGAGAGAGAGAGAGAGAGAAGAGAGAAAAAAAAAAAGAGAGAGAGCAAAAGAGATAAGAGAGAGAGAGAAGGGGAGGAGGGAGAGAGAGGGAGAGAGGAGAGAGAGAGAGAGAGAAGAGGAGAGAGAGAGAGGAGGAGAGAGAGAGAGGGAGAGAGAGGGGGAGGAGGAGAGGGAGAAGAGAGAGAGAGAGAGAGAGAGAGGAGGGAAAAGGAGAGGAGAGAAAGAAGAGAGAGAGAAGAGAGAAGAGAGAGAGGGAGGAGAGAGAGTGAGAGAGGAGAGAGAAGGGGAGAGAGAGAGAGAGAGGAGAGAGAGAGAGGGAGAGAGAGAGAGAAGAGGAAGAGAGAGAGAGAGAGGAGAGAGGAGAGAGAGAAGGGAGGAGAGGAGAGAAGGAGAAGGAGAGAGAAGAGAGAGAGAGAGAGAGAGAAGGGGATGAGGGGAGAAGGGGGGGAGAGACGAGAGAAGAGAGAGAGAGAGAGAGAAAGGGGGAAATTGGGTTTACAATTCAGAAAAACCCCAGTGGATGGACCCAAAGAAACACAATGTATGTCATCAACAAATTTTAGAATTACACTGGCGAAGTTCAAAGGGACTGGGATAGTATGGATCCATGAGAAAAAAAGTTTTAAATTTTTATATTTTTTACATCACAAAGGGACTGGGCCCAAGGGCACACAAAAAAGGGTAAAACAAAACCCGCTTTAAAAAAAACTTTTGAATACACATACAATACACTTTTTAAAATAATTTATGCCTGAAGCGACGGCCGCAGTTCAGTTGCCGCAACACGGCTATAGGCAAAAAGAACAATTTTTATTTTGCCAAAAAAAAGGGTTTTTTTTTGGCAAGGAGCCAAAGCCAAAAAAAG
>JACEEZ010014289.1:0-10000 GCA_016584305.1 Chionoecetes opilio
TTTTGTTTTTGTGTGTGTTGTGTGTGTGTGGGGTGGGGTGTTTTCTTTCATCTCCCATAAATGGGGCGATTGCACGCTACTAAATCAGCGTTAAAAGCTTCTTTGAAGAGAAAAAAGAAAAAAAAAACCGCAAATATTCTACCCTGCCAAAAATTTGGGGAAATTATTTATTTTATTATTTTTGTCATTATTATTATTTTTTTTTTTTTTTGCTTTTATTATTTTTTATTTCGTTTCAATGATCATTTTTTCGTCTCATCTATATCATCCCATTTTTTATCCCCTTTATTATTTCCTACTACTACTATTTTCTACCACTCTACCACTACTACTACTACTTATACTACAAAACCCTACTACTATACTACTACTACTACTACTACTACTACTACTATCAAAAAATTAAAACAATAAAAATAATAAAGAAAACAAAAACAATGGCATTAATCCACCCTTCCACCCCCTTAAATCACCCATCCATCCACTGTCTACCCTTTTTCCACCCTTCCACCCACCCTTTCGATTAAGTTTTTTTTACCTTTTATCACTCATAATTAAAAAAAAATAAATAAAAAATAATAATAAAAATTTAAAATTGGAAAATATCTTCCTATCAACATTACGGTATTGCCTTTTTGATAATTGTTTTTAATGTCTAATCTCGTATTGCTATCTTTCCCCTAACTAAATTCATTTTTTCCCCTTTCCCAAGTGTGATAGACTTGAGAACTCTTTTTTCGTGATGGGAAAAAAGAACAAAAGAAAAATATAACTGTCCCGGCAACAGTGATTAACAGTGCGACCAGAACCACAACTCAAAGATAAGAAGAAAAAAATCAAATATACATTCTAAGAAGACAAGTGACAGGATATCTACAGAACAAAAAAAAGGTAACCAAGAAAAGACGGGGAAAAACAAAACAACCGGCAAAGTACGAAAACAACACACCCCCCCCCACCCACCCACCCCCCCCCCCCCCACCCCCCACCCCCCCACCCACCCACCCACCCCCCCACCCACCCACCCACCCCCCCCCCCACCCACACCCCACCACCACCCCCACCCACCCCCCACCCCACCACACCACCACCACCCACCACAACACACAACCCACACACCCACCACACAACACAACACAACCCAACTGCGGGGGTGACACCAAAAAGATTAAAAATGTGACAAAAAAACCCCAAGAAAATAATAATAATAAGACTGACAGAATTACAATAGACATAATTAATGATATGGAAGACCCGTGTATGTGAAGGAAGTCTTGCATAACGGAGATAAAAGTTCGTCATGATGGACTGGTTGGGAAAGTAAATGAATAATGGGTTGCAGCTCCACAAAAAATCTAAATAAAAGGTGGTGGAAATATGGAAAAAAATCTTGATGGTCTATAGTGATGGAAATATGGAAAAAAATCTTGATGGTCTATAGTGATGGAAAATTGGAAAAAAATCTTGATGGTCTATAGTGATGGAAATTGGAAAAAAATCTTGATAGTCTATAGTGATGGAAAATTGTAAAAAAATCTTGATGGTCTATAGTGATGAAATTGTCAAAATCTGATAAGTCTATAGTGATGGAAAATGGAAAAAATCTTGATAGTCTATAGTGATGGAAAATTGAAAAAAAATCTTGATGGTCCATGAGGAGGATAATGAAAAGGAAGATGAATAGTAATGATGGTGGTGATAGTGAACATTTGTGATGGTAGTATTAGTAGTTATTAAGTTTTGGTTGTGACTTAATAGGGACAAATGATAGAAGGTGAAAAAGAAAGAAGACGAAATTGAAGCAGGTGAAAAAGAAAGAAGACAAAATGATGGGTGTAAAAGAAAGAATGACAAAATGATAGAAGGTGAAAAAGAAAGAAGACAAAATGATAGAAGTTGAAAAAGAAAAGACAAAATGATAGAAGGTGGAAAAAAAATGAAAAAAAAGAAAGAAAGGAAAAGACAAGAAGGAAAAGAAGCTTGAAGGAGAAATGAAGCAACAATAGTGACAACAACAATACAAAAGCAACAACAAAAACAACAAAAACAACAACCTCCTCAGCTTACTAAAAGAAGAAGAGAGGAGAGGAAAGGAACAAAATACACTAAAAATCTTACAAAAGCATGAATGAATTAATGAAAATATAAAACTTCCTAAATGAAAAACTAAACTAAATGAAAACGACCACTACATCTGCTGCTACTATTACTACTACTAGCACTACTACTACTACCACAATTTTTTTTTTTTTTTTTTTTATCCCACTAACTACTACTTACTACTAACATTAACTACTACTACTTACTACATAAACTATCTACTGGTCACCTGGGATCATGCTACAGTAACAGCTAAATGTTTCTATCTTTTTTTTGTTGCTATACTGTTTCTAGGACTGAAACAAACATACTTATATATTATGTGCCCCGGAATCACCAGTGCGTGTTTTTTTTATCATATTATTCAGAGTTTTAAAAAAAAAAAATCTTTATTGCTTTTTTTTGGATTTTTTGTTTCAGTTTTATTTAGTATATACTTTTGATGTAAGTTTGTGTGTTTGAAAGAAAAGATGAAGGTAGTCTTTATATATCTGACGATTTATTAGAAGAATGCAGCGTCCAATAAATAAAAAAATACTTGGACGAAAGGAGGAGGAGGACAAGGAAGAGGAGTAGAATATCAATACAAAAGGAGGAGGTGGAGGAGGAGGAAGGAAACACAGACAAATAGAAAAAATATATAAATAATATATAATATAATATATATATAAAGAAAAGTATATGTAACAAAAAACTGATGAAGAGGAAGGGAATAAAAAAATAACAGAGGCGAGTGTATCTAAGCGTGGTGGTGCAAGGGTGTCCAGAGGGAGAGGCAGGTGGTGGTGGTGGTGGTGGTAGTAGCAGTGGTGGTGGTGGTGTTGTCCCGGTGTTGCAAGGTGTGATGGGTGAAGGTCAGGCAGAGTGTTCACCTGCAGGATAGGAGGGGCGGGATAGGTGTTGTGTGCAAGAGCTGGAAGGTGATTTTGAGTACCTGGTTTTATTATATACTACGTAGATTAAGAGTGTGTTATTCACCCATGGTCTTGTCCACGCGAGTCGGACTTATAATCGCCAGTTTCACCCGCCCAGTGTTAGCATGGAGCTCATTATTACTGATCTTTATTACTTTATATTATTTATTTACTTTACGAACATTATTACTACGTAGAATAAACTAGTATAGTAAATCCAACAACTAGAGAAGCATGTCTACCCTTCGCTGTGTGTAGGGGAGCCGCGTACAGTGACGTGTCTAGCATTTTTGGGGCCCTATGCGAAATGCTGTTTGGGGCCCTATTCTGTAAAGCTATTATAGGGTGATTCCAAGCCCTCTAAGGTTGTCCGGGGCAAACGATATTAATTTTAAACCCTTGAGAAACCCAGAACGTAATTTCCATTGTAATGTGGGTACCATTAGACAATTTTTAGTGACTATAAGCAATGTTCAATAGATATGACCTGTTTAGTATCCTTGTCGATTAACTAATTTGGTATATTCAGTTACTTTTCCAAATTTTATGGCTAACAACATACATTTGTTTATAGCAAAGGAAAGATCTGGGCGTGCATCAATCTGGTGCACTTCAAGAGGGAAAGAGACTAGATTAAAAAAATGCAAATATTGGTAGCTTGGGGGCCCCTTGGTGGCTTCGGGGGCCCTATGCAATCACGTAGTTCACATATAGCAAAAAATAAGCCTGACTGCGTGTGTCGCCATGAAGCTGTGACCTCTGTGACCTTTGTGACCTTTGTGACGGGAAAGGCAGCACAAGGCAAGCTGGATGAAGGCTGAGCCAGTGGTCCTGTACAGCTGCATGGCGGGACGACGACTGCTGCGTGTGTGGACTGTGAATACGGGAGGGAAGGGAGGGATGAAGGACACTCTGTAGGGGGAAGAGAGAGAGAGAGAGAGAGAGAGAGGAGAGAGAGAGACGAGAGAGAGAGAGAGAGAGAGAGAGAGAGAGAGAGAGAGAGAGAGAGAAGAGAGATCAGATTCGATTCATACTTTTATGCACATTGAATTAACATTTGTGAGAAAAGACTGTTTCAGATAACAGTCTATCTCAGGATACATAATATTACTGATGATAGAGACAGAGTTAGAGAGAGAGACGAGAGAGAGATAGGAGATGGAGAGAGAGGACGAAGAGAGAGAGGAGAAAAAAACCCCCCAGGATAAGTCAGGTTAATAATACTGCATAAATAGTCCATACCATCGGAAGAACCACTAGATTAATAGACACTATTAAAAGTCTATTGATCTTGGAAACCACCTTCTGTTTAGCGAAGGTGTGAATGATACTTTGTTCTTGTGTACATCCAAAGACACAGTACACAGTAGTCTTGGGTACATCATGCAACATTCGTTTTTTTCGTATTCTATTCACAAGCATACCACTACCACTACCACCACCACCACCACCACCACTACCATCTACCCCCTACCACTACCACCAACACTACCACCACCACCCCACCACCACCCCACTACCACCACCACAACCACCACCAATTTACCACTACTCACTCCACCACCACTCCACTACCACCCACCACCACCACAACCACCACAATACCATTACACTACCACCACCACCACCACCACCACTACCACCACCACCACCATTCACAACCCCCACCACCACCACCCACTACCACAACCACCTACACCCCCCACCCACCACCACTACCACTACCACACCACCACCCCCAAACCACACCACCACCACCACCACCACTTACCACTACCCCCACTACCACTACAAGGCAGTTACCCTCAAACTATCCTACTACCTACCAGTGCTAACCGTGTGACACTAACCCAAAACCTATCCTACCACATACCGGGTAAGTAGAGGAGAGCGGGGCAGGTTGCATCGAGGGTAAGGTTGCATCATTGCCTCTTAACTCGCATTAACTTTTTTTTATTATTATTGTTGTTGTAGTAGTAGTAGTTAGTTTATAGTAGTAGTAGTATAGTAAGTAGTAGTAAGAGTGAATGGGAGTGTGATAAGCTTAGAGTTTAGAGGTAATGAATTTGCAACCTTAACCCGGTCATGATGCAACACCCTGCCCCGCCCGCTCTCCCCTACCCTGGTAACAAGCATGTAGTAGTATGGACGTGCAGCCCTCCAAAGCACCTAGTCATGGCGCGTGGCCCTTTGTTCATAAGGGTTGCACTCCCCTGGTCTGGAGGGCAGGGAGGGATGTAGGACAGACTGAATGGGGTCTGGAGGAAGGGCAGGGACAAGGGAGGGGCAGGGACAAGGGAGGGGCAGGGACAAGGGAGGGGCAGGGACAAGGGAGGGGCAGGGACAAGGGAGGGGCAGGGACAAGGGAGGGGCAGGGACAAGGGAGGGGCAGGGACAAGGGAGGGGCAGGGACAAAAGCAAGGGAGGGGCAGGGACAAGGAGGGCAGGGACAAAGGGAGGCATGGGCAGGGACAAGGGAGGGCAGGGACAAAGGAGGGCAAGGGTAGACAAGGGAGAGGCAGGGACAAAGGGAGGGGCAGGGACAAGGGAGGGCACGGGACAAGGGGAGGGCAGGGAACAAGGAGGGAGGGCAAGGACGGACAGAGGGAGACAATGTGTGACCACCAAACGATGCTGTGATTCGCTGATCCCACTCATAGCACTTAAGAGTACATCAATTACTTTTATAAGAGACCTCTATGACTGCTTTACACGTGTTTTTAGTGTCTTATTTGTTTCTGTGTCTGTTTTAGAGAGAGAGAGAGAGAGAGAGAGAGAGAGAGAGAGAGAGAGAGAGAGAGAGAGATAGAGAGGAGAGAGAGAGAGAGAGAGAGGAGTTAAAGAGTATTTTTGAGACACTGTTAGAAGACGCCCGTTGTTTTATAGGGCTGTATTTAACTCAAAACGCTATTAAATTACTCATTTTTTGACTTTATTAGAGTTTGAAAAGTATTTATATAGCCTTGTGTAGATAAACCTTTGTTTTGAATTCCTATAACTACTGTATATCATTAAGCTGAGGACTGAACATGTGTCTCCTACCCTCCCTCCCTGTGTGTGTGGTGTGTGTGTGTGTGTGTGTGTGTGTGTGTGTGTGTGTGTGTGTGTGTGTGTGTGTGTGTTATTCATTCACCCATTCACCCATGGTCTTGTCCACGCGAGCTGGCGAGTGTGTGTGTGCGTGTGTGTGTGTGTGTGTTGTGTGTGTGTGCGTGTGCGTGTGCATGTGCATGTGCGTGTGTGTGTGTGTGTGTGTGTGTGTGTTGTGTTGTGTGTTGGGGGTGTGTGTGTGTGTGTGTGTTGTTGTGTTTATTCATTCACCCATTCACCCATGTCTTGTCCACGCGAGCTGTCGAGTGTGTTGTGTTGTGTGTATGTATGTGTGGTGTGTGTGTGTGTGTTGTGGTGTGTGTGTGTGTGTGTTGTGTGCGTGTGGTGTGGTGTGCGTGTGCGTGTGCGTGTGCATGCTCGTGGTTGTGGGTGTATGTGTGTGGTGTGTGGTGTGTATGTGGTGTGTGTGTGCGTGTGGTGTGTGTTGTGTGTGTGGTGTGTGTGTGTGTGTGTGTGTGTGCGTGTGCGTGTGCGTGTGCGTGTGTGGGTGTGGTGTATGTTGGGTGTGGGTGTGGGTGTGTATGTGGGTGTGTGTATGTGTGTTGTTGTGTGGTGTGTGTGTGTGTGGTGTGTGTGCGTGTGCGTGTGTGGGTGTAGGTGTTGTTATGTGGGTGGGTGTTGGGTGTATGTTGTTGGGTGGTGTGTGTATGTGTGTGTGTGTGTGTGTGTTGTTGTGTGTGTGTGTGTGTGTGTGTGGAGTGACGGCGACACGTGGCAGTGGTGGTGGTGGGGTTAGGAAGGTCAGTGGCATTTGTTTACCTTGTTCTTTTTGTTGTTTATTTTTTTTATTTTTTATGTTACAAACCCCCATACTTTATCTTTAATCTACTTATCTCTACACTCTACTACTATTTTACTACTATTTACTATACTACTACTACTACTACGACTACCATTCAACTACTACTACTACTACTACTACTACTAGTATTTACACTCACTACTACTATTTACTACTACTACTACACTACATCACTACTACTACTTACTACTACTACTACTACTACTACTACTACTACTACTCTAAAACCACCACCACCCCCAAACCACCACCACCAACCCCCCCCAACCCAGCACCACAAGAAAACCCATCAACCACAACCATTCATAACAACAACCACAATCCTACCACAAATCTTTGCGGTAAACAAACTGACCTAACCTTATTTTTTTCACCCTACCCAAAAATAGAAAAAAATATGTTACGAAAAGAAAATCACATCCAACGAATAAACAGCCTTGTGTGTGTGTGTATATATATAAAAGAAGCCGAAGAAATATTACTCTGTAGCCTTATAACGCAGTCACCAACTCGGCCAAGAGGGCAGAAAAAAAATATGGGCTTGGTAAGAGCAGAGGGAACGTTATGTATATATTAATTTTTTACTTTCTCTCTCTCTCTCTCTCTCTCTCTCTCTCTCTCTCTCTCTCTCTCTCTCTCTCTCTCTCTCTCCTCTCTCTCTCTCTCATTCTCTCTCTCTCTCTCTCGGTCGCAGGATGAAAGGATGTAGTAAAGAGTAGGTTCTGAATTAGTTATATGGAGTTATGCGTTGTTAGGCTTTGGCGAAGGAGGAGGAGGAGGAGGAGGAGGAGGAGGGGGAGGAAGAGGAAGAGGAAGAGGAAGAGGAGGAGGAGAAAGGAGGAGGAGGAGGAGGAGAAGTAAAGGAGAAGAGGAGAAGGAGGATCAAGGAATAAAAAGACGAAGAAACAGAACAGAAAAAGAGAGAGAGAGAGAGAGAGAGAGAGAGAGAGAGAGTAGAGAGAGAGAGAGAGAGGGGAGAGATGAGAGAGAGGAGTAGAGAGAGAGAGCGAGAGAGAGAGAGAGAGAGCAATACCCGTTAAGTGTCGTCCCATAAAGAAAGAAAGAGAGAGAGGAAGATAAAACTTCCAAGGGGAGAAAAAGGGTCGTTTTGGAAGGTTGTATTTTAAAGGTCAGTAGGTGGGTTGTATTTTTGTGTCTTGTCTCTCTCTTTCTCTCTCTCGTTCTCTCTCTCTCTCTCTCTCTCTTCTCTCTCTCTCTCTCTCTCTCTCTCTCTCTCTCTCTCTCTCTCTCTCTCTCTCTCTCTCTCTCTCCTCTCTCTCTCTCTCTCTCTCTCTCTCGCTCTTTCTCTTTCTCTTTCTCTCGCTCTAGCTCTCTCTCTAGCTCTCTCTCTAGCACTCTCTTACTCTCTCTCTTTCTCTCAGTCTCCTCTCTCTCTTTTGCCTCTTCTTGATCTCTCTCTTGCTCTCTGTCTCTTGCTCTGTCTCTTGCTCTCTCTCTCTTCTCTCACTCTATCTCTCTCACTCTATTTCACACACACACACGCTCTCTCTCACTTTCTTTCTCTCTCTCACACACACACACACACTCACTCACTTTATTTTCTTTATCTCTCTCTCCTCTCTGTATGTATGTGTGTGTGTTTTACATACTCAACTCATTCCATACTGCATTAAAGTCCATACCTCACACCATATATTAATCACAAAAACCGTAACTTCCTGGTAATCGAACCCTGGAATCGAGAGAAACAGACACACTTCGCCAAGGAATGCAAAAATTTATTCCACATCAAAAATGTCACATTCTGGTTTCCTTTTAACCCCTTGAGACCCAGAACGTAATTTCCATTATAATTTGGGTACCATTAGACGAATTGTAGTGGATATAAGCAATATTTTATAGATATGACCTGTTTAATACCCTTGTCGAGTAACTAATTTGGTATATTAGCTACTTTTCGTAATTTAATGGCTAAAAACACGAATTTTTTTATATATGTAGCAAAGGAGGGCGTGAGGGGTTAAAGACTAATTTTTTTTAAAGTTATTTTTCATCTATTTTTTTGGCGGGTTTATTAGTAATGTATATTGTCTTTGAAATCGTACGAGTTTGTGGTCTTAAAATCGTACGAGTTTGTGGTCTTAAAATCGTACGAGTTTGTGGTCTTAAAATCGTACGTGTTTGTGGTCTTAAAATCGTACGTGTTTGTGGTCTTAAAATCGTACGAGTTTGTGGTCTTAAAATCGTACGAGTTTGTGGTCTTAAAATCGTACGTGTTTGTGGTCTTAAAATCGTACGGGTTTGTGGTCTTAAAATCGTACGGGTTTGTGGTCTTAAAATCGTACGAGTTTGTGGTCTTAAAATCGTACGAGTTTGTTGTCTTAAAATCGTACGAGTTTGTGGTCTTAAAATCGTACGAGCTTGTGGTCTTAAAATCGTACGAGTTTGTGGTCTTCAAATCGTACGTGTTTGTGGTCTTAAAATCGTACGAGTTTGTGGTCTCAAAATCGTACGTGTTTGTGGTCTTATTAAATCGTACTAGTTTTGTGGTCTTAAATCGTAGAGTTTTTGTTGTCTTAAAATCGTACGAGTTTGGTGGTCTAAAATCGTACGAGTTTGTGGTACTTAAAATCGTACGAGTTTTGTGGTCTTAAATCGTACGTGTTTGTGGTTTCTTTAAATCGTACGTAGTTTGTGGTCTTAAAATCGTACGTGTTTGTGGTCAACTTAAAATCGACTGTTGGTGGTCTTAAAATCGTACGTGTTTGTGGTCTTAAAATCGTACGTGTTTGTGGTCTTAATACGAGAGTTTTCACACGTCCTCGGCCACTCTGTCTACATCTAATGCCTGTTTTGTTTCTATTGTTTGGTTTCCATTGTTTGGTTTCTATTGTTTGGTTTCTATTGTTTGGTTATACGAGGACAAAGAAGGATGAAATTATTATGAAGAACAAAACAGAGAAGAGAAAATGATAAAGTTTTGGTTAATGTCATTCTAATAGAGAGAAGAGAGAGAGGAGAGAGAGAGAGAGAGAGAGAGAGAGATAGAGAGAGGAGAGAGCGAGAGAGAAGAGGAGAAGAGATATAGAGTAGAGAGAGAGAGAGGAGAGAG
>JACEEZ010014289.1:15000-17500 GCA_016584305.1 Chionoecetes opilio
ATAAGGGACGAGAGACCTTACTCACTCATCCCTACTGACATATTCTACTTACTTAACTGACTTACTTACTAATTCTGACTTAATTCTACTGACTTAATTCTACTGACTTAATTCTACTGACTTAATTCTACTGACTTAATTCTACTTACTTAACTGACTTGCTTACTAATTCTGACTTAATTCTACTTACTTAACTGACTTACTTACTAATTCTGACTTAATTCTACTGGCTTAATTCTGCTTACTTAATTCTACTGACTTAATTCTACTTACTTAACTGACTTACTTACTAATTCTGACTTAATTCTACTGACTTAATTCTACTGACTTAATTCTACTGACTTAATTATACTTACTTAACTGATTTACTAATTCTGACTTAATTCTACTGACTTAATTCTACTGACTTCATTCTACTGACTTAATTTTACTTACTTAACCCCTTTACGCCCAGATCTTTCCTTTGCTATACAAAAATCGTAGGTAATCGTTAGCCATAAAATTACGAAAAGTAACTAAATAAACCAAATGACCTAGTGGACAAGGATACTAAACAGGTCATATCTATAAGAAAAAATTGCTTAGATTCATTAAAATTCATCTAAGGGTGGTCAACTTACAATGGAAATTACGTTCTGGGCCTCAAGGGGTTAGCTATACTTACTTATCTTACCTACTAAATAGACCTAACTATATACTTACATACTTACTGTTTATATGACACACTTTTACTCCTCACCTTATACTGCAGTGGATAGTTTTCCTCATACACAGATCTTCTCATATTTTTATTAGGGGGTGTATGTCCAATGTATACCCCCCCTCCCCCTCCCTTCCCCTCCCTGTCCCCCCCGAGCCCCCCTGCCTCGCCCCCCTGACTTTCGCCCCCTCCTCGCCCCCCTCCCTCCCCTCCGCCCCCCCCCCCGAGCCCGGAATCTGAATTCTAGTGGTCCCTGATAATATCCTACGCTCCGTCAGTTGGAGGGAGGGAGAGAGGGTGGGAGAGAGAGAGAGGGAGAGAGGGAGAGAGGGAGAGAGAGAGGGAGAGAGAGAGAGAGGGAGGGAGAGAGGGAGGGGAAAGGCAGTAAAGGAAGAATGCACGTAGGTTTAGATGGTGATAACGCGGTTGATATGTGTTCCCCCTGCTACTACTACTACTACTACTACTACTACTAACTACTAACTCTACTACTACTACTACTACGACAGCTACTACTACTACTACTACTATTTTCTACTACTACACTAACTACGACTACTACTACTACTACTACTAGCTACTACTACTACTACTACTACTAACTCTACCACTACTACTACTGCTACTACTACTACTACTACTACCACTACTATAATACTCTACCCTACTAACTATTACTACTTCTCCTACTTGCCTACTACTACTACTACTACTACTACTCTATACCACTACTACTACTACTACGAGCTACTACTACTGACTACTACTACACTACTACTACACTACTACTACTACCACTACTACTACTGCTACTACTACTACTACTACTACTACTACTACTACTACTACTACTATTACTACTTCTACTACTGCTACTACTACTACTACCACTACTACTATACTACTACTACTCCTACTTACTACTTACTAACTACTACGACTACCACTACTACTACCTGCTACTACTACTACTACACTACTACTACTATACTACTACTACTATTACTACTTCTACTACTTGCTACTTAACTACTACTACCACTACCTACTATTCTTCATCACACTACAACGCACCTTTAAACCTTCACCCACCACACCACCACCAACCACTGACAACCACCACAACCACCACCACCACCACACCGCCACCACCACCAACCACCACCACCACCACCAACCACCGACCACCACCACCACCACCACCACTTCGCTCCTCCTCATGCCTCCTCTCAAGCCCCCAATGGAAGAATAAAGAGGAAACCCAAGAGGAATCCAAGAGGACCTATTTAATATATATGATAATGACACAACGATAAAAAACAGCATAAATGTAGGAAGTGAAGAGGAAGGAAGAGAAAGGAAGGAAGGAAGGAAGGAAGGAAGGAAGGAAGGCTTACGAGGGTATGAGAGAGAGAAAGAGAGAGAGAGAGAGATCAGAAAGAGAGAGAGGGGAGAGAGAGAGAGAGAGATAGATAGAGAGAGAGGAGTAGAGAGAGAGAGAGAGAGAGAGAGAGAGAGAGAGAGAGAGAGAGAGAGAGAGAGAGATAGAGAGGTTAAGGAGGGAAATAAAAAGAGACGTAAGGAGAGAATTTAAGTGGAGGAAAAGATCAAAGGAGGAAAAGATGAGGAAAGTAAAAAAGAAATTGAGAGAGAGAAAAAAAACTTTGGTATGAATGATAAAAATCTTCAATTATGAGAGAGAGAGAGAGAGAGAGAGAGAGAGAGAGAGAGAGAGAGAGAGAGAGAGAGAGAGAGAGAGAGAGAGAGAGAGAGAGAGAGAGAGAGAGAGAGAGAAGATTT
>JACEEZ010014293.1:0-32500 GCA_016584305.1 Chionoecetes opilio
CTTTTTCATCCATTCAAATACTAACCAAAAAAAGCAAATTCTTTAAACAGTAAAGAAAATAAAAAGAAAAGGCATGACATCACCAATTAACCTTTCCATCAGATATCCCTGCTACCTCCATCCTTCCTTAAAAGCTATCTTGTAGGGGCGACAAGTGGGCAACGAAAGAACGCAGTGCAGAGTAAAAATAGGTTATTCATTCGTTCCAAAATATCCTTGTCTTGTGTCTTCTCATAGACCACTCTATACCTGGACTGCGCAAGGAATATCGGCCTGTTGCACATGGGCCTGAATTTGCCCTGAAGTCAGAGGGCCGCTCGGATTCATATATATATATATACATAATATATATATATATATGATATATATATATATATATATATATATAATATATATATATATATATATATATAATATATATATATATATATATACGGATCATATAGACTGGTTTATCAGTATATATGATATACTGTAATCTTCGTAAATGTTTGTTCTATAATATTATCAAATAAAAAACAGTAAAACACGCTAAAGAAATGCCATTACGAGACTGGAGAAATATGCACTTCAACTTGATTCACTTCAACTCTACGCCATTTAAAACTTTGCGAGTCAACTTTTATCATGAAGGGTATCAATAGAAGCGCAATTTTATTAGCTTTTCATTGCTATGTTTTGTTATCTGATACATTAATTAGAACCATGCATAAATTAGCGTTAACTAAATACATAAATCGTCAATCGGGTATTTTCCCAATTGATGAGGTTATTTATTTAGTCAACGCTAATTTATACATGGTGCTAATTCATTTATCAGAAAACGAAATATATAAGTAAATAAATAACATCAACAATCGGGAAATTACCCGATTGATGATTTTATTTATTTATTTAACGCTAATTTATGCATCGTTTTAGTTAATTTATCAGATAACGAAATATATCAATGGAAAGCTAATAAAATTGCGCTTCTATTGATACCCTTCATAATAAAAGTTGACTCGCAAAGTTTTAAATGGCGAAGAGTTAAGTGAATATTAAGTTCATGCATATTTCTTCATAGTCTCGTAATGGCATTTCTTAACATGTTTTACTGTTTTTTATTTGATAATATTATAGACAAACATTTACGAAGATTACAGTATATCATATATACTGATAAACCAGTCTATATGCTCCGTATATATATATATATAAGTATATATATATATATATATATATATATATATATATATTATATATATAATAGTATCTATATATATATATATATATATGAATCCGAGCGGCCTCTGGAGAGAGAGAGAGAGAGAGAGAGAGAGAAAAGAGAGAGAGGAGAGAGAGAGAGAGAGAGAGAGAGAGAGAGAGAGAGAGAGAGAGAGAGAGAGAGAGAGAGAAAAAAAAAAAAAATTACACACACACACACACACACACACACACACATGTTATTGGGGTTATAATGATTCTGATGATATTAGTTTGTTGAGGTAATTTGAATAATAGTGGTGACGGTAGCAATAGTGGTGGTAATGGTAGTGGTGGTAATGGTAGTGTAAGTGGTGGATATGATGGTACTTATGTTATATAGTGTATTTGGTGCTACCATAGCGTGCGGTCTACCAGGACATTTGCACTATAGCGTGCGGTCTACCGGGACATTTTACACTATCGCGTGCTGTCTACATTTCTTACTCGCTACTTACACTCTACACTCCTACACTTCAGGCTGCAACTTACTATTGCTATATGATATTGTCTATTTTACAGTAGAGTATTATAGCAAGAAAAAAACTTTAGTAAGTAATTTATTAAGCACAGGCCGATATTCCCCACCCCTGTCACTTTTTCTTTTTTCTTACAAAACACTACCCCATCGATGACAAGGCTCTGCTTCTTGTGGTGTGTCCAGAAGATTGCTTTCACATAAAAACTTCACCGCTGTTTCTTCTGTCAAGATGACACTTCTGTAGAATTCTTTCACAGCATTGTAAAGGAGGAGTGCCAGCTGATGTTCTCGGCTTGAATTTTAGGAGGTAATTAACATTACTTCGTGTATTCTATTTTTATAAGGTTGAGTAGGGTCCCGTACTCAGGTCAGGTCAGGTGTGGACTTGTTAGAATGCACATTAAGTATGGGGTAGTCAGGTCGAGGTCAGGTCAGGCGGATCTTTGTAGACGCACGTTAGGGAGCGTAGCTGCGACCCCTGTAGATCGCACGCTATAGTAGCCCCAATTCCACTTTCCCTCCTCTCTCATCTCTCCTCTCTCTCTCTCTCTCTCTCTCTCATCTCTCTCTCCTCTCTCTCATCCTCCTCTCTCTTCCCTTTTCTCTTCTCTTTCTCTTAATTAACAAAACATCACAAAGTCACTTGTCTGACTCTCTTTAATTCTTTGTATATCTCCTCCGAAAGGAGGGAGGAAGGCGAAAAGGAATTAAATTGACCAACACTGACCCAACCATATCTTCCCACTCCCCTTCGCCAACCGACAACCCTTTCCATATCCCAGAAATACCGACAGGGCTGTAAAAAACACACAACACAACACACACACACACACACACACACAAAACACCACAACACTCACCCTATAGGTACTCCGTAGTGTAAGGGTAGCACGCTGTTTCACAATCGAGAAGTTCCGGTTTCGATCCCGGCGAGCGAAACAGTTGGCTGTTTCCTTAAAACCCGAGCCCCGCACCCCAAATGAATGGGTAAACCCGGGTTGCCGGGGCTTGACCTGCTCTCCGGGGTCTGGGTCGGCAAACCAAGCACTATAAGGATTGAATGATAAAAATGTTGGGTATGAACCCCGGGCCATTTCGTGCGTCTTCCGGCCCTGTAAAATACAACTAGATGAATACAACTAGATGAATACACACAACACCCCACACACACACCACACACCACAACAAAACCCCACACACCACACAACACAAAACACACCACACACCACACCAAGGGATTTCTCTCTCTTTCCTCCTCTCCATCTACTCTACAAATATAATATAATAATATAATAATTTTAAAATAATATAGGGAAAAATCAGCGACAAACTCAAGGTTTGCCCCTATTTAAAAACCCTAACCCTCTACCCTACCTGAGCCTTTCCCCCAAAGGAAAAGCCCCAGGCAGAATAATCCAATCCCATCGGATATAAGAATCCTCTCTCTCTCTTCCCTTTTTTCTTCTCTCTCTCTTCTTCTTCTCTCTCTCTCTCTCTCTCTCTGTTCTCTTCTCTCTTTTTGGGTCATCTGCTCTATCCTTTCAAATTGGTCCCATTCTCTACCCATTTCTTGACCTTTTACTTGTCCCATATTTTCCCTGGCCGGTGCTGGTCCTTCCTCTCCTCGCTTCTACCGCCTTCACCCACCTCCTCCTCCCCTGATCTTTTTTTCCATTTTCCCTTCTAGATGATAAAATTAAATTAAAACTTAAGGGCCCCAAAACGCGAAACAAGAAATTCGCTGAAAACCAAAAAAGTAACCAAAAGACCAATTTTCTTTCCCACAAAAACCATTTTAAAATCCCCCCGAAAAGGTTTAAATAAAACCCTTTTGGGTTCTTACAGTATATTTGGTAAAACCCCTTTTATTTCCGTACCAAAAATTTAAAGTAAGTAAATTTTCTCTGATTAATAAATCTCAATTAATCACTGTATTTTTTTCAATTGGCAATTGACGATGTGGTTTTTTTTCAAATACGATATCATATGCACCACTTTGTTTCATTAATTTGTGATGGTAAACAATTTTTTACCTTTTACAATTATGAATTTTTGTCTTCGTATTATGCATCGCCTTCCCTTATTTTTATTATACACCTTCCATTCGTGCAATCATATGAGCTATGATACTGCAGTTGTGTTTAAGACCTGCTTAGCTAATTTAATTATCCAGTATTCGAAATGGATAATATATGAGGTGATTATGTGCTTGGCACTTTTACCTGTGTTCCTAGCCTAATGCTTGGTGCGTCAAATTTCGTGTGAGAGTGTCCCTAAGCTCGCGTCCTTGGAGTACCACATGTAGTCATTGATTTCATTGATTAGGTTTTATTATTAGTGGGTGGATGATATTACGAATACATTTATTTATTTTGCGCATATTAAATTACAACAAATAATTAGTGATTCATGTCTTTTACGGCACTGAGATTGCATATACTCCCACACTACGCTTTCCTGAATTGTATATGTCAATGTGTGCTTTAGTTAAGGGGACACCACATAGGTGATGCCACATTTTACTCAGGCTGATTTTTAGAACCAACATCTTATTTCCTCGTGTTTTATCGTGAGCGTTTACATTATCTGAACCCAAGTTGTCATTACTATTGGATTTTTTATCATTTTTATTGTTGGTTATTTTTTTTTATATTCTGTCATATGGAATCTACTTAAAAATTGAATTTTTTTTTATGTTTGATGCAGATATTTAGCTTATGGTATTCTGTAAACATTCAACAATAAAGTTACGAACGGAAAAATCTCCTATCACGTCCGAAAAGGTTGAAATGCACTCTTACAGTAAGTAATAATATCTATCTAGAATAAGAAAAATCTAGAATAATAAAAATTCCAGAAATTCCGCCTGGCATTGTAAAAAAAATTCCAAAAAAAAAAATTTCAACTGCGTCATTATAACACATATGTATGCAAGTATAAGTGTGCACAATTTGAGATCTGTATTACAAAAATGGCAGGAGGAATATGGCCGTGTAAGTAAAAAAAACGTGTTTTTTTGAGAAAAAACGAATATACCTTATCTTATTGAATATCAATTTACTTTAGTCTAACTTCTTATTTATCCATTGTCCTAATGTTATTGAGGTGATAGAAAAACGTTCGTAACATTCCCTATTTTCATGAGGAAAATATTTTTTTTCTCAATTATATACAAATATTGATGAGGGTGATGTGGTCGCCAAAATGGGAACGCGGGGGGGGGGGGAACTGTGGAGGGCCAGGGAATGGGTAATATGGCTATATTTGCGTTTCAGAGCTATTACGATTGTAGTTCTGAGGCCAAAAGACACAATTTTACAAATTAATTAGAATGGGATGCGGAATCCAGGATGGGACGCTGGTGTAGGGGGGGATAGCAATTGGTGAAAAAAAATAAAAAATACTACGTTGTAGTTTTTAGCCGAAAAACAATTTTAGCCCAAAATGAAAATTTTCAAAATTGAGTTGATTCTGGTCCTCAGATGTGTGGTGTCCCCTTAAGTCTTATAATAATATAGTCTTGACGACATCCAAGGGTTTTGATTTTGTTGGATACTGTGGCGCCCATTAAATGTATGGCTTTATTACCATAAGAAGGTTGTCATGTATAAAGCCATTAATTTGTCATTAGGGATAATAGCATATTCCATACATGGTTGAGATAACGTTCTAACGGTTTTAATTTCTTTCTATCCAGTTCAGGAATACGCTTGTTTGGAGGAGGAACGAAAAACGAAATGTTAAATAATACTGTTTTCTGATTCGAGAACGAACCGTTTGAAAAATAATTTCGTTTGCCAAGCCAGTGAATAGGCTTGTATAAGGCTTGGGTGACAGGGACTTATAATGGCTGAGTGGCGATACGAAACTGACTCCCATTTCCCCATCATATTCCGGGGAGTTAAAGGTGAGGTTAGTTAGTAACCCTTTTGGGGGGTTCCAATTAGGGCGGATACCCACTTATTATTATGTTTGATATAGAACATGCTGTAAATGTGTCAATTTCGGCTCCCCCACCCCCACCCAAAAAAAAACAACGCATTCACGACATGTACCTAGGTTTGTTTTGATAGAGGGAAGGAGCATGTCTCCCCCCACTTCAGAATTACGGTTTAGAGGTATCTGAAGGAACCTGTTAGGACTGGAGGAAACGAATAGTAATAAGGGCGGGAAATTACTCTTGGAATTCTTACCCTTACTCTGATTCTCCATGGAATGATTTATTGCTTCCATATCAGAGACCCATCTCTTTGTGCAGACCGCCTACTGAGGTCATTGTCCCATGGCAGTCACCATGAAAAATAAATTTGGGGGGCTTTAAGCCCCGGGGTGGTGATGGGCTTATCCAGCTGGGGGTTCGGGGGGTAATTTTTGAAAATTTAATCGTTTTCCAACGGGTAAATTTTGAGGCCCAAAAAAGAGAAGAAAGTGGAATTAAGCTTTAATGACCATGACCATAAAATTAATAAGAGTTATACCCATGACATCATACCATAGTCTAAATTTGATAATTTGAAGGAATTTTTTATTCTGTTATACCAAAATAATAACAATGCCATTTTTTTCTCGCTCACTACAACCACAAAAGAATTGCACAATGTGATGTTTTTTTGGTTTGTATTCTCAGTAAGGTTTTATCTGGTGATAATGAAAAAAATAGTATAAATATAAAACTTACAATATATTCAAGGTATTTCCCTTTATTGCACAAAAACAGAGTAGTAACATGGGATACTGTAGTTAAACAGAATACAGTATCTAATCATGATAAAGTAACTCAAAGCCCGATTTAACCTGCCTCCCACTGCCTTACCCTGGGCACCACACTGCTTAACCTGCATACCACTGTGTTCACCCTGCCTCCTCCTTGTGTTACCGCTGCCTCCCACTCTGCCTTAACCCCCTGGCACCTCACTGCCTTAACCTGCCTCCCCTCCTGTGTTAACGCTGCCTCCCCGTCCTGTGTTTTACCCTAGCCACCCACCATGGCTTACCCTGGCTCACCACTGCCTAACCTCCTCCCGTCCACTGTGTTACCGGCCTCCCGTCCTGTGTTACCCTGACCCTGCCACCCACTGCCCGTTAACCTGCCTCCCGTCCGTGGTTTACCCTGCCTCCCACTGCCTTACCCTGGCTCCCACTGCCTTTTACCTGCCTACACTGTGTTAACCTGCCTCCGTCCTGTGTTGCCACTCGCCTCCCACTGCCTTACCTGCCTACCACTGTGTTAACAAGCCCTCCCCGTCGCTGTGTTTAACCTGCCTCCCACTGCCCTAACCCTGAGCTCCCACTCTGCCTTTTCCTGCCTCCCATCCTGTGTTAACAACCTGGCCTCCGTCCTTGTGTTTTACCCCTGCCACCGCACTGCCTTAACCCTGGTTCCCACTGCCTTAAACCTGCCTCCCGTCCTGTGTTTAACCTGCCTCCCGTCCTGTGTTACCCTGTCCACCCACTGCCTTAACCAACCTGCCTCCCACTTGTGTTAAACCTGCCTCCGTCCTGTGTTAACCCTGGCCGTCCCACTGCCTTACCCTGGCTCCCACTGCCACTTTACCTCCCCTTGCCTACAATGTGTTTTAACCTGCCTCCCGTCCTGTTTTACCCTGCCACCCACTCCTTACCCTGCCATACCACTGTGTTCACCTGCCTCCCGTCCTGTGTTGACCCTGCCTCCACTGCCTTACCCTGGCTCCCACTGCCTTTAACCTGCCCTACCATGTGTTAACAACATGCCTCCCCGTCCCGTAGATTACTTAGTAATTTTTCAGGTTTGTTAGCAACATATTTCACATTTAAAATGAAACATCAAACCATTTTTCTATAAAAGTGTGAAAAATAAGGGTTTTGCTCTGGCCATGGATATTGGATAAAATTCTTTTAATTGTTTTTTGGTAGCAGCTACTACAGCAATTTTGGGGGGTGGCTGAGTCCTTTGACTGTTGGGTGGGCTAAGTCCCCTTAGAGCCCCCCACGGGTGGACTGCCGCACTGTCTTGTCTCTGGCACGTAAGCATTATTCCACACAACTTTCTACTAATGCCTAAAGCCCGTCAACTTTGGTTTACTCTGCTTTTATCATACTGTCCCAGATAAGAGACATGTGGCTCACACACGGTACCGTAACCAATCAATCTCCTGAAACTCATGCCCCTATTATTTCGGCCAGTAGATCATGCCATTATTTTCTTCAATATACCAAACTTAGAAACTTCCTTCATGAATAGAAAATGACAAAATTTTTCTGAATCAAACTCCTCTCGTAACTTCTGACATCTAGCCCAAAAGCCAACATCTCTGCATTATTTACTTTTTTACATCTTTTTCCCCCTATGCTTCACCCAGATGACTTCAACAGCTGTTTTATCTATTTCTATAGCTGAACACTTTGGTTCCCAACGTTTGCTATAGACCTCCACTCTGGTTATGAAGTACTTGTTACCACCTTCTTCCTTCACACTCTGACTAGATATGGCCGTTACTTTACATCATTCGTAATGGGTGATTCATTGTGCCCTTTACAAATAGGCTTCTGGTCTAATGACTCGGAAGGCTTAATGGTCCAGACGGAGTCCCCTCTATTATTTGTCAAAAAACTGGTGCTTCTGTGTGTGCACTCCCTGCCTGGTCCAACCCTTTTCCGTCTTTGTCCCATCTACTTTCCCCTTTCCTTTCTTGCTGAAAGTTTGCTCACATTCCAACCTGTTTACTAAGAAGGATGACCGTTTTCTAATGCCTTCAACCTAACGCCCTATATCATTGAGCTTCCTTGTTACCTCTTTTCTATGCTTGTTATTTAACAGGTACAGGGTCAAACCCTTTAACCATACAGCGTCAATGACTTGTAGGGGTAAGTGCCAAGGTGAATGCCTATCTTGAAAGGCAGGTGTAATTTACCCAGCCCAGAGGCAGACGTCAATGTGGTAGTAATAAAAATGTGGTCGAGCGGTTTTAAGTAAGGCTTGCTCATTGAAGTAATGTATACGTATTGTAAGTGCCAAGGAATCGAGTAAAATAATATACTATTATAAATATATGTTATATGATATATATATGTACACTATAAGGTTATGTTACAATACAAAGTCACGGGTTCTTGCAAACGGTCAAGGAAGCCTAAGTCTTATCGACGGGCCTCAACAATTATTTACGGGACAAGTACTCACACACTCAGGTGTTTGAGTAACCACACAGACTCACATGGAGTCTGCTCTTGGAGCTCCTGGATCGCGTCTTCAGTGGCTTCTGCCTCCCTTCCGGCCTCTCGGCGTGTTATATATCAATCAATCAATCAATCATTGGGGGCATACGCACGGGGCTGGCGGTCGCCCTCGCCCCCCTAAGACGGCCACTCACGGGGGTCACCCACAACGCGCGAGTTTCCCTGCAGCGCTCCTTTTCCCATACACCAATCAGCTCTCGACAGACTATTATAGTATAGTGTTTATATAAGAAATGTTTAATTGTTGAATAGTTGTTTACACATGCCTGCTAGTGCGTGGAATAAAAAGGTCCGCTCGCTGTTCACAAGGTGATCCTCAACCACACCCAAAGTTAGCTTGTAATGTACCAGGTGTGCAATGCTTTATCACTAAGATAGGTGGCAATTAGCCACAGGCAACACGCAACAGCTGACTGTGCAATTCTCAGAATGCAAGGATGATGGAACAACATAATTATTGTCCCGTAAACATTATTATTAAGGAGGTAGTGTCATGGTCCGAGCAACGCAATAACAAAGATGTGTTTTTGTCGAAAGAGGCAGACACACGTACAGTACATACCACCTCCAACGGATCACAATTCCTGGACATCTATGTTTCATCATACACATACATATATCTCTATTTAAGTGCCATACATCCCTGCCTAGTCTAAAGCTTTTGAATTATCTTAATAAGAAGATTTTTAAGTATCTATCTGTTCACAAATCTTTTATCTGATCATCAGTACGTTTTCCGTAAAGGGCGATCTACTGTCGATCTTCTAGCTTTCCTACTGAATCTTGGTATCCTCATTTTAGAGGAATTTCGGAAACATTTGCTGTCGACCATTCATATCAAAAGCTTTTGATAAAGTCTGGCACACATAATTAATTTATTAATCTACCATCATTCGACTTCCATGCGTTCTCTCTGCACCTTCATCTTAATTTTCCTTTCAAACCGTTTTAATTGCAGCTACTGTAGACGGTCATTGTTCTTCTCGCAAAGTCTATCGAATAGTGGTGTACCTCAGGGTATCTGTCTTACATCCCAATCTTTTTCCATTATTTACTAATAATCTTCTAAGTCTAGGAAAAACAAACTCAAAGCCCTATCCACTACTTACGCTCCGATGTATACCCTGCAATTTTCAACGTCGTTTTATTAGACGTCTAACTCAACATTAAACTAAGTGATCACGGAGAGATGCCATCTTGCGCGTAACTTCTGATCATCTATAATTTTCTGATTTCGGCAAAGCAACTTTGTTTTTGTTTCAATGCCTCAACATCCCAATTTCTTCACCTATCTATTTGATAATAACCTTTACCAGACAACTATTCCCTCGTACTTCAACGACACGCAATTTTCTCTCTTTTTCTACAATGAACATACTAGGACTATCTTTTTGATAACATTTGAAACCCGAAATGTATCTCACTTTTCATTTCTTGCTAGAGCAGCTTTCTAAATGTTAGTTGTCGCTGAGGCGTCTGCGTCCAATTATATTCTTCCCTTTCAGTTTGCTTACTCTGTACAGGAAGCCTTAACCGCCCCATGTATGGATATCCTCTCATGTTTGGGGGGATCCGCCATACAGCTATCCTAACATCGGTTGGAGCAAAAGCTTTTCTTCTCAACAACTCTCCTCTGTATCCCGGTATTAAAAGGAATGCAAGGAGGTGTGTTAGTGGAGTCCGTTAGTTGCACATTTTTAGGAAATCGGTTGAGATAGGCGATGGGCCCATTATTTGGGGAGGAAGGGGACATGTTTTTTGCCATTTTTAGAAGGGAGACCGAGGACTAAAGTCAAATTATCGACCCGTAAAGTCTAACATCAGTGGTGGGTAATTTTTATTGGAATCTATTATTGCAAAAACTTAGAGAGCACATTAGATAACCATAGTTTGATCAATGATTCACAACATTGTGGATTCACCAAGGGTAGGTCCATGTTCTCACCAATTTATTGAGTTTTTATAGGAAAGTTTAGAGACGGCAGATAATGATAAGGATTATGATATAAGATCTCTGGAACTTTAGGTAAAGGACATTTGACAAAGTACCACACGAGCCGATCTTAAATAAGGTTAGGGCTCATGGTATAGATGGGGAAGGTTTTCTTCATGGAATCGAGCTTGGCTAAGTACTAGGCAACAAAAGCGTTACAATTATGGTTCCAAATCTGAATGGGGACTGGTGACAAGTGGAGGTTCCACAAGGGTCTGTTTTTGGGGCCCATTACTATTTTTGATTTACATCAAAGACTTTGGATAGTCGGGATTAGCATGATATCAGCAAGTTTGCTGAATGATACTAAGGCAGGTAGGATTATTGGTATCACAGTCTTACGTAAACATAGTGCAGGGAGACTAGTATGAACTTAACGAGTGGGCATTCAGGATGGCAGATGGAATTTTAATATTGAAAATGTAGGTACGTTATGAATGTGGTAGAAACAACCTTGGTAATAGATACACCATAAGCTGGTATCGCTGAAAAGATCAGAAGGTGAAAAAGATCTTGGAGTGAGGGTGAAGCCCGACCTCTTACACTAGAAACAATGTATTGAGGCCAGAAATAGAGCTGCTAATACAGTTTAGGATTCATTCCAGAAGTGTTTAAAAGTAGAAGTGCAGAAGTTATTCTAAAGCTTATCTGGGCTACTAGTCAGGCCTCATCCTAGACTGATTCCAGTTCAGTTTTGTGGTCTCCATATTAACAGGATGGATATAGTGTTGTTAGAAAAATTGCAGAGAAGGATGACCAAAAATGATACAAGGGATGCGTAACTTTAGTTATGAGAAGAGATTGAAGTTAAGTAAATTATCGCTCACTCGAGGACGCAGAGTAAGAGGGGCGATCTGATAGAATGTTGTTAAACTGGAGAAAGTGATTTAAAAATAAAGGAGGGTAGGAAAAGTTCTTACGCTTTTTAAACCAGGGTATGAACAAGAAGTAAACGATTCAAAGCTGGAAAAGCTGTATATTTGAGAAAGGAAATAGGGAAAAACTGGTTCACAAAGAGGTGGGGAATGAATGGAATGGTCCTCAGTAAACAGGTACTTAGTGCTGAGTCATTTGGGAATCTTTAAAGGGGAGCTGGATAGTGTTCCTGGAGGGGATGAAAGGTGAATTGGTAGTGTTTTAGGTGAACAGGATACTACCACGTGTAGGCCTCCTGCGGCCTCTGGTAGCTTCCTTATTTTTGCTTATGGTTTCTTCTTTCTTATGTCCTCTTCTGACTGACTGTCTGACTGACTTAATCTTTAATTTCCCCGCCGCAATGTTGCTTCTCTTGCTATCACTTCTACCGTTAATTATTCATGCTCTCTTCTCTTCTGAACTTTCTAACTGCAAATGGCCTCCTCACCTCCCACGGCCTCGCTACACAGACGTTTCTGACTCATTCTCATACCCTATTCGGCCGATGCGACATTTGCACAATATTTATATACTTTGGCGCATTATTACAGAGGTATTCCTATCATAAACTATTCTTGTTAAACCATCCATAAACAAAAAATTTGAGATTATTTATACTAGAATGTCCACCTACGTATACTCTAGTAGGATTAACCAATTACAGTGTTATATTAAAAAGAACATCATAAACATCAGAACATCAGGAAGCTACAGAGCCCATTAGACCTACACGAGGTAGTTCCAGTTACTTAACACTACCACATCCCCTTTCATCCCCATCCATGAATTTATCCAGCCTCCCTTTAAAACTCTCTTATAACTCCGCAACTAACTATATTTTCTAACTGAGTCCATTCCAATCACTTACCACCCTATTTGTGCACCAGTTGTCCTTATTTCTTTTTCAATCACGCTTTTCCCAGCTTGAATCCGTTACACTTGTTCGTACTCTGGTTAATTGTTAAAGTAGAAAGTTTTCCGCACCTCCCTTTATAAATCCCCTTTATCCACTTAAAATTTCTGGTCAGATATGACCTTACTCTGCGTCTCTCGAGTGAGTGTACATTTAATAGCTTCAATATCTTCTCATAACTAAAGTTACGCATCCCTTGAATAATTTTGGTCATCCTTCTCTGCCTGTTCTAACAAGGCCTCAATAGCCCTCCTGTAATTTGGAGAACCATACTGACCGCATTATTCCTAGGTGAGGTCTGACTGGAGCCAAATGAAGATTAGAATAACTCACCGCACTTCTACTTTTAACACTTCTGGGTCTGATCCCTAACACCCTAATAGCTCTGATTTCTAGCCTCAACACATTGTTTCCTAGGATCGGAGGTCGGAGCTGAGGCCGTCTAGCGTCCATTATTTCTCACTTTTTCAGTTGCTTACCCGCTCTGTACAGGTGGCCTTACCACGCCCGTGTATGGAGTAATGGCCTCTCATGTTTGGGGGGATTCACTCATACAGCGTATGGAGTGAAGGGTGGACTCACTCCCCCAGATCTTTCTCACCCTGTCTTATCCTTTTCAGCGCTACGTTGCGTATGGTGTATCTATTCCAGGTTTTTTTCTACCAACATTCATAACACTCAATCAATCAATCATTAGGGGGCTACGCAGGGGGGCGCGTCGTCCTCGCCCACCCTACGACCCACCCCGTGTGTCACCACGCGCGAGTTCCCATGCAGGCTCCTTTTCCCATACCAAGCAGCTCTCTCAAGAAACATCAACTTGCCGCAGCCACAGCCTGTGGGCGCCCCCTTGGCCCTCCCTCCAACGCCGAGTGTCTCTTACAGATACAACCCGATGGAAGGATCGCGTTTCAGGGGGTACGTGCCAACATGCCCATATAGCCGATTTGGCGCTGACGGACTATGCAGGTAAATAGGGCCTCGATTCAGGTCTGCACGGTGCAATCGCTGATTTGACACGTAATCATCCCGCGTTACCCGTAAACCCCCATGATCTGCGAAACACTTATTACCATAGGCGTTGATTCGTCGCTTCAAGTCACTATTTATTGTCCTGTCTCAAACCATAGAGTAGGCAGGGATCACAACGCGACTTGAAGATCCGGATCATTTGTTCCTCCTGCACAGGTTACTCCGACAACGCCAAGATATCCCGCTGAGACGGAGTCCAATAACATCCGTGGGCTATGCCAATCCGCCATAAGACTTCTTGACGTTACCCGCCGTCATTATGGACTGGCGCTAACCATGGTATGTAACACTTTCCAGATCTCAATGTCCTCCGCACACGCATGAACAGACGGTCTTACTGCTTATCATCTAGTAAGTCTCCAAATACTGGAACCTTGGTCCTTGAGGCCAGGAGACCTCAGTCCCAAGGCTTTGCCTCTCCTCGTGCAGCGCCTCGAGAGCCATCACCAGGACCTCCAGCGACTCAGCAAAGATTTACTGCATCATCGGCAAAAACAATATCAGTGCTCTTGGTGTTGCCGACGGATGCTCCACAATCAACTTTGATCCTGAAACCTTGTCCAATACTCAGGCTCCATACAAGCGTTGAAAAGTGATGGGGCAAGGACGCACCCTGCCTCACTCCTGTATTTCACAGGACAATAAGCTGGATACACCTGCCCCTACTTCCACAGCACTCTCATCCCAGAATACAGACCAGTTAATCAAACCATAGTCCTTTCATGAAGCCCTCGAAGTAGCATGAGATCCCAGAGTGAACTCACGATGCACTGAGTCAAACGCCTTCCTTGAGATCAACATAGGCTGCAACAATCCCTTGCGAAACTCGACGTCGGCGTTTCCACAGGACACGAGCGCTAGGATAACGGTCCGTTGTTGACTTACCAGGCGTGACCCAGACTGATGAGGTCTCTGATGCTTCACCGCAGATAACTGCGAATTCGTGTTCCAGCAATAGATGGGCACAGCACCTTTGCCTGGATACCTGAGTCAGTGTAATACTGTGTCGGTAAGTTGTTCAGTCCTGACGGTCCCCTTTTCACCCTTTCCAGATAGGGACGAGACCAGCCCCTTTTCCAGTGCAGGAGGAATGGTACCTGATTGCCAACGGCAGTCAGACAGCTGCAAACCGCGGATCATGGCCTCACCCCCAGCTTTTGAGGAGCTCCTGCACTGATATTACAAACACCAGCTGCCGTTTCCACCCTTCACTTTGCTTACAGAAGCCTCTCTGACTTCGTCAAGAGAGGGTGCGTTTTCGTCAATGGTAGGATCGCATCCACTGCTTGTGAACCCAGTGGTGGTGAAAGCTGCTCAGTGGAGGGGTCCAAGACCTGGAACAACTGCCCAAAGTACTCATTCCAACGATCCATCTGACACATCCATGTCCGCCACGATGCGCCCATCTGCTGTTTGAATAGCACTCTGCCCGAGAAGGAGACTTGGAACGGAAGCTTCCTTCAGGGCTCGGTAGGCGGGGTCGTAAGGTCAATTTAGCGTTTCAAGATGACCCTCGACATCCTCAGCGAGACTCCTGACATACCTCTCCTTTGCTTCTCTCCTCATGAGGTTCTAGAGTCCGGCGGTGACAGAGCCCGTGTGGCTGGTCCCCGGTTCCCAGCCCAGCATGGCAGCGCGACTCTCTCCTCAGATAAGAGGTTTTCTCAGCGTCTCCGTCGAGACAAAAACCACGACGCCTTTACCTCGGGCGCTCCCCAATACACTCCTTGGCATCCTGTCGAGTTTTTCACGTTGTGAAGGTATCCCACCGTTCTACAGGGATCCCCGAGAGCACCGCGCACATCAAACCGATTGGAGACGGCCAACGCATACTCATTAGCACATTTCAATTCCATCAGTTTCTCAAGATGAAACACGTAATCGGTTTACCTATCTTGAGTTTCTCTGAACTTGACATGACGCCTTAAGTGTACAACAACAAGTCTGTGGATCTGTTCCAAAGAACTCCAGCAACACTGCCCTTATCAATATTAAATTCACATCTCCCATCTACCTACCTACTCAATTTATCTAATCTCCCTGGCAATATGTTTTTTACCATCAGACTGGGATCCAATAGTCCCTACATGCCTTAGTATCATCAGCAGACTTGCTGATATCACTGCTAATCCCACTATCCAAGTCGGTTGATGTAAATATAAAATAGTAATGGACCCAAACAGACCCTTGTGGAACTGCACTTGTCACCTCCCCCATTCAGATTTAAACCATTAATTGTAACCCTTTGTTGCCTATCACTTAGCCAAGCTCTGTCCAACGAAGAACCTTCTTACCTATTCCATGAGCCTTAACCTTATATAATTTTAATAATAATTTCTGGAGATATCGTAGAAAAAGCTTTTTTGGTGACAGAAAAGGAGTGCCAAAGAAGGGAGTCTTAAATTTTTTTTTCGGGCATTACAAGATCACAAACACATAGTTCACGTGCTTCCCCAATACTTTGGGGAGCGGTAGGAGTGGTTAGCGTCTCCGACTGGCGTTCTCGGTGACCCGAGTTCGATCCCCGAAGAAAACCAAAAACTTTCTGCACCGTCGAGTGGCCTAAGAACACCCACATGCCAAGCTCATCAAACTCTACCTTCGATTTGCGATGCAAACGGAGGACACAGGGGGGCGGCATGAGCCTCTAATCACAAAGGGGTCACTAAAAGAATCCTGCCTGCGCACCACGGGCGAGGACCAACCATCAGAGCCCTGAAGTGAACCTCCAGAGCCTACCATCCGAGCCCTGGGCCTCACTGCCTACAGGCGCTTAGGAAAAAAAAAATTCGCCAGGTCCTTACTCTATGCCCCTTAAATACTTACCTTATCCACCCTTTACGTCCACTCTTTTTATCACCTAGCTTCACGCAAAGCTTTCCTCCTTCACCCCCTCGATCAGACAGTCCCAAAAATTGTGTCAAGCATGGATAGCAGTAGAACTGGATGTGACACTCCGCAACTACGCGCGCTGGACGCTGCAATACTGGCCCCCTGGTCAGTCTGTTGCACATTCACTTGCTGCATGCATGCATGCACTCTTTTCCTCACCGAAACTCAGTTGTCTGTGGGGCACTGACAGCAAAACCTTTTTCTGTCTCCTCTTAAATGTCTCTATTCTCATTTTTTAAAACCAAAGCTGGCTGTTGCGTATATGTGCGCAATGACATCACTTGCTCTCGTGCCCACGGCCTTAAATCTTCCGAATTTTCTACCATCTGGCTTCGACTTCAATGTCACTCTCTTACTAAATTTATCTGTGCTGTATATCTCTCACCTAACTCCTCTGACTATGTAAAATTCTTCGACTATTTAACATCAAAAGTGGAGCACATCTCATCTCATTTTCCTTTAGCTGAAATTTCCTTTCTTGGGGACTTCAATGTTCACCACCAGCTTTGGCTATCATCTTCTTTCACTGACCAACCTGGTGAACAAGCCTACAACTTTTCTATCCTCCAAGACCTAGAGCAGCTGGTGCAGCACCCTAACCGTGTTCCTGACCGCCTTGGAGACACGCCCAACATTCTTGATCTTTTCCTAACTACTAACCCTTTTGCTTACTCTGTGAAACTATTCTCTCCGCTGGGTTCCTCTGATCACAATCTTATTTCTGTAACCTGTCCTATCGCTCCGGTGCCGCCTCGGGACCCACCTAAGCGGAGGTGCTTCTGGCACTTCAACTCAGCTAAGTGGGAAGACCTAAGGCAGTACTACTCTGATTTTCCATGGAATGATTACTGCTTCCATGTCAAAGACCCATCTCTTTGTGCAGAGCGCATAACTGAGGTCATAGTCTCTGGCATGGAGGCGTACATTCCACACACTTTCTCTAATCCTAAAGCCCGTGAACCTTGGTTTAACTCTGCTTGTTCTCACGCTGTCCGAGATAGAGAGGTGACTCACAAACGGTACCGTAAGCATCCATCTCCTGATACTCATGCCCTTTATATCTCTGCCCGCAATCATGCCAAATCTTTACTTCAACTTACCAAAAACTCTTTCATTCATAGAAAATGTCAAAATCTTTCTGAATCAAATTCCTCTCGTGACTACTCGCATCTAGCTAATAACATCTCTAACAGTTTTTTCTTCTCTTTCCCTCCTATGCTTCACCCAGATGGCTCCACAGCTGTCTCATCTACTTCTAAAGCTGAACTCTTCGCTCAACCTTTGCTAAAAATTCCACTCTGGTTGATGAAGGGCTTGTTCCTCCTTCTCCTCCACCCTCTGACTATATTATACCGGTCATTAAGATCCTTCGGAATGATGTTTTCTTTGCCCTTTCTGGCCTAGATCCTCGGAAGGCTTGCGGTCCTGACGGAGTCCCTCTATTGTTCTCAAAAACTGTGCTTATGTGCTTGCACCCTGCCTGGTCAAACTTTTCCGTCTTTGTCTATCTACTTCCACCTTTCCTTCTTGCTGGAAGTTTGCTCACATCCAACCTGTTCCTAAGAAGGGTGACCGTTCTAATCCTTCAAACTACCGTCCTATAGCTTTGACTTCCTGCCTTTCTAAAGTTTTGAATCTATACTTAATAAGAAGATTCTTAAGCATCTATCTGCTCACAATCTTCTATCTGATCGTCAGTACGGTTTCGTAAAGGGCGATCTACTGGCGATCTTCTAGCTTTCCTACTGAATCTTTGGTCATCCTCCTTTAGGGTTTCGGTGAACTTTTGCTGTTGCCCTTGACATATCAAAAGCTTTTGATAGAGTCTGGCACAAATCTTTAATTTCCAAACTACCCTCATTCGGTTTCTATCCTTCTCTCTGTACCTTCATCTTAAGTTTCCTTTCAAACCGTTCTATTGCAGCTCCTGTAGACGGACATTGTTCTTCTCCTAAATCTATCAATAGTGGTGTTCCCCAGGGTTCTGTCCATCACCCACTCTCTTCTATTATTCATTAATGATCTTCTAACTCTAACTCAAAGCCCTAACCCCTCCTACGCTGATGATTCTACCCTGCATTTTTTCAACGTCATATATTAGACTTCCAACTCAACAGGAACTAATTGATTCACGAGAGTATGCCACCGAGCGCCTAACTTCTGATCTTTCTATAATTTCTGATTGGGCAAAGCAAACTTGTTTTGTTCAATGCCTCAAAAACTCAATTTCTTCACCTATTTCGTCACTCGACAAAACCTTATAGATAACTATCCCCTCTTCTTCAATGACAATCAACTGTCTCCTTCTTCTACAATGAACATTCTAGGACTATCCTTTACTAAAAATCTGAACTGGAAATCTCACATCTCATCTCTTGCTAAAACAGTTTCTAGGAAGTTAGGTGTCCTGTGGCGTCTGCGTTCTTTTTTTTCTCCTTCCCAATTGCTTGCTCTCTACAGGGGCCTTATCCGCCCATGTATGGAGTATGTCTCACATGTTTGGGGAGGATCCACTCATACAGCTCTCCTAAAGGGTTGAGTCAAAAGCTTTTCGTCTCATCAACTCCTCTCCTCTGACTGACTGTCTTCAATCTTTAAATCACCGCCGCAATGTTGCTTCTCTTGCTCTCTTCTACCGTTATTTTCATGCTCACTGCTCTTCTGAACTTACTAACTGCATTCCTCCCCCACTCCCGCGGCCTCGCTGCACAAGACTTTCTACTCAATCTCATCCCTATTCTGTACATCTTCCTAATGCAAGAGTTAATCAGTATCTTTACTCTTTCATCCCTTTCACTGGTAAACTCTGGAACTCTCTTCCTGTTTCTATTTTTCCACTATCCTATGACTTAAATCTTTTCAAAAGAAGAGTAACAAGACACCTCCCGAACTAAATTGGCTCACCCCTCTTTTTTATTTTATTCTCTTACTGTCTTCTTTATAGGGACTGGCAACTGAGCGGGCTTTGTGTTACCCATTTTTGTTGTGCCCTTGGCCAGTTCCTTGTGATGTAAAAAAAGTAAATAAATAAATAAATAAATAAATAAATATATAAATAAATAAATAAATAAATATATATATATATATATATGTATATATATATATATATATATATATATATATATATAATATATATATATATATATATATATATATATATATATATTGACTATCATATAGACTGGTTTATATGATATAGTGTAATCTTCGTAAATGTTTGTTCTATAATATTATCAAATAAAAAACAGTAAAACACGCTTAAAAAATGCCATTACGAGACTGAAAAAATATGCATGAATTTAATTAATATTCACTTCAACTCTTCGCCATTTAAAAAAAAGCTTTTAAACTTTGCAAGTCAACTTTTATCATGAAGGGTATCAATAAAGCGCAATTTTATTAGCTTTCAATTGATATATTTAGTTTTCTGATAAATGAATTAGAACCATGCATAAATTAGCGTTAAATAATAAATAAAATCCTCAAAATCGGGTAATTTTCCCGATAGATGAGGTTATTTATATAGTTAACGCTAATTTATACATGGTGCTAATTCATTTATCAGAAAACTAATATATATAATAAATAAATAACATCATCAATCGGGAAAATTACCCAATTGATGATTTTATTTATTTAGTTTAGGCTAATTTATGCATGGTGGTAATTCATTATCAGAAACAAAATACATCAATGAAAAGCTAATAAAATCGCGCTTCTATTGATACCCTTCATGATAAAAGTTGACTCGCAAAGTTTTAAATGGCAAAAAGTTGAAGTGTTTTTATGTTCATGTATATTTCTTCAGTCTCGTAATGGCATTTCGTTAGTGGGTTTTTACTGTTTTTTATGGATAATAGTATAGAACAAACATTTACGAACATTACAGTATATCATATATACTGATAAAAACATAGTCTATATGATAGTCATATGCAGCAAGTGAATGGGCCAGCAGACTGACCATGGGCCCCAGTATGCCAAGCGTCCAGGCGCGTAGTTGCGGAGTGTCAATCAAGTTTACTGTTATCTATGTGTCAAGATATACTAAAGACGTTTCTGAGCCTTGATAATTTATGTGTGGTGTGTGTGTGTGTGTGTCTGTGTGTGTGGTGTGTGGTGTGTGTGTGTGTGTGGGTGTGTTGTGTGTGTGTGTGTGTGTGTGTGTATGTGTATTGTAGGTGCGTGTGTGCGCCTTGTATTGCCCTACTGGACGGAGCGTGTTACTGTGCGATCTTCTACTGTGTTGCTGTGTTAATGTGGTTTGTTTACTTTATTCAATATTTTGTGTTACTGTAATGCCTTACAGTGATGTTATCCCTTAACATTATGTTACTATGGAGTGTTCGTTTTGTGCCCTGCGGTGGAGCTGTGATGGTGTCCAAGGGGGGGGGGGGGCTTGCGTTGTCGAACTTTGTTGATATGTGTGTTGTGTTAGAGTTGTGTTACAGATGTGTACCTTGTGATGGTGTCATGGCTTTAAACTTTTACTCCGGTCCCTTTTTAATCTATTTCCCGTTCCCTCTTTCCCCTCCTCCCTTCCTATAAAGTTCCATCTCTCTCTCCTCTCTACTCTCTCTTCTCTCTCTCTCTATCTCTCTCTCTTCTCTCTCTCTCTCTCTCTCTCTCTCTCTCTCTCTCCTCTCTCTATCTCTCTCTCTCTCTATCTATGTCTATCTCTCACTCACTCTCTCTTTCTCTCTTTCACTGACCTCACTCACTTTATCTCTCCTAAACCCTCCTTTTCCTTCAGCAATCTCTAATTTCCTCTTTTCTTGATCTCCGTTGACTTCCTTACTCCCATCCTTTCCTTGAATTCCCTGCTTATACCCTATTCTTTCAGTTTTTCGCTTCTATTCCTAATTCTCCTTCCTCTTTCGTATCTTCCTATTTCTGACACATGCAGCGCCTCCTCCTCCTCTTGCTCCTCCTCCTCCTCCTCTTGCTCCTCCTTCCTCTCACTTCTCCACAAACAATATATTTTCTTATTTTAAATATTCTTCCTTCTCACCTTTCTCTCCCCTTCCTACTCTGCATATAGACAATCACTCTTCTCAAATTGATAACCCCCACAATCAACTATCCATAAGATAATAATCTCATCTCACGTAGGTAGTGGTTACTTTGCTAATTCACGGGACCGGGAATGAGGTTTGCGTTACGAAAAATAATTGGATGATTACAGGCGTGTTTGTTTGATGTTTCCGTACTGCATGACTGATAAATGGATGCTTAAGTGAGCTTTGGGAGGACGAATTGTGGTGATTTGTTCGTGTTGATGTGTTGTTTGTGTTTCTTGCGCAGAGTTCACACCCGCGCACGGAATGTCATTTGAGTGGGCATATATAGAAATACAAACTTATAGTCTTAATATTCCTTGTGTGTATCTCGTCACTATGTCATTCACTTGTTCGTGTGGAGAAAGTAGGCCGCACATCCAAAACAAAAGTACCGGCGTGTCTTCTTCAGAAATTGATAGTGATAAGATAAGAAAAGATAATGAACCCAAAACAGACCATTCGCTCATAAACAGCTATTAAAGCCGAACAGAAATATTTTTAGTTGGCATTGAGTCTAGGAAAAATACTTGGCACTGTTCTTGATAGAATACCCCGCCGTCCCATCGCTTCATGGCGAAGAAAGAAGGAATAAAAAGAATCCAATCTCAGCACACCAACATAACACTCAAGCCCAAACCCTCACCTTCATACCAAAACAATTCACAGTTTTGCACAGCGCCCGTCAGCCTAGAGAAGGGGAAAGGGGACGCGAGCCCGGTAAGGTTGTGACCCGGGAGAGTTGGGACCCAGGAACGCTAACTCATCGGCCAGTCTATCAGTGACATGGAAATCCCAGGGAAAAAGGATACTTTTCCGATGCAAGGCGGCATTCCACACCCCCGAGGCCATTTGTTACTAGGTGGAATGTGTCGGGACGGTGAGCTCGGGGGGGGGGGGTAAGGGAGAAGAAGGGAGGAGTTGAAGGGGGCAGGAGATCTGGAACTGAGTATAAGGTGCCTAATGCTTGCGTGTATGTGTGTGTGTGTGTGTGTGTGCTTTCGCCCGCGCGGTGAGAGGAAGAAACTACTAAAAACTGTGCCTGTTAAACTTAAGTGTATTCCAATAATGGGAGAGGGAGCGAAAGAGAAGTGAAGAGACATGGCCTGTAGGATGGGTTTCATTAGAGAGAGAGAGAGAGAGATTGAGAGAGAGGAGAGAGAGAGATGAGAGATGAGAGAGACGAGAGAGAGCGCTGAGAGAGAGAGAGAGAGAGATGAGAGAGAGAGACGGAGAGAGAGAGAGAGAGAATGGGAGAGATGAAAGGGAAGGGAGAAGAGGAGACAAACTATTTTCTGCGTCACTGAGGAAAGAGAAAGGAGAATACAAGCGTGAGGAAGGAAGATAGATAACGAGAAAAATTTGGAGTATAAATATGGGTAAAATTGGGAGAGGTTGGAAACGATGACCCAGAGTGACGAAAATATAAGGGATTGAAAGGAGTTTGAAGAAGAAGGGATAGCGGAAGGAGGTAAAGCAGCAGACAAGCAGGAAGGTAGGACAAGTAGTAAAGTTACAGTAGTAAAGCAAATGTGGTGTGTGTGGGTGTGTGTGTGGTGTGTGTGTGTGGTGTGTGTGTGTGTGTCGTGTGTGTGTGTGTGTGTGTGTGTCGGTGGGTACGTGCGTGCGTGTGTACGTTGGCATGTGTGCAACTGTGCATTGCGTGGTGAGTGGTGCCCGCGTGCATGAATGCGTGCGTGCGTGCTTTGCGTGTGTTGGGTGTTGTGTGTGGTGTGTGTGTGTGTGTGTGTGTGTGTGCGTGTGCTGTTGTTGCGTGTGTGAGTATGTGTGGTGTGTGTGTGTGTGTGTGTTTGTCATGGTACCATTATTTTTCCCAGCAACTCGTTTTTTGCCGAGAGACGAACGCATAGTGACGCTCGCTTTTTCACTTTCCTTTTGCTGGTGGGAAATGCAAGGTGTTAATTCGTTCTGTTGTCAGTAATATATGCATTTACCTCCAGGAGGTTAGTTGAGGCGTCAGGAGGCTAATGTATGATTTCATAAATTGTTTAGCGAAATATGAATCATCAATTGGGGGCATGCGCCGGGAAGCGCGTCGCCTCGGCCACACTAATATGCCACTCAGGGGGTCACCACGCACGCGTGAGTCCCCCAGGCCGGTCCCGTCCCATACTAAGCAACTCTCTCGGCCATGTAACGCTTGTTTGTGTGGTGAATCTCGGCGCTTTGCCGCCAAGATGTAAACCCTTGTATCACTGTAGCGTCAAACGTATTAGTATTATTTTCAGTAGACGTAAACCTTAGTTCAGGAACAGTTAAAAGTTGTATAAAGGCTTTAGGTTATTAAGTTCTATACTTCAATAACAGATATAGTCCGGCCTTGGTATGGCTCGGGATAGCGTAAGGCTTGCGACACAATGAACAAGACACACGAAACTTAGATCAGATTGTAGTGGAACGAAGGACCAGGCACGTCCGAGGTGCTGTCGTAGCGGAGGTGATTCTGATGTCCAAACGGCGAAACGGAGGCGTAGGGAGATGAACGTTGACGATGATAGAGGTCAGAGTCGCTGAGGAACAGGTCAACAGAAGGGCAAAGTCCTGTAAACGTGTATTCCCTGAGGTAGAAACGTCCCTAGGTAGGGTCGCGACAAGACAGGACTTGTAGAGCAGTCAAATCCCACAGGCAACTCCCTGAGCTAGTACAGGCCATGAGGTTACGGTCCCTGAGGTAGATAGCTCGCGGTCGTCTGTTTGCCTCCCCTACTACCTCCAAAAGGAAGTTGTCCGACATCCGCTTTAATATGGATTATTAATATACATCGTAAGTATAAGTAATGTTTGTTATCTACGACCCAATGCCAATAAGGTTACATCGCTCGGTCACCTACCCGGGTGCGTACGCACCCACTAAAAAGGCATGAACTTAACCTGTAGTTATGTAATATTTGGCTTGTATAAAAGTTGTACAGGAAAAAAAATTAATGTTCCGACATCAAGTGGGTGAAATGACCTAACGATAAGGCCTGATAAGCATTTTTTTTTTTTTTTTTTTTTTAAGCCTGAGTTACATTACCCTCACTATTTAAACTAAAGATTTATTAGTACAATTCATTTACCTTTATTAATTAAATGATATCATTTATTGTCCTATTTTCTGAACTTCAAAACACATGTTCGGCTGGAAAGAACATGTTTTAACCAAGGTATATGACGTAGCACCAGTCTCTTCGGAGGCGTGGGTTCGTATCCCACCGCTGCCACCATGAGTAAACGCTTGTTGTGATGCCGCAGTCGAGATGCTGTTCTTCAATTGTGTATCCCACCGCTGCCACCATGAGTAACGCTTTTTTGGTGAATCTCGGCGCTTTGCCGCCAAGATGTAACCTTGTATCACTGTAGGTCACAACTTTATGTATTATTTCAGTCAGACGTAACCTTAGTTCAGGAAACAGTTAAAGTTGTAATAAAGTCTTTCAGGTTATTCTTTCTTATACTTTAATACACATATATATTCCGGCCTTTGTTATGCTCGGATAGCGTAAGGCTGCTACACAAATGAACAAGACAAAACACGAAACTTAGACAGGATATTGTTAGTGGGAACGAAGGACCAGGCACGTCCCGAGGTGTGTCGTAGCGAGGTGTTCTGATGTCCAACGGCGAAAGGGGATGGCCGTAGAGGAGAGACCGTTGGACGAGATAGAGGTCAGAGTCGCTGGAGAACAGGTCAACAGAGGCCAAAGTCCGTCAAAGTGTATTCCTGAGGTAGGTCATTAGAGTAGGGTCGCCGACAAGACAGGACTTGTAGGAGCAGTCAAAAATCCCCACAGGCAACTCCTGAGCTCTTACAGGTCCCTGGAGGTCGGTCCTGAGGTAGATAGCTCGCTTGTCGTCGTTGCCTCCCTACTACCTTCCAAAGGAATGTGCCGACACGCTTTAAATGGAATTATAACTACATCTTAAGTATAAGTAATGTTTGTTATCTACGACCAAGCCGAAAGGTTACAGGCATGAAACACCCAAACTACCCCAGCCGAGTCTTATTGTGGGGCCCCCTTGACTCCTCCACGCGTGTGACGGGTGTAGAAGGTCCACGTTACGGTGGTCCTGCAAAAAAATATGGCAGAAACTCGGTGCATGTAAGCAACAGACAACGCGGACTGGTACTTGGACCAAATAATCACACTCTAGGATGGAAATTTTCGGTTATTTTATATTAGGTAAATTAGGTTAGGTTAGGTTAGTCAGGTAATGTTAGTTAGATTTAAAACGCAAGTCATGCGCATGCGCAGGAACAACCGTAACGCCGGGACTTCTATTACGTCACACCGGTTGTCACTCACAAATAGTACAACCCAGTGAGAAGGATGGTTTCAGGGAAATGTTGCCAGATGACCGTATAGCTGAATTTGGACGCTGACGAGGCTATGAGGTGATAGACCTCGATTCAAGTCTCACCGGTGCGATAGCCGATTTGACATGTAGTGATCCCAACGATACCCTATGATTTGCGAAGACGCTTATTATCCAAGGCAAGATTTGCGGCCCATTCAAGTCGCTATTTAGTATTATGTATCCACATCCATAGAGTCAAGGGACAAGGATCACAGCGACTTGAAAGATCCGGATACGGTAATCTTCTGTACCAGGTATCGGCCACGCCAAATACTCGTGTTGAGCGAGTCCTAACACCGTGGGCTAGGCCAGTCCGCCGTAAGACTTCTTGATGGACCCGCCGTCATTGGACTGCGTTACCAAGGTATGTAAGATTTTCCAAGATGTCAATGTCACCGCCATTCATGAACAGACTGTACTGTTTCATACAAAAAGCCTCCAAACCACCTGGGACCTTGGTCTTAGCCAGGAGACGAAAGTCAATAGCTTTGTATCCGCGGGCAGTACCTCGAGAGCCATTTCCAGCACTCCAGCGGACTCATAAGAGTTACTGCATTATGGCAAAAACAAGATCAGTGATCTTGGTATTGCCGAGTGTGAGGAACTTACACCTGCCTGTTCACTTTACCGGATTAACAGGGATTACCAACTTCCACTAGCTGACCTGCTTCCAGGCTCAAGTACTTGCTGGCCGAGTTCCACGTCAACACTCACCCCCGTGTCCAGGGGGAAGGGGGTAGTCTAGTCAAGGTGACGCCGGGGCCTGGCATCGCTATGAGAGACAGACATCAATAGCTCTCCACGCTGACAAACACTCACCACCAAGCTGTCCTGTTTTCATCCCTTGAAGGCCTTTATGAAGAGTGGCACTCTTCTAGACGGCCCCCTTCACTGGACGCCACACATTCAAACTTCCCCACTGTCTGAAGTGGTAACAACGGTGCTGGAAAATTGCTGTTGCAATGCACCTCTCTCCGGGCGGCTGTACAGGGAGTGTTTAGGGTTGATATACCATGCTTGATATCACTATTGTAGTGTTGCAGTTTGTGTTGGTTCCTGTTACTTGCCGGCTAGCGGGCAAGTAATATTTTGCAGGCAGGCATTGTAATCTAGAATAAATATATTTTGTGTAAATATATTGGGAAATCATACTCCTTGACTTTTCATCCCCAACTGTCTCCAGATTGATAAATTAATTGATAACGCTCTCGGCCCTGAATATTTGGCGACTCGCCAGGATACGTTACCAATCAATTATGATATACTTAAGATTGTGGGCGATAATGATTGTACAGTCACCGCCGCTTGCCATTGTTGCCTGGAAGCCGGAGCAATGTTTGAGAGCGTTTGATGTGCTTCACTTAGGTGAGTCTATTTTGTTGTTACATATTCTTTTGGGTTTTTATGGTTTTTGGTTTGTTGGATATTTCAAATTATTGTTGTGCTATTTCTGTGTTTGTTATGTTTTTGGTATGCATGCCTTCGTTCGAAGCACTGAAAAAAAACCCACCTCGAAGCAAGAGAGGCCCTCCGGGTCTACAAGGAGCGGAGATTGGCCAAGTGCATGGAGCTGGAACAACAAAAGATCGAGAGATATGAAAGACAGCAGAGAGAGAAGAAGAAAAGTGAGAGAGAGAGAGAAGCTGCAGAGCGACAAGCTGAAAGAGAGAGGGATGCTGCAGAGCGACAAGCTGAGAGAGAGAGAAGAAGATGCAGAGCGACAAGCTAAGAGCGAGAGGGAAGCTGCAAAGAGAAAAACAAGCTGAGAGATAAGAGAGACAGCTGAGCGGGAGAAATAAATTAAACTGGCCGAAATTTGCCCAATCAAGGTAAGCTCTCAGCCAATTACCATCTGATCCTGTCTCTAGGCCAAGTTACCATCGTAAAAGGTGATGAAGACATAGCCACCAACTTAACGAGGTTCGAAAGAGTGGCGAGATGCTGTAACTCCCTAGATATACCTTCGCCTGGTTGCCTCCTTACGGGGAAGGCTACTGAGGCTCTACCGAGTCTACATGTCCCTTCCATCATCCAACCACTAAAGGGACTACGAGCAACTGGAAGAAAGCAATACTAACGGTTTCACTAAGACTCAGGAGGTTACGAGTAGATTTCAGGTCGCAAGATTAAAGTAGGGCAGAACTACCAACAGTTCCGCTACCCAGTTAATCTAGTGATGTTAAATTCTTTGGTTGAGTCCTCTCTGTGGCGAGAACGTATGAGGAATATGAGGCAATTTATCATTCTTGACCAATTTCTTTCTTCCGAAACTGAACGTAAGTCTGTATCAAAGGAAAGGAGGCCGGCCCAGATGAGGGATGCATGCAACTAGCAGAGGACTGGGCGTCCGCCCACAACGCCCTATCCTAAGGTCTCTTACAAACAATTGCGAAGAGATGTCTCTCTCAGGCTGCTACTCCGATGAGGAATTCCACCTTCAGGACATCAACTCCCTCACCTGTGAAGTGCCACAAGGTGGGGAGCGGGGAAACATGACGACCACAACTGTCCACATAATCTTGAGCATTAAAGGATAAGAAAAACAACTGCCGCCGCACCTATAAGGTTGGAGTTTGTCTTCAAGATTCATACAGTACAAAAATATTCAGTTCCGGAGGACTATCAATTGGTCATGGTCTTCCACTATCATTAGGACACTGGGTGCTCTGGTGTGTCGTAGTTCTGAAAGAGGCCCTGACACACATAGACCCAACCACTTTGTACCAAGGTCTGCAGATTATTAGGACGCACCGATGAATTTCCTGTTGTTAGGGTACTACGGTGCCCATTTTAACAGGCTGGACTGAGCCGTAGGGCCCTGATCAATTTGCTAGTGCATTGACTGGAAATATTCCCGTTGTATAGTTCCTAATAGTCCTGACCCTCAATTAGTGATACCATTCCTCCCTAGTAATGAGGACGAAGCCACAAACCGTTGTTCACTGCCACAAGATCCATTATCTCCTCTTCCCCTTGATGATCTGTTCTCCCGAAGACTCCATCCCAGCTAATTGCCAAGAAGGTCCCCTGTTGGAAGTCAGCCAACTACACAAGTGAATCCCCCCATTCAATTGTAGTGTGTGCTGTGGGAGACCAGAGTGGTCGAGCTAGACGGATCAAAGAGTTTTGTCGACTACAGGAATACTGGCCTTCACTGCAGTGTCTACGTACCAAGACTACCACTTGTAAGTGGAGAAGGCACGGGAATGGTGCCAGCTACAGTTGCTATTGAACACGGACTCCTGTAACTGGATTTGTCTCATCCTCTGAGCGCCCACAAAAGGTAAAATACTTTATCCTGGTTGTCCCCAGTGAATGCCACCGTATCTCGAGTAGCTCACGAGGTCCTTTGGCTGGTCATTTCTCCATCGTAAGCCCAAATGATCTCTTAGGATTTGATGGCAAGAATGTGCGCGGGACATTAGGGATTACTGTGGTTCCTGCGAACAAGTGTCGGCGCAGGCAGCTAAGGGACGAGTTACGTCCAGTACTCATCCGGTTTCTTTTATTTACTGTGTATTCTTCTGATTGGCACACTCAAATTTCGGTCCTCAAGTTTGTTTTGGATAGACTATAGCAACACGGCCTGACAGTCAAACTTACAAAATGCCGTTTGGAGTAGAGTCCATAACTATCTAGGATTTGTTTTGTCACGGAACCACCTTACAACCACAAAGTTTGGCAAGATGACTGCCATCACCTCCACGGACTCATCTACCACAAGAAGTTACTCTGGAGTTTCCTAGGTTTGAGCTCGTTTACTCAGGTTTCATTCATCAGGCCTCAGAGCTCAACGGCCCCCTCCTCTGGACTGTTGACCAGTTATCCTTATATTTTGTTATGTAAATATATTCGGGTAACATACTCCTTGACTTTTCATTCCCCCACCTTCTCAAGATTGGTAATATTATTGTTAACCACCTCGGCCCCTGGACCCACGAAGACCGAGGTGTCCCACAATCAAGGATGACCACAAAATACTTCAGTCCACAAAACTCTGAATCAATACCTAGTCCATACAAGTGTTAAAAAGGAATGGGGCAAGGACAAAACCCTTGCCTCAGTCCTATTATTAACGGAGAAAAAAAGTTAGATAAACCTTCCCCACACTTCATAGCAGTCTCAGTCCAGAGTAGAGATAGTCAGCAGACCAACAGTCATTGCAGGCATATCCTGCAACAGCTGCAAAAGATTCAGAAGTGCCTTATGATGCCCCTGAGCCAAACGCCTTCTTGAGATCAACATTGGCTGCAAGCATCTCCGTCAAACCACTGGCGTGTCCACCAGGACACGAAGCGCTAGGAAACGGTCAGTGGTGACATAATAGGCGTGAAACCAGACTGATCAGGTCTCTTGGATGCTTCAGCAGATGACTGCGAATCCGGGTCAGTTAATAGATGGGCAGGAGCCCTCTCTGGCAAAACTGAGCAGTGCAACCTCTGCGATAATTGTTGCAGTCCTGACGGTCCCATTCTCTTTCAAGATAGGAACGCCAGCCACATTTCAGTCGGAGGAATAGTACCTGATTGCCACACACAAGTCAAGAGAGCATGCACCCGCGGATTATGGCCTATTCCTTGCTTTGAGCGGCTCGGCCACTGATCTTATAAACAACCAGCGGCTTTACACCTATCAACCTCGCTATAGCCTCTCTGACTTTGTCAAGAGAGAAAGTGCGGGGGGTTTGGGGCTTGCGTCAAAGAGGGGGATCCCCTGTATTCCATGCAGTAATCCCAGTGGTGGGGAGCTGCCCACTTGCAGGGTCAACCATGAATAATAGAAAACATGCTACCAAAATATGTCATTGAAATGTTGTCATTTCGGTGTCATCTCTGAGACACTAACCACTTTCTGCTACCGCCTCTCCATATATATATATGATAATATATATATATATATATATATATATATATATATATATATATATATCTGTCTATCTACTATCTATATTAAATTTTCCTTCCCTTTTTATCTATCTATATATCTATATATCATATACAATAATCCATCCCATCCGTCCGTCCGTTCGTCCGTTCCGTCCGTCGTCCGTCCGTCTCTGCTGTCTGTCTGTCTGTATGTTCTGTCTGTCTGTCCTTCTGTCTTGCTGTCTGTCTGTCTATCTATCTATCTATCTATCTATCTATTATCTATCTATCTATCTATCTATCTATCTATTTATCTATTACTATTATCTATCTGTCTAGAGAGAGAGATAAATATGTTGATATATACATATAATTAGGTGGCCAAAAACACAGGGCTATAATATTTTTATGAAAATGCTGCTCCACAAGGCTGATTTGGTTACATAGACATACAAAGACCCTACATGAACAATTGGGGAGATATGAGCATATTTAGAGATTCCCAACAACTTACCATACAATTCAAATATTTTGTTCGCCTTATTGTTCTATATATTACAATTATCACACAAATCTCATTATTTACAGTTATTGTATATATAATGGCAAACAACGAAGAGCTCAGAGACGTGTTTTATCTAGGCAAGGCTGAGAAGGATATCCTGGGCATCTTGCCTGGGCTGCATACAAATGGAAAAGTTCTCCGTAAAATTCATGTTCACCATCAAGAAAATGGACTCAACAGTCAGTGAAAGCGCTAAGGCACAATAGATGCGACAGTGGGATATTTTATAAGGGCGTATCCGACCCAACGGGTTGATTCAGGCATTACGGAAAAACTCTGTAAACTTTATCCCAGTACTCGTTCAGTGAAGGCTCAAACGATTGACACTGCAAGATAGATGCCGAGTCAAGAGAGCTGTTTTAAAGCAGACCTCGATGGCTCTGCGATACCTCACCCCCCCCCCTCAAAGGATGCCCTTAGCATCATGAAGAACAAGGTGGACCAGTGTTCTCCTCATGGCAACAGCACGATCCATCTAGTGCAGGCATGTCTGGAATTGAACATGGTCCTTAACGCACATGGGAGTGTCGCAAGCGCAAAAGGATTAAGCAGGAAATTGCTCGAAAGGAGAAGCATGCAAGTACAATGTATGCCCACAAGGCTGGCATGGTTGTAGGATCTGATTCATCTGGGGATGAGAGTACTAGCAGTTCATGTGCCTCATCAGAAGATGACTTTCATCCCTAAGAATTTCAAGAAAATCTCAACCTAGGATGCAGAAGAAGAGAATTGTGACCAATGAAGTGGCAGCATCCCTCGACGAGTGAAACTAACTGACCGCAGTGCAATGTTCGTTAATGGTTCTGTGTCACAAGCACTTGGACATAACCTAACTCATGTGTCACTGTCTCGGAAACACGATTAGGCGATCTCGAATGGTTGCATAGAAGGAGTTGGCAACTATTGAAAACATGCATTTTTACCAGACAATCACTGATTCTTCACTGGGACGGTAAACTGCTTCC
>JACEEZ010014293.1:45000-85054 GCA_016584305.1 Chionoecetes opilio
GAACAGTTCACTTTCTCTCTGCACGCACCTTTGCATCCACACCTAACTATTTTCAAGTACTGCATGTGGTGCTGGATTTCGAGACATTGTACTGGTATAAGGTTTTTGTCGTCATTTAGTTTCGTTCCATTGCCCTCTGGGAGCAGGTTCTTTGGCCTTGGGTTCTTGGTAGGTTTTGTCTCTTTTGGACATCGGGTGGCACGTTGTATGTGAGGTTCGAGTGTTTCGCGTCGGTGGAAGCTTTCACCCCCCAATTTTTTGACCTGAACAGTTTCCCATCGAAGACCTGGCAATTTTGACCCACAAACTTTTGCTGGAGTATACACTGCAGACGAACGTCTCGACATTGACAAAATCAGCTTCGGGAAAAGACTGTCTGAACATCCAAAGATCTAGAAAGTCTTGATAATCTTGCTGCTCGAAGGTAGTTGCAGGAACTTGGTTATCCACGCTTTCTTCGATATATGAAGAACTTTCCACCCCAATCCGCGCCAGTGAAGTTGTGCAGTCCTATCAAAGCCTTTGCTTCTCCGTTCCAATCGCAGTGCACCTCTCTTTGATGTCAATTGCCCGGAAGAAACTTCGCTCTGCCATTTAAATCTTCAATTGTCCTGGGATGGTGTGGTTGGCAACAAGATCTATCAACAACAAGAACACATCTGTGTCTGGGGAAACCACACATACATGTCTCGCGTTGAGTTCCTTGTCTTGCTGCATCGATGACATGAAGCGGGATCTGTGTGTCAGCCTCCTCGTGATTGTGAGTGGACATATTCTGACTGATGATGTTGTTTGCATTGGTGTATGCTGATGACCCATACACAAAAAACAAGCCCTTTGTTACCCCAGAGAAATGCTTCAGCAATCGTTTCCCAAGAAATTCTTTTGAGCTGGGACTTGGGTCTACATGAGATAGCAGAAGCTTCTTAGGACATTGCGTATGTTCATCCGTCTTGTATTATAAAATTTCACTGGTTGTGCTGAGCCTGCTCGCTTGGAACGTGGTTATTTCTTTCATAGATCCCGTTATATAGCGGTCGAAGATGATTCGTCCTTCACGGACCAATTCATCTTTTGTCGATTCTCTTGATAAATGCATCAGCCAGGTCACAAATTGTGTGCATCCCTGAAAGTTTCTTCATACCCTGTACGACCGCTTGTCCATCAATGATGAGGACCGTTTCTCTGGCGAACCAGGATTCCATCAACCCTAACTCGTCATCGTCAACAGAGTTACTTGTTGGGTGCAGACCGACATAATCCTCGATGGATTCTGGAATTCTTCGACGCCCTCTGTGGTACCCTCCATTCTCTCATCGTTGGTGAGAGCAACGATTTCAGTTGGTACCTTTTGGATGCGTGGTGAGTGTTGTCTGATCCAGTTACTGGTGGTGTATATGACTCGATTTCCTTCATGAACGAGCTTTGTCACCGGGATCAGCAGTGTCCCATCTGTTGCAAAGAGGGAACGAGGTTGTGAACCCCATTTCAAAGTTTCCGATTGTGCTCCCAATTTTTCTACTAGTTCTGGTTGAGACTGTTAAATTTACTAGGAAGCGAGCTAGTAACTGGCGATCTTCACGAAGCTTCACAACTTTTTTTCCAACTCCATAGTTTGTCTTCTTCACAAAAGTGCTGTGTGCCCTTCAGCTTCATCTTCTCAATTTTTGTCCCATATTGAAAGGGGAGAAGCATCTACAAGTCTGTCAGCCACAAACTGTTCATATCGATTCGTCCCTTTCAAGTCTCTGTCCAGAATATCACTTTTCGCACTTTCGGGTACAGCCATCATCGACCCAATGTTCACCAACTGCATGTCAGTGGCGAATGGGTTAGTTTCGCAATGTTCTTCAAGGCCACGTTTCATTTTATCCACATTTGTAGCGAACCGCTGGGCTATTGTTCCTGATAGTTGATAATGTTCTGTTGAGTTGCATCAGTGGTCAAAGTGTAATGGTGTCGGAAATCACTGACAATACGTGTCAACTCTGGTGCTGTCAGCAGGAAGCGAGTCAGTGCAGACACATTTTGCGTGATTCCTGTGATCCCTCCCACTACCTTGAGTCTTCGGATTTCTTGTTCGAGGGTTTGATCCACAAACAGGTTGCAGAACGGTGTTCCTGTCATCTTGACACAGAAGTCACCATCTTTAAGTGCACTCCATGTGTCAGGGTCGCCTGTCTTTAGTGCATTAATTTCTCTGCACACAAAATCTCTTTTCGGCTCTCTCCAGCATACCTTTGTGCACTACGAGTTTGTAACATTCTTTGTGGTAATGGATGTTTTCCGTATCAGATGCAGACAACTTTGACAGATTTTCACCCAGAGGTGCATACTGCGTTTCTCCATACTGTGCTCGCTTCTCGGCAAAGTTCTTTATGTTACCAATATAATCTGATGTAACATTCTGTACAAAGGTGTAGCCCTTCCGCTTGCCTTTATCGCAAATGATGCAGGGGAGTGAGTTCATTGTCACGTCCGTTATAGTTGAATCTCAACAGGCCTCGCTTCGAAACGGGTGAACTTCTTCATAAGTGCATATCTGGAAATACAATAAAAAAATTATCAATTTTAAAATATATACCAGCATCCGTTCGAGCATTCAAGATCAATATGGTGTAGGCACATATAGTTAATTGGCATCATCACTGGAAAAAAAGAAAGAACATTTTAATATCTTAGCCTAGTCCACAAATTGCTAAAGAAAGATTGGACTCGATTCAACGGGTTTCGACTTGAGATATTTCTCAACGAACAAATGACTGCATAGAATATTATTAATTTATTTAATTCATTAGCTTTGTGAGTTATTTGTTTCGCATCCACTAATTAGAATCAGTTTATTATAGGTGCTGACAAAATCGTAGCCTAGTTCAGGGACGGCGGATATCTTGGTTCACCGACTCTGCATGTACAAATAACATATTTGTTAATACATCAATAATTATTCCAGATATCAACTAAATATTTGGTACATAAATGATGATATGAAGAAGACACCTGATTTTTTTCAAAATTTTTCTATTAACATTTAATGAGATAAAATTTGTTGTATCAATATTAGCGCTTTCATTTCGGGCGATAAACTGCGAAATGACGGTACCCCCCTTTAAGCCCCCACAAAAACCAAAATTCCCAAAAGTAAAATTGCCACCCAAGTTTTTATGTCTACTAAGACCCTATAGATGGCATTTAAACAATAGAATCGCTTTTGGTACGCAATTCCCACGGGATCACATTTCAGGTACACGGCGAACCTGACTACTTCCTGTTTCTATTTTTCCACTTTCCTACGACATAAATTTTTTCAAGAGAAGAATAACAAAACACCTCCCGAACTAAATTGGCACACCCCTCTTTATTTTTATTCTCTTACTGTCTTCTTTATAGGGACTGGCAACAAAGCGGGCTTTGTGATACCTATTTTTGTTGTGCCCTTGGCCAGTCCTTTGTGATGTAAAACCATAAATTAGGGTTAACTAAATAAATATCATCATCAACCGGGGTATAAGCAAGCGCGCTACCTTAAGTACTCACTGTGTGAGCGACTGAGCCAGGCTCTCTCTCCGGCCTTCGCTCCTTCACACCGCAATCACTGCTCCTCTCCCGCACAAAATAACTAGTTCATTAATATTACTACGTTTACAGTGCTTAAGCTGTGTATTAAACTGCAGTGCGAATTGACTAGTCTTTATGAATTGTACCCTTAGGTAGAGTGATTCCAAACCTGCAGTCATCCAGAACTGCAGGGTTTGCCGGAGTCCTGAGTTATATGCAACTGATCACAGACTTGTTGTTGCTACACTTAAGCTTCATGTCAAGTCCAGAAGAATCTCAAGAGGTAACCATACTGTGTTTCATCTTAAGAAGCTGAAAAACTTGACATGTGGCCATGAGAATGCAGTGGGAGATCGCATCAAAACGTCAAAAACTGATCCCATCATTTCATCAAATCTTCAAAAACTTAGCAATCCATCAAATTTTCCAGATGTTTACATTTTGTAAAAAACTGTTTTTCACCATATCCTATCAATGTGTCAAAAAAGTTCATATCATTTCAAAGCATCAAAAGTGAGAAGTCATCGATGCATCAAAAAATACAGAGGTTATCAAGGCATTAAACTGACAAAAGTCATCAAAGCATAAAAAAATCCAAAAGTTATCATAATATCAAAAACCTACTGGCACCTAACGCAAATACTACAACATGTGTTACCGGCCAACTAGATCTGAGTCATCGCCCTTGCCTTGTTTGATCAGCCCATGAACGTAACAACCACACAGACAAACATCGCAAATTCGGCAGTAGCCCTACTCTTCGTTACTGGCCAACATGTGACTCACAGAAATTTTCTGTTTAGATTTTCTTTATGGAACCAATAACTTTGCGAAATCATCCATCCAGCTGAAATAGAATACGTGTGTATCACCGTCCATGTGTCTTTCGTTGGCACATTAAGCACAGAAGAAGACACGGAGAAGACGAGAGGCTGGACGGGCTTGAACATCAGCAGGTCAAGGAAGAAGGCCTGGAACAAACTGGAGAGGAGAAACGCATGCAAGGAGAAAATGCAAGAGGGAATACAATCACATGCAGTATATACAGCTGTGGCCTACACGATGGACAAAACATCTTCTGCTTCCCAAAAGCGACCCTAACTCGGGACGGAAAGACTGGGTGATGCTGAAAGAAGTTCTGTTGACCAAGAAAATCAAGCTTTTCAGCAACAATATATCGTCGTGCGCTGTGGGGTCTGGGCAACTCGAGAGGAACAATCTGTTAGGCCTTGCAATCATGCTCGGTCTTTTCCAGGTGCAGCAAAGTCATGGGAAGCCATGGAATCCATGTCCCATCTGCAGAGTAACGGTGCAGTGCGATTCGAAATATTCATTCAGTAAGATATAAAATGCTGCTCAAATTTTTAGTCTTGCAAGCTGCCGATTAGACTGTCCACTACCCGCTTCAATTCCTATCTTCGGAAGGAAAAGTATGATATTTTTTATTCAATTTTATGAATCTTAGGTTATTGTCAAGTAAGGTACTTGAATCAAGAGGGAACATTGATATGCATCTTGTGTTTTTTATTGAGCCACACCGTCATCGCATTTCATCTGCTTGTACCAGTAACATACTGTGTTGATACTTTGCTAAACTTTTGAAGATTTTTTTGGGCATTGCAAAGATCTGAAGTTTTTTGAATGCATCGATTTGGATTTCATCCAATTTGGATGATTGAAGATATTTTGGTGTTTTTTATGCTTTGATAAGATCTGGGCAGTTTCAGCTTCTTGAGACATTGATGAACCAGCTTTGTAGATGCTTTTGAAAGATTGGCTTTTGACGTATTGATAGGGCGACACCTTGGATTAGTTTTGACGTTTGGGATGCGCCCTGCAGTGGGCAGTCTCAAATCGGTTTGAGTGCTCGGTGCCCTCGGGAAAACCTGTAGACTGGGGAACGGTGAAAACTCTCCAGGCTGCTAAGGAGTGTTATTGGGGAGGGGCCAGAGGTCAAGGGGTGGTTTTGTCTCGACAGAAACGCTGGGGATTACGAGGAGAGTCTTGCTGCTAGGCTGCTGGGGTTTCCGGGACCAGCACAGGGCTGTCACGCAGGACTAGACCCTCCGGGGAGAGACAGGGAGAGGTATGTCAGGAGTATCGCTGATGATGTCAAGGGCCATTTGAACGCTAATGACCTCCGATCCGCCAACCGAGTCCTGAAGAAGCTCCGTACAAAGTTTCCATCTCGGGCGAGTGCTATTCGAACAGCAGATGGGCGCCTCGGGTCGGACATGGATGGCTCGTTGGGCTGAGTACTTTGGGCATTTGTTCTCGGTGGACCCTCCAATTGAGCAGCTTCACACCACTGGATTACGGGCAATGGATGCCGATCCTCCCAATTGACGAAACCGCACCCTCTCTTGACGAAGTCAGAGAGGCTTGTAACAAAGTTAAGGGTTGGAAAGGCAGCTGGTGTCTGTAATATCAGTGCGGAGCTCCTCAAAGCTGGGGGTGAGGCCATGAGCCGCAATTGCATGCTGTCCTGACTGCCGTGTGGCAATCAAGTACCATTCCTCTTTACTGGAAAAAAGGGCTGGTCGTCCCTATCTGGAAAGGGAAAGGGGATTGTCAAGACTACAACAATTACCGCGGTATTTCACTGCTCAGCGTGCCAGGCAAGGTGCTTGCTCATCTATTGCTGACACGGTTTTGCAGTCATCTGCTGAAGCATCACAGACCACAGCAGTCTGGGTTCACGCCTGGTAAGTCAACAACGTACCGTATCCTAGCGACAGGGGATGCTTGCAGACTATGTTGATCTCAAGAAGGCGTTTGACTCAGTGCATCGTCAGTCACTCTGGAATCTTCTGCGACTTCGTGGACAATTGGTTTGATGACTGGTCTATTCTCTAGGATTGAGAGTGCTGTGCAGTGTGAGGGAGGTGTATCCAGTTTCTTTCCTGTGAATACAGGAGTGAAGCAAGGGTGCGTCCTAGCCCCATAACTTTTCAACACATGTATGAACTGGGTATTGGGCAAAGTTGTAGATCAAAGTGATTGTGGAGCATCCCTCGGCAACACCAAAATCACTGATCTTGTTTTTGCCGATGATGCAGTAATCTATGCTGAGTCGCTGGAGGTCCTGTTGATGGCTCTGGAGGCGCTGCACAAGGAGACAAAGCCTTTGGGACTTGAGGTTTCCTGGCTCAAGGCCAAGGTCCATATGTTTGGAGGCTTACTAGATGAAACAGTACAGTCTGTTCATGCTTGCGGCGAGGACATTGAGATAGTTTTGAGCATTGAGTTTTACATACCTTGGTAGCGCAGTCCATAATGACGGCAGGTCACGTCAAGAAACCTTACGGCGGATTGGCATAGCCCACGGTGTTATGGACTCGCGCAGCAGGAGTATTTGTCGGTACCTGTGTTGGAGGATAAAAATCCGGATCTTCAAGTCGCTTTGATCCCTGTCTTACTCTATGGTTGGGAGACATGGACACTAAATAGCGACTTGAAGAAACGAATCAATGTCTTTTGGGAATAAGTGTCTGCGAAGGGAAACATGAGGGGATCGCTGGGATGATTTCGTGTCAAATCAGCGATTGCACCGAAGGCTGAATCGAGGCCTATTACCTGCATAGTCCGTCAGTGCCAACTTCGGCTATATGGGCATGTGGCACGTACCTGAAACCGATCCTTCCCATCGGGTTGTATCTGTAAGAGACAATTCGGCGTGGAGAAAGCCAAGGGGGCGCCCACCCAAGTCTCATGGCTGGGGCAAGTTGATGCTTCCTGTCGAGAGTGTTTAGTACGGAAAGGGAGCCTGCATGGGGGGCTCGCGCGTGGTGACCCCCGGGAAATGGCGTCGTTGGTGGGCTAGGGGACGCGCCCCCCAGCGTATGCCCATAATGATTGATTGATTGTAGACTGATTATATATATGTCCTTTTCAAGCTCACAAGCTAGTGGTATATATCACTGTGGCGTAATAAGTCGATATATCGCCACCAAGCAGAGTCGTGATGTCCTTCCATTTGTGTCGCGGTATTTTATAAGGATCTATATTCCCCATTTCCTTACATTTTTCAATGTAACGAGGAATAATCCAGAGTCCAAATCTGGAGGACATAGTCTGACAGATGAACCCCATCAATCACTTTCCCAGCCATCAAAAAAGAGGTTAGTAAGGTGAGTGTATGCGTTTACAGGGGAAGTAATGTTTTGTTTGTTTGTTTTGTTTGTTTGTTTGTTTAAGGATAATTCCTCAGAGCCGTAGTGATCTACCGCTGCAGCTTAGTGTTGGCCGGGAAACCACCACCCCGGGAGGGGGTCACAAACCCCCGGCTAACACCCGGTACCCATTCACTGCTGGGGGACAGGGGGTTGAGTTTTTAAAAAAGACCACCCATCTATCTTCGCTCCGCCCGGGGATCGAACCCGGGATTCTCGGTGTGAGCCGAGCGTGCTAACCACTACACTACGGAGTACCCTATGCCTTTTTGTTATATTTCTGCACAGCCAGCAAGGCCCAGCCACGTGCTCGGGGGCGGAGCTACGTGACGTCAATGCATACTATATATATGAGAGCTACCGGGCCCGCGTCTGAACCAATGGGAGCGCTCGCTGACGCCCTTTCTCGCTCCAAAACCAATCACAGCGCAATTTATTTTTAAATCAACGGTGTAAAGGTCTGGTCACTAGCTATCTCGTAAAGTAGCTATCTCAGTAAACATTGACCTCATTCTTTAAGTACCCTTAGGCCGTAGCACTCTTCAAGGAAAAGACCTTAAGTAATCGACCAGAACATTTTTTTTTTGCATAAATATGTTGAATGTTCATTAAAAACACCTAATCCACAAATAATCATTCATTTTCCCCACCTTATTTCCGCAAAAACACGACTTTTTTAAAAAGCGCGGGAAAAAATGTTTTAATCCCTCCACCAGGCCCCTGGAATATTATTGAGCGACGTCACAAAAGGTGTTCACCGAGAGAGAGAGAGAGGAGAGAGAGAGAGAGGGAGAGAGGAAGGAGAGAGAGAGAGAGAGAAGAGAGAGGGGAGAGAGAGAGGGGAGAGAGGAGAGGAGAGATGGGGAGAGAAGAGAGGAGAGAGGAGAGAGAGAGAGGAGGATGCTGGAGTCCTTCAAGAATCTGCTATTATTCACTCTACTTTCATCCCAACACCCACCCACATCTCACAAACACTCATCCCTGTTCCCAACCACATCCCAGTTCCCAAAACCCATCCCCTTTCCCAACCACATCCCCCAACACCCACCCCCGTTCCCACTCACATACCCCGTTCCAACGCCCATCCCCTTCCCCCACTACCAACACCCACCCACTTCCCCCACCACCAAAACCCAGCCCCTTCCTCCACCACTAACTCCCATCCCCTTCCCCAACCACAACACACCCATCCCCTTCCACAACCATCAACACCCACCCCCTTCCCTAACCACCAACATCCATCCACTACCAACCCCCCCCTTCCCCCACCACCAACACCATCCTCCTTCCCCCACCACCAACACCCACCCCCTTCCCCCACCACTAACTCTCATCCCCTTCCCCAACCACCGACATCCACCCCTTCCCCCACCACTAACTCCCATCCCTTCCCCAACCACCAACAGCCATCCCCTTCCACAACCACCAACACCCACCCCCTTCCCCAACCACCAACACCCACCCCCTTCCCCAACAACCATCACCCACCCCTTCCCCAACCACCAAACACCATCCCCTTCCCCAACCACCAACACCACTCCCCTTCCCCAACCACCAACACCCACCCCTTCCCCAACCACCAACACCCATACCCTTCCCCCACCACCAACATCCACCCACTTCCCCAACCACCAACACCCATCCCCTTCCCCAACCACCCAACACCCCCCCCCCTTCCCCAGCCACCAACATTCACCCACTACCCCCCCCCCCCCCCCCCCCACCCACCCTTCCCCGATCAGGAAGAGGAGATCACCTTCAGTGATGTCACCGAGCCGTGGTGCATCGTCTGTCAGTTGCCAGCAGCGTTTTTGAAGCTCGGGCAATTTACAGATTTTGATTGCGGATTATTAAAAAACGGCTAACTGGATGCAAAAAGTGACAACATATTGTTGATACACTCGATAATGGCTATACTCTAACTACATAAAATCAGGAATGATGAAATTATCTGGACGATTACTTTAAAGAACTAATGAACTTGTAAGCATGGACCACAAGCACTTCTTCATGAAACTTATTGAGGAATAGGAGGAGTTGGCACAGCAGGGGGGCGTGGCCGGGGTTGGCACAGCAGGGGGGCGTGGCCGGGGTTGGCACAGCAGGGGGGCGTGGCGGGGTTGGCACAGCAGGGGGCGTGGCCGGGGCTGGCACTGCAAGGGGGCGTGGTTGGGGCTGGCACAGCAGGGGGGGCGTGGCCGGGGTTGGCACAGCAGGGGGGCGTGGCCGGGGTTGGCACAGCAGGGGGGCGCGGCCGGGGTTGGCACAGCAGGGGGGCGTGGCCGGGGTTGGCACAGCAGGGGGGCGCGGCCGGGGTTGGCACAGCAGGGGGGCGTGGCCGGGGTTGGCACAGCAGGGGGGCGTGGCCGGGGTTGGCACAGCAGGGGGGCGTGCCCGGGGCTGGCACAGCAGGGGGGCGCGGCGGGGTTGGCACAGCAGGGGGGCGTGGCCGGGGTTGGCACAGCAGGGGGGCGTGGCCGGGGTTGGCACAGCAGGGGGGCGTGGCCGGGGTTGGCACAGCAGGGGGGCGTGGCCGGGGTTGGCACAGCAGGGGGCGTGGCCGGGGTGGCACAGCAGGGGGGCGTGGCCGGGGCTGGCACAGCAGGGGGGCGTGGCCGGGGTTGGAACAGCAGGGGGGCGTGGCCCGGGGTTGGCACAGCAGGGGGCGTGGCCGGGGTTGGCACAGCAGGGGGGCGTGGCCGGGGTTGGCACAGCAGGGGGGCGCGGCCGGGGTTGGCACAGCAGGGGGCGTGGCCGGGGTTGGCACAGCAGGGGGGCGCGGCCGGGGTTGGCACAGCAGGGGGGCGTGGCCGGGGTTGGCACAGCAGGGGGGCGTGGCCGGGCTGGCACAGCAGGAGGGCGTGGCCGGGGTTGGAACAGCAGGGGGGCGTGGCCCGGGGTTGGCACAGCAGGGGGCGTGGCCGGGGTTGGCACAGCAGGGGGCGTGGCCGGGGTTGGCACAGCAGGGGGGCGCGGCCGGGGTTGGCACAGCAGGGGGGCGTGGCCGGGGTTGGCACAGCAGGGGGGCGCGGCCGGGGTTGGCACAGCAGGGGGGCGTGGCCGGGGCTGGCACAGCAGGGGGGCGTGGCCGGGGTTGGCACAGAAGGGGGCGCGGCCGGGGTTGGCACAGCAGGGGGGCGTGGCCGGGGTTGCCACAGCAGGGGGGCGTGGCCGGGGTTGGCACAGCAGGGGGGCGTGGCCGGGGGCTGGCACAGCAGAGGGCGTGGCCGGGGTTGGCACAGCAGGGGGGCGTGGCCGGGGTTGGCACAGCAGGGGGGCGTGGCCGGGGTTGGCACAGCAGGGGGGCGTGGCCGGGGTTGGCACAGCAGGGGGGCGCGGCCGGGGTTGGTACAGCAGGGGGGCGTGGCCGGGGTTGGCACAGCAGGGGGGCGTGGCCGGGGTTGGCACAGCAGGGGGCGTGGCCGGGGTTGGCACAGCAGGGGGGCGGTGGCCGGGGTTGGCGACAATGACCCAGAAGCCGACTTGAGTGACTATGAACACCCCCGCAGCCAGATAAGCACTACACCTGGTGCTCTGGATAAGTGATCAGATTTATTTATGTAAAATATAATAATTGTAGTTTCAAGTGTCAAAACGTCATAAAGAAAACTAGTAAACAAATATATGTATCATTTATTGTATTGATAAAGCTGAAAATATATATTTTTTTCATCCTAATATTACTAATTTTGAATATTTATACATGTTTTCAGTTTTCTACTTATAAAATCTTAGATAATCTTATAATACCCCGTTTTCATATATATCAATCGATATCGATATCTATCTATCTACCTACCTATCTTTAATTTTTTTTTCTAACGTGTTCAGTTCTTCGAGAGGATTCCATTGGTGTATAACATTTTAATGCTTGTTTCTCCCTTATCAAGCAATGATAGAAATAAAGTTGGTAAACTTTTAGCCTAATTATCTCAAAAAAACTTTCTTTTGGGCCGGAGGTCCCTTTGGTTCTAGACGCCTCATTTATGTATATATATATATATAATTATATAATATATTATATATATATATATATATATATATATATATATATATATATTATATATTATATATATATAATATATATGACGTTAATATCTACGTAAGACACATTCAATGCACTGATTTTGAAAATGTTGTTCTGATTCCAATACTTCGCCTCTTACCTGTGCGTTTTATGCAAGATGTCGGCACTCAGGGACAGCTTGACTGACGCCAAAGATAATGAGAGAAACGAGCAACACCACCAACCACACTAAGGGAGCCACAATTATTTAAGCGCATAAGAGTCTATTTTAAGTATATTGATAATAAATGGGGAGCATGGGAATATTTACAGAAGGAGAGACGAAAAAGAAACATTGAAGTTAATTGCTTTTATGTTGATCCAGATGTCACAAGAAAATGTAATCAATTACAATTTTGACATTTTTTATTGATGAAAGAAAAATTTAGCATGATTATGGGTAGAAAAAAAAAGTGCATGCGTTCCAACAGAGAAATGTATGGGTACTGGTATTTTTCCCCTGTCAAGAGCACCATCGGGATTTTGAAAATATATTGAAAAGTAACCTCAGGTTTTGATAGAATTACCTGATAATTAAAATAGATTTATCGCTGCAACCACCCCGAGTTTTTTTTTTTTTTTTACATCACAAAGGACTGGCCCCGGCACAACAAAAAAGGGGAACACACGCCGCTTAGTTGCCAGTCCCTTTTAAAGAAGACAGTAAGAGAATAGATAAAAGAGGGATGGGCAAATTTAGTTCGGGAGGTGTCTTGTTACTCTTCTGTTGAAAAAGATTTAAGTCATAGGAAGGTGGAAAACTAGAACAGGAAGAGAGTGCCAGAGTTTACCATGAAAGGGAGAAGAGTAAAGATACTGATTAAGAACAGAACAGAGCTGCAAACATGCGTGCGTGCAAACGGAGATTATCACTGCGAAAATGGCCACGTCATGCATGTTCTGTCGACTCGCACTCACTCTATCAGCGCTCGCGGGTCAGCTCATGCATCATCATCGTAGAGCTAGTAGGCAGTATCTATATACAGTACAACGCTGTATGGCGCGCCGTGAATCGAAACAGCCATGATTTTCTCCGTGTATGATAATAAATTCCGACCTTCCCCCCACGGCGATGCACTTGTTAATCCTGGTCTCGACCTGGGCAGGGATGCTCGAAAAACCCTCGTAAGGGACAGCTTACGAGTGTATGGCTACAATAACCTTACGAGGGTGGGTGAGGGAGATGCTCGTACCGAAACGTCACTCCCGTACGAGGGTCATTGGGCCTGAGGGCGGGGAATATTAGGGATATTCTAGGAACACTGGGGAAATTCTGCTGACCAATCACAGAGCCGCGCCTCGCATGAATGCGCCATGATTTGGCAATCACGTTGCTCTCAGCTGATTCTTGTTTACTTTTCTCGTTGGTACTGCATTTCAACGGAGGAGGAAGCAATTTTTGGCGGTTTTTTAAAAGTTCTCATAAAAGTGACGAGGGCAGCACCCCCAAGCAACAAAACAACAACCAAAGCAAAAAGATGAGCGCCCAAACTTCACAGAAGAAAACTATTCGTTCTTATTAAAAAAGTTGGGGCGAGGAAAGGACATCTTTGTAAGCAAACTTGGGGGCCGTGTTCCCCGCCAATGCAAAAAATATCCGGGGGACTGAAATAGAAAGTGCCGTTAATCCCGGGGGGAATGTGTGAGAGGGGAGAAGTGGGGAAGAAGTATGTTGCTTCCGGTCGCGGTGAAAAAAGGGGGCTGCACCTCAAAAGACGGGTCTGACAGGTAAGCTTTGCAGGTTTCCTTCTTTTTAAAAGATTAAAAATTACGATTAGATAAAATCCTACCAAAAAATTGATGTATTTATATTCTGAAAAGTACAGGACGTGGGTTTTACTTAATAAATGCCCAGTTAGGTCAGGAATTTATGGGGGGTCTGAGATAAAAAGCCCCACCGTTATGTCACAGGAGAGTTTTGGGCCAAAGGGGGAATTTTGGGTTGAAACTTTTTATTTAAAAAATGACCACAATAAAATTTAGTATTACCCGTTTTAAAGGCGTAGTGTAATGTTCTGTTAATACCCAATATATAACTGTTAAATTTATTACGAAAAATTTGCTTCCCTACCGTATAAAACACAAAGTCGCCAAAACACGTTCTTTTTTAGTACGACGTTGGTGGCTTAATATTTACTTTTCTACATCCATGATTTCAGAACAGTTAGAAGGGGCTATTGGAGAATCTGGTATTTTGTCTTCATCGGTGTCATATTATGGCTATAAATTAACAAATTAAAAAAACTTTCCCCCGAGGGGAACCTACACAAAGATCGCACTGTGTTTATGTTCGAGTGTCCTCCCCCCTCGTTGTCGCCCAAAAAAAAGAAAAAAAAGGAAAATTTGAAACCGTACCTATTACTTGCAGATACAAACAAAAAACAAACTAAAAGTAGATTATAATTGATGAAAACTGCTTTTTATCATCTTAGGGGCACTAAAAATAAAATTTTAGTGATGTTTCTTCGTAATTTTTTGGCGACTGGCGACATTAGGCAGTTGGCGATATAGTGTTATCTACGGAAAAGTTGGATTCTCTTTGGGCGTAGAAAGGGGGGGGGGGCGACGGGGGGCTATTTAAAACGCTCCCGACCCCCAAAAGGGGGGGGCCCCCCAAATGTCACTCATCAGTGCTGAAAAAAATTCAGCACTAAACCACTGCTGAAAAAATTCGGTTTAAAAAGGGGATTTAGGGGCATTGAAAGTTTCCCAGAAAATGTAAAAATGGCACCAAATTGTTCTTTTCCAAAAAAAAATCCCGGGAACGGGGGCCCCCCTTTTGCCCCCCCCCCCCCAAAAACCCTGCACCTTTTAAAGGGGGCCCCCTCGGGAAAGAAACCCCCCCGGGCCCCCCAAAGGGTCTAGCTCGCCCCTGATTCTCCTATAGAAAATGGTTCCAAAAAAATCTTTAAAAAAACACATCAGAATAGGGAAAGTATTCCCATAAAAAATTAAAAACTTTATGCTTAAAACCCCAAAAATTGCCAAGATTTTTATTTAAAACCCAAATCGTTATCTCATTCCCCGGGCCTATTCTATAAATTTTACCTCCCCCTAAAATAACAAACTATGCATATATACCTACTGATTATTGCAACTATATTTCAGGTCTCACACTTATTTTAAATTTTATCAGGGGTCTATATAAAATAAGTTAGAGCTTTTTTGTCACATTGGATTTGTTTGGGTCATTTTCATTTTGTTTGGGACATTTCATGTCTCACACTTTTTTAATTTATCAGGGGGCTCTATTATAAAATAAGTTGGCTTTAGGATCACATTGGAGGGTACTGATAATTTTGGCTTAAATCAGAGTTAATTTTCGTAATTTTTGATTTAATTTGGGTATAAAACCTGTTTTTTAAGCACCTATACAAAAAATTTTATAAATCTATTCCACTGTTTTTTGCTAACTGAATTAAGCAAAAATTGCTTGGATCCCAAAGTAGTTTTTTATTGTTTTCTAAAACTTAGTTTTTTTTTAAATTTTTTTTATGTTATAGAAAATGAGAGCCTGGTAACGTGAAAAGCGAAATAATTTTTCAGCTAAAATCATACATAACCATGGATCTACAAAACTCACAAAAACACTTCGTTTCAAATTAAGAATTGGTGCTTACTCTAGTACGGTTTATTCTTGGGGCAAAAAATATCCATATTTGATTCTATCAACTTCCAAGGGGGGAACTAATAAAGTGCCGGAGCTGACCCCCCTTAAAGGGGAAAATGGCCAGCAAATGGGGAACAGACTTTTTTGGAGACACGAATTGCCGAGATGGAGATAAAGTCACTGGGTACGAATTTCAAAATGGGGGAGGAGTTTTAGGATATCTACCATTCCCTTCGTATTTTTTATCTCTCTCTTGAAAAATATTTCAATTTTGCTTTTATATGTTTAAATTATAAGACACATCAGTATGTATTCCCCGTTTTAAATTTTAAAAAAGAACGACAATCTTAAAATTGAACTAGGGCAAGGCACTTCCCCTGAAATTTCCCTGTAATACCTTGAATATTTGAGGGTTCTTTCCATTATTAATTAAAATTTTCAACACCCAACTAAACATGGGAACCTATCTTTAAATGAAGGAATAACAAGTAACTATGCAAAAATATAAAAACCAGACACACGGGTAGAAATTTAATAATGTCTGAATTGAAAGACTAGAAGAAAAAGTTTTTTAAAATTTTATGGAAATGGTCGCTCAATGTAAAAAAATAATACAAACACAGGGGGGAGACAGGACCCACGGTATAGTTGTATGTTACAACTAAAAGAAATACACAAACAAAATTTTTTCTATTTCTGTACCCCATCATGTTTCAGAATTCTATGTATTTAAACTACTTCTTTTCAATAGATTTTATTTTTTCGTTTTTCTATTTGGGGCTTTGTGGATAAACCATGGAAATTATCTATCATTTCCAGGAAGTGATAACCAGCAAATCCTTTATCCAACGCAGACCCTGGAGAAGTGGTACGCACAATTGGTCGCCCCCTGAAAACCCGTCCCACTATACGCGCCAAATAGAGGCGTGCTCGTGGGGGAACGGAACCAATTTTTTTAACCCCAAAGCATACTAAAAAATAAAAAGAAACAAAAACAAAACAAATAGAAAAAAAAGTTTAAAAAACTTTCTAGACTGAAACAAGAGCTGCGAGAGGAATAGGGAAATTGCAAAATTTAATAAGTGTATAGCATATTTTTAAAAAAAATTGCTGAAAAATTGGGGGCGACTCTTTTATTTTAGTTTTTTGAATCTCACACACACACACACACACAACACACTACCACTTCACTTGTATTCCCCTACTTGCAACCCGGGCCTGACTTACTCTGTGGCCTGTCTCGTATGTGTATTTAGTTTGATTACTTTAAAATTCGGGGCCCGCCCCCGATCATGTGAAGGTTGGCGATAACCTTCGTTGATGAGGAAGGTAACCTAAAAAGGGAGTTTTTGGAAACAAAGAGCACGATGACAGTCAAAGGTGGGCACGAAGACCGGGGTTAACCTGTGTCTTCGGCCGCCCCTTTATTTTCATCGCGCTCTTCTTTCCCGAAAAACTCCCTTTTATGGTTCTTCCTCAGTAAACAAAGGTTTCGCTAAACCTTTCATATGCTGGGAAACGAGCCATGGGCACCTTTTGCTGGTTTCGTATTTTTTTTCTAGTTATTCATAGTTTTATTATTATTTGACAAAATGCACAAAGGAACCAGTCCCTGCCCCCCCTTTCTTTCTACGGGCATTTTGGTGAAATCCTCTTATCACACTCCCAATCAAAATATCTTCATATTCACGGTGTGCCCACGGCAAGAAATTTTCACTACAAGGGATTTTTTTTTTTGTCCCCCTCTGTAGTGAATTTGCTCTGCCAGGGGTCACCCCTTTTTAAGTGTGGGAAAGTGGATTGGTAGTGATGATACGAAAATGCACAATCACTGCCCTAGAAAAGAGGGGGAGGGGGGGGACGGGGCCCTCCTTATGATTTTGCCATAATAAAAAAATAGACAAAGGGCTTTTATTTTCATGAAAAAAACCTACCCTCATAGGATTATAGTTTCCACAGGAATGAGTAGGCAAAAAAACGATAGCCGCAAAATTTGTGTACATATCATGAAATCTAGAGAGATAGAGACCACAGACCACGGACCCATGAAAAAATCTCGGGCCCTGTTTACAACAAAGAAAATACATTAGTGTTTTGTAACCACATATCATAATACATTACATACATACCACAAAAATCATACACACAAGACTCTGCAAAGACCAGGGGAGGGAAGTATTAAAAAAGTTAATGGGAAATTTTAAATTTTTTCTATTAACTTTTAATACTTTCCCTTGTCTAAAAAGTGTGTTGGGTTGTATTCACCTGGCAGACCAGGGTGAATAACCCCCGACCCCTTCAGCAGATTCAGCGTCGTAGTTCATGAAAATTGTTAAAGGAATTTTTTTTTATTTCCCCAAAAAGATTTATTTATTTATGGGAAATAAGTCTTATAATTTTTAAAAATTCAAAAAACTCCACTGAAATTACCAAACTCTGACTTGATCTTAAAAGGTCTGCTACAAAGCGCTAGATGTCGGATCGCCAGGATTTTGATAATTTTTGTCAACTTTTCCCTGTAGAAACGCTCAATATTTTTTAAAAATTTTGTTTTTGGTACTGAGTGACTAATGATGAAGTTTGTTTTTAAAAATTTGAATATTATGGGTAGTTAAATTTAAATAAACGTTGTACGAAATATGAAGCCGAGAGCCCACTGGAAACTCATCGTATTTTCAGCGGTTCCTGTAGCACATGAATGGTGCTACATTTCTCAGCATTAAAAAAGGGAATATTGTGTCCCCAGGGAAGTAGCCATTCATGGCTCGGGGACACCTCTGAAAATACGACTGAGTTTCCCTGGTGTCTTTTGCCTTAATATTTCAGCATCGTGTTTAGCAGTTGCTACCCGATAATATTCAAATTTTAAAATCAATTCACTCATTACCCCATACCAAAAAAAAAATTTCAAAAAATCTTAGCGTTTCTCGGAAGGTTGCCCAAAAACTTATAAAAATTCCTGGCGATCACTGACATCTATCGTTTTGTACAGCCTTTTTAAGATCAAGTACAGAGTTTGGAAATTACAGTGCTTTTGTTGAATTTATCATTATTTTTTTATTTATTTTATTCAGATGTAAATAGATTTTCTCCCAAAGAATATATGGGGAGAATTATATATTCCATAAAAATTGTGTATCAATTTTAAATTTTGCATTATATTACTTGCATGCTACTTTTTTAAAAAATTAAAAATACTGAATATCTTAATTATTTGAAAAATTTTTTCAAAGGGGAAAAAAGAAGGTGAAATTTAAGGGGTAAGTGTAATGTACAATACAGTAAACCCTTCTAATACAAAATAATTTTGGGAAACCGATTTAGATTTTCGGGAAATTTGACCCAGGTCTGCCCCATTTGTTCAAATTATAAAGGGTTTTTCTGTATGTTTATGTGATTATTTAATGTTATTTTTGTTGTTTCCCCCGTCACGTCAAGCTCCGGGCAGCTCTGCGTGCAGGGAAAACCAAAACAAATAAACATTAAATAATCAATTAAACTACGTAAACCCTTTAAATTTGAACTAATTGGGGGAGACCTGGGTCAAATTTACCGAAATCTGAAATTTTTCGACGGGTTTCCTCTAGCCCCTCCACAAATAATAACTCACTCAAAAATGCCAAAACAGCACAGATTGTATACTTTCACTCCCAAAACATGGCCTATACTAAGTCCCCGACTGCGTACCACTGTACAATAGCACTAGGGGGTCACGATGTAAATTCACGTCAAGGCTAGTGAGGCAAAAAAAGAAAACCCCTGGTTGTTAAAGGGGGCCTCGTGGGAGATGTGCCAAGGGGAAAACGCATGAAAACTGAGGCAGCTGCGGCCCGCATGGGAGAGGCAGACCGCATTAATAAGGGCCCGGATAATTAAAACTTATGATGGGTCGAAATATATTATTTTAGCTAAAAAAAAGCTAAAAAAAAAAATTTTTGAGCCATCATTTTGCTTGTATTGAAAAATTAAAAATTGAAAAAAGTACTCCTAATTCAAACCCGTATAATTAGAACTTTGGGAAAAATAGACAAGTTTCAGAAACCCCCTTTTTCCCAATTTTTTCAAAAACTTTCCATAATCCGAACTGAAATTTGAAGGTCCTAACTGAAGTGTGAAATCTCCCATGTGGCCAGTGAGTCAAGTTTTTAATCAAAATACCTCTGAATCATTTCCTTTCGGGACCCCCCTGGGGTTCTTTATTGTTGGGAAAAATTAGTCATCATTCTCATCCTGTTCTTCCCCAAACAGTCTTGCAAGGGGGTCCCCGCCCAATGCAGAGATTGTGCAAAACATGCAGGCCATGGTGATCTTGCTTTCATTTTTTGGCTCTATTGCAGAGACCCTCCTTAACTATGAAGCATCTAACCTTGTTTTTAAATACCAAAAGGGCTTTTCAATAACAACAAAAGGTCTTTTTAGGCTCTGTTTTAGCGTCTATCTCCTGCTTGATGGGATGAGGAACGGATGTGGGTGCGGGTCCACAGCATACCACCGTCTCCGAAATGCAAAAAATTTAAATTTTTAATTCTGAAAATAAAGATCAACGACATAACATTTGTACAATATAGTTTTCCGTGTGTTGTCTTGCCCCACAATTTTAAAAAAGCATATAAGATGATTATATTTTTAATGTGGGGATGAGGAGGGGATTAAATTATGGTATACAGTGTCTTGAGTAATTAAAAACTTTTTTACTCGATATAACGGAAAAAATTTGCCCAGGCCGATTCTGGACATCAAAAAATCCGCTGAAACGAATCCTTTTCGACAAAAAAACAGATAAACATGTGGGGTTAGTATTCAAATATCCCCCTAAAAATAGGCACACATGGAAGTTAGAAAAAATGTGGTATCCATGAATCGGGTGCGATGTTAATATAATTGGATATCCCGGGTTAACTTAGTCTGTATGGCCCCCAAAAACCTGCCCAAAATTATGGGGGTTTTTACGGCCGTTTGCAAAAAACCCAAACAAAAATTTCTACAAAAAGATTATTCCCTAATTTCATTGGAAAAAAAAAGTAATGAAAATTAAAAAAAACGCTAAAATCAGGGTCTCCATATATTTAAATTTCAATAAATTTTAGCTTCTACCGTAATTTCATTGATGGTTTTCAAGTCAACATAAACATCTTCTTCACATGTGGTGAGGTTTAATGAGAAAAATTTCGCCAAACTATTGGGTCATCAGGCTGAAAAAATTATTTCAATTAGTAAAATTAATTTAAAGAATACAAAAATTTTCCCAAAGACACAAAACAAAGAATTGGAATTAAAAAAAATAAGAGAAACAAAGCTGGTGATATGCTGTCGAGGCTGGAGAGATTTTTTTTTATATTTTACTAATTATTGTAATAATTTTTTAAAAAAGGTATAAAAAAAACTTTCCTTTTTATCTAAAAACCTTACAGAAAATTTTTCAATGACACAAACTAGAGCTTTCTGTAGTCGAATACTAATTGAGAAAACCACAATACTATTTAATCAAAGGGACAAAAAACATAAAGATAAATACTGGATGTCAAAAACAAAAGGGAAAACTAAAACATTCCTAGAGTACTGTCACCGAAATCTCCACGATCAAGAGGTGGCGTAGATGGGAGTTGGCCCCGATAAAGGAACGTGGGGAAAAGCCCCGGGTAACGTGCCAAAACCGTTCGGATTAGGTGGTCGGGGCTGCAAACGTTGCACATTAAGGGAAAAAAACCCTTTTCCCATTGCGTAGAGGTGTTCGTCAAAAAAGTGGGCCTTTGATGGGTAATGGGTGCAACAATTTTCCCCAATAACTTTGAGGGGTCCGTGCTGTCATAAAAATTTGTTTTGCCCGTGTGATGTTATTCATTCCATTAGGCATCTTAAATTTTCCCCTACCGCTTTCCTGTACAAGGCTTCTGTAACCATGGTGTGGACCTTGAACCTGGATGATGGATCCAGTTGTTCCCACCCAAAATTTTGGAAACTTCCACTCGCTAAAGCGTGAGCTGTCGCACCTTAAAAAAGAAGGGAAGTAATGTTTAATGACAAAAACATGGAAGCAAATAAAAAAAAATACCTAAGCTGGGGACAGAAGGAAAAGATATATATGTAATTTTTTTAAAAATGTATAACGAAAAAAATATTTTGTAAAAAAATATTAAAAAAAAAAAAAACATCAAAATGAGCAAAAAGCATACAATTAAGGGGGGTTTTTCACAGTAACCCAGGCCATCATTGTCCAGAACAAAATTTAGATTGTCTTTTATCAATTTTGGGTTAAGTGAATATTGAAAAGGGTCATTAATTTTTTATATTGTAAGAATATTTTGACCCAAAGCTGCAGATATTATGATAATTTCACAGTAACAAAAAATACATTTCGACAAAAGTAAAAATTTTTTCAAAAACTTGAAAAAGAAAAACTCAAATTTTTTTAATATTTTCCACAATTAAAATGGTTTATGTTAAAAAAACAAAGTATTAAATGTAATAAGTCTGTATAATTTATATTAGCGCCAACATCTTTTATGTTACATAATTTTTCGTACACAGATCCCTCCCCACCGTCTTATCTTTTGCAGAATATATGAAAGTTATTTTTTTCATTATTCAAGACACTATAGGGCTATTACAGTCCCTTATAGTGTCCCTCCCCCTTCAGGACTCCGATCGCCACCCCCTCACACAGAACCCGGGGGCCCGGGGTCTTGTAGGGGGCGGGGGCCCGGGCGGAGCCCCCTAAGGGGTGCCGGGTGTCGTCTCCGAAACCGACAATTGCCCCCGCCTGTGCCGCGGAAAACCAAAAAAAACTTGAAAAACCCCTCCCTCCAACACCTGTCCCCCCTCCCCCCCCCACCCTCTTTCCTCCCCCCTCACCCATCTTTCCCCCCCCCCTCATCCTCCTTCCCTCACTGTCAGTACTGACTCTCACCTTCCACCCCTAACCTCATTACCACCAAAATCTCTCTCTCTCCTCTCTCTTTGAAAAAAAAAAAAAATTAAATAAATTATTTTGAAGTTTTGACGTGGAAAAACACCCTCTTTTAAAAAAATCAAATAATCCACCTAAAAAAATTTAACTAACCTAAAACTAACCCCACCCTCAAAAATAACCTTACTAACCTAACCCCAACCCACCCCTAAAAAATGTAGGTACTGTTTTTCACAAAATTTCATTATTACTTTACACACCTATAGAAAAAAGTAGAAAGGTAAAAATACTTAACCAGACACAGTCTGTTCTAAATAAAAGCCGAAAATTTTTCACAAAAAGTTTTAAAAACCTGTGTGTGTACAGGAAAAGCATGGTCGCTGGTGGGTCTTGAGGAAAGGGTCCAAACTTGGGACAAAACCAAAATTTTAGCCTAGGAAACCTTAGTGCCCAACAAAATTTTCCCCTGGCACCTCCATAGGGTCCCCCCTGTCTCTGAACCCCCCTCCAGCTGTCGAGGGCCGTCATAGACCGCAGAGGGAAACCCCCAATGCCTCCATTTTTTCCCCAAAGAAGTCGCAAAAAAACATTGACCTCACAAGTGTGCCACAAATTTTTCAAAGTGAACTATCACTACCAGGGTTAATATAGTTAATGCCAAAGTAAACTATTGAAAATTAAAACAAAACATAATATTTCAAAAGTCTAAAAAACGAATTATTTATTTTTGCACAATCAACATATGAAATACTGTAGGGGGAATTTTTTCACTAGGACCGAAATTCCCTACACAATTTGGGAGTAGTTTCTGTTTAAACATATTTTGGGTTTTAAAAAACATTATCTATGAGCTTTCCCTGGCAATCACTAGGTACTTTCGGAGATATAAGGTGTTTTTAATAAGAAGGGGCGTATATGAGATGGGTGAAATCAGTTTGTACCGAGTTTTTTCGTAACCAGAGATTTTACACCAAAAAATTGTTTCGTATTGTTGAAACCAAATCGTTTTACACTCAGCTCAGAGTTGAACTTGACACTATTTCAAAAGACACCGCAGGGAGTACGAAAAAAGCGAAATCATTTTAAAACAACTAAAAAACCGGGTACGAAAAAAACGTGTGTACTAAACTTCCCCGTAACTTTGGATATAAAATTTAAAAAACCACCCCTTTTGACTCCTAACCAAACCCACGTATAACCTCCAACTAAAGCAAATCGCATTAAAGTGTCTGCCAAAGGAAAACAGAGGGATGCAGGGACAAAGGAAAAGAAGGTAGGCGCACGTAAACACTGCCTCTCCTCCCCAAAAAAAACATTTTTTTATCTCCAAAAATAAGATTTGCGACGGAAGTCATGGAATGTTTCCTAAATCCAATAAGGTAAAAAGAAAACACACTCCCCAAAATTTTGTAGGGAATTTCTGTCCTCGTGTAAAAAAATATCAAAAACGGGCTACAATTTCGTTTTTTTTCGGGTTTTTTGATGTTTGTTGTTTAGAGCTGCGAGGATCCCCTTGGGGGAAAACTAGACCCTGCTGGTTTTTATGATGCTATCACGGCGTGGGATTGCCCTGTCTTCCTCAGGAAGGAACAGGTGAGGCAGTGCAGGTGTTGCGTAAGAGTGACGGTGGGCGTGGCGCGTTAGGGCGGGATTGCTAGTGTAGCACTACACAGTACACACTGTAACCGCACCCTGCGGGAGGATTGGAAGCGCGGACACTACCAGCAGTAGTGTTCAATGGTTTCCGGGACGATCAGGGGGCTGGGGGGCAGTGAGGGTCAAAGGACAGACCCAGGCGATGATGTGTTTGTTGTTCTTGTCGCTTCAAATTTCACTCCCTTAGCGAGTTAAGGGTGCTCCCGACCACCCTTAGCCTCGCGGTCCCGTAGCGAGTGAAAAAACGGTTTTGAGCATCTCCCTTAGAGGCGCTACGAGGTAAAAGTCCCTTAGGGTAATACTTACGGGCCCATAACTCTTTCGAGCATCTCTGCCCTGGTCTCGAGCCAAACCTCCGAGACCAGAAGCTTTGAGACCAAGATCAAGACCAAGACCACATCAAACGAGACCAAGCCAAGACCAAGACTACATCAAACTGGTCTCGAGACTGGTCTCGAGACCAAGACCAGTCTCAAACCCTACAACACTGATATATATATATATATATATATAATATATGTATATATATATATATATATATAGTATATATATATATATATATATATATATATATATATATATATATATATATATATATATATATATATATATATATATATATATGTATAATATGTATATATATATATATATAAAATATATATATATATATATATATATATATAAAGGAATAGTAGAGAGAGAGAGGAGAGAGAGGAGAAGAGAGAGAGAGAGAGAGAGAGAGAAGAGAGAGAGAGAGAGAGAGAGAGAGAGAGAGAGAGAGAGAGAGAGAGAGAGAGAGAGAGAGCAAAAAATTTGTTCAATTCCATAAAAAAAACTATTTCTTCTATCTACTCGACAAAACCTACCAGATAACTATCCCCTCTTCTTCACTGACACCCAACTATTTCTTTCTTCTACAATGGATATTTTTGGACTATCCTTTACTAAAAATCGGAACTGGTAATCTAACATCTCATCTCTTGCTAAAACAGCTTCTAAGAAGTTAGGTGTCCTGTGGCGTCTGGGTCCTTTTTTTTCTCCCTCCCAGTTGCTTGCTCTCTACAAGGGCCTTATCCGCCCATGTATGGAGTATGTCTCACAATTTTGGGGAGGATCCACTCATACAACTCTCCTAAACAGGATTGAGTCAAAAGCTTGTCGTCTCATCAACTCCCCTCTTCTGACTGACTGTCTTCAATCATTAAATCACCGCCGCAATTTTGCTTCTCCTGCTATCTTCTACCGATATTTTCATGCTCACTCCTTTTCTGAACTTGCTAACTGCATGTCTCCTCTCCTCCCGCGGCCTCGCTGCACAAGACTTTCTACTCATTTTCATCCCTATTCTGTCCATCTTCCTAATGTAAGAGTTAATCAGTATATTTACTTTTTAACCCTTCCACTGGTAAACTCTGGAACTCTCTTCCTGTTTCTATTTTCCACCTTCCTACGACTTAAATCTTTTCAAGAGAAGAGTAACAACGACACCATGCCGAACTAAATTGTCCCACCCCCCTTTTTTTATTCTCTTACTGTCTTCTTTATAGGGACTGGCAACTAAACGGGCTTCTGTTACCACTTTTTGTTGTGCCCTTCGCCAGTCCTTTGTGATGTAAAAAAAAAAATATATATATATATATATATTATATATTAATATATATATTATATATATATATATATATATATATATATATATATATATATATATATATATAAAATATATATATATATATATATATATATATATAGCATATATATATACACATATATATGCGTGTGTGTTTGTGTTGTACGTGTGTGATTACATGTATGTATGTGCGTGCGTGTGTTTGTGTTTGAGAGCAGAAAAAATGGTTATGCAGCAATTTATAGGAATTGTGGTGAGTGTCTAGTTGTGTTGGGCAACTCCATCTGCATTTTGTCTTGTTTACTGCCATTATCATGTGAATACACAGCAACTACTTTTTTTTCTACGTTGAAGCCTATAGCGCCTGTAAGCTAATATGTTTATCCTTGAGGGCTCAGGTGGCTGGCCTTGCACATTCTGGAGGGTCGTGATGGTTGTCCTTCCGCCCATTTGTGGCGCAGGCTGGATTTTAATAGTGACACCTGTGATTATATAGGTGAAGGTCCGTTTTCTGTGATGGTCTGCCCTCAGTTTAGGCTCATGCTGCCACCTGTTGTCCCTCCGCCGCACTTGAAGTCAAATTCGAAGGAGCAGGAATGCATCATGCGGGTTCCATCAGCCATTCGACGATGGATTTACAGTTGCCCCTTGGTGGAACTTGAACTCAGGAGCTTGTGCTTATCTCCCAGGCTCTTGTCAACCACGTAAAAGATGGCGGATAGAGCTGTCTCTGGCAGGATTCGAACTCGGGACATCGAACTCATCACTCCAAAACGCTAACCACTCCGCCACCGCCTCCCGCATAAAGATATATGAAAATTTTGGCTATACGTAAGGCACATTAAAAGCGAGTTTCTACTTTGTTAAGAGAGTTGTTTTGGGTGCGTTCTTTTTTTATGTGCCTTAAAGATATATAGGAAAACCACTGCTTCAACCTCTCCAAAATACGCCTGTTACTTGTCCAAAATACTGTTGGCCAAAATATACGTACGGAAGGATGTTTAACTTAACTTTAACAATCTTACGTATGTGTATTGTGTTTTCAAGAATCTTCAAGATTTCCTCATGGAGCCTACAAAATACACACCATCGATAAATTCCAGGTGTGGATATGTGAAATCTCAAGTGTAAAGAACCAATGGGTGAGTGAGGGGATGATCTTGTGACATCACTCACCAGTGGGGTGTAAGGTTTGATAAAACCTGCCACGTCAGGGCTAACTTTAGGACGGATGTACCCTGCATTAATTTCGTCGATAAAAAGAGGTTCACTGAAATCCACTGTTACAAGTCTTTCTGAATCCCAGGTGAATAGTGTGCCGGCAAAATCCATCTCCTGTAAGAGAACAAATGATGAATAAGAAAGGTATTACAAGGAAGAAAGCAATGCCATATAATTTTTCTCTTGACAATATGATTTAAATATATCAGGCAATGTGCTTTCATGAAGTACATTAGCTGATTAATAGCCTTTAAAAAAATTATATAGTAGAGAATTGAAGAGTTTAGAACTGAAAAGAGTGGAAAGAGTGAAAATACTGGTTTACTCTTACATTAGTAAGATACATAAATAGGGATAAAAACAAAGTTTTGTGCAGCGGGGACGGAGGGGGCGGGGGAAGGGTTGGAAAAGCATGCATTTAGCAAGTTCAAAAGAACGGTAAGAATGAAAAGAACGGTAAAATGTAGCAAGAGAAGTAGCAGCAGCAATTCAACGATTGAAGACAATCAGTCAGAGGATGGCAGGTATTGAGACGTAAAGCTTTTGACTCTATCATGCATAGAAGAGCTGTATGAATGCATCCCACCCAAACATGCGAGGCATACTCCAAACATGGGTGGATAAGGCCTCTGTACAGAGCAAGCCTGTAGGAGAGAGAGAAAAATGGACGCAGGCGTTACAAGATACCGGATATCTAACGTCTTAGAAGCTCATTTAGCAAAGAGATGTGAATGTTAAAATTCAAGATCTGATATTTTGTAAAAGATATTCCAAAAATGTTCATTGTAGATGAGGGAGACAGTTTTAGTAAATGAAGAATATAGGATAGTTGTTTGGAAAGTTTAGTCAAGTATATGAATATAAATTGGATTTTTGAGACATTGAAACACACAAGGTGAAACATTAAACAGAGACAAAACAAGGTTTCCTTTGTCCAATAAAGATATAAATTATAGATAAATCAGAAGTTACAGATTCTAGGACATCTATATTTGAATAACGTAATTGTTGCTGAGCTAGAGTGCGTAGAATCATCACCGTAAGTGTAAAAAGGCATTAAGTAGACGGAACCCAAGAGACACCACTATTGATAGACTTAGGATAAGATCAAGGATTGTCTAGAGTAGATGCAATTGTACAGTTTGAAAGGAAGCTTGAGATAAAGGTGCCGAGATATATATAGAAACCGAAAGACGGGAGTTTGGCAATGTAAAAATTACCAGACTCAATCAAAAGCTTTTGATATATCATGGGCAACAGCAAATAAACCAATCTGAGCTGAAAAATAACTTATAAAAAACGAAAGCGAGAGAGAGAGAAAGAGAATGTTGTTATTTTTCGGCGTCTTCTGTTGTTATTAACTGCCCCATCACTAGGGATATGTAGAGTATATACGGGCAGGAGATTTTCTCTGTGACAGATCTCGTTAAAAGTGATAGCTAGTTCAGCGTTTATTATCATTTTAAAGATATTTTTCGGCGTCTTCTGTTGTTATTAACTGCCCCATCACTAGGGATATGTAGAGTATATACGGGCAGGAGATTTTCTCTGTGACAGATCTCGTTAAAAGTGATAGCTAGTTCAGCGTTTATTATCTTTTTAAAGATATTTTTCGGCGTCTTCTGTTGTTATTAAAATTTCGGCGTGTTCTGTTAATAAACGCTGAACTAGCTATCACTTTTAACGAGATCTGTCTCAGAGAAAATCTCCTGCCCGTATATACTCTACATATCCCTAGTGATGGGGCAGTTAATAACAACAGAAGACGCCAAAAAATATCTTTAAAAAGATAATTAATCACTGGTCAACACGATATTTCTGGCAAAAGGTTTTAAAACAAATTCTAACTGAATTTGGGCTGCTGATTACGAATATGAACTCAATTTTTGTCTATCACATCAGGATTTCGCGATATAGCATTTTTCAATTTTTGATGAAAATGCCCTCATCGCCTATATATCAAAGGGTTTCAAGATAAAAACACGTGGATTTTTAGTAATACATTTTGTATATTCTTAATCAAGGAATTACAAAGATTACGAAGTCCATGTACAAGTAAATCAAATATGGTGACAGAATTGAAATAGAAAATATAAACAATACATATATATGGTGCACAGATCAATGGCAAGTAGCAGTTACGTGAATTTTTTTTCTTGGCTGATCTCTGATGTACAGCTTCTGGGTTGTCTCTCATCAAGCTCCAGCAATAATCCGCCATCATATGTGAGTCCCACCGGCCTTGATACCGTTCTTCCATTTTTTTTAATGTCCTGATGAAAACGCTCCCTTGTTCCTCGCTCACATCCCCAAGGTTCCCCGGAATTGTCCAAAGGGCTGTGAAAATAGTGAACCTTGATACTCATTCTACATCCAAGATCTCGCAGCTCATTAAGTAGCTCTTCCACAATCTCTTCATATTTGTCTGCTTTCTTATTCCCTAGAAAATTCTTCACCCATTACAAAATGCATTCCAAGCTCTGTCTTCTGTCTCATTCATTGATGTGAAAAAATTTGGTTTCACTCATTAGTGGTCTTATTTGAGGTCCATCAAATATTCCAGCCTTTTTCTTCTCTTCACTAAGCCCAGGAAAAGTTGAACATATATAGCTGAAGCATTCTCCCACTGTGATCAAGAGCTTGACGAACTGCTTCTTTCAATCCAAGTTTTATGTGCAAGGGAGGAAAGACAATCTTTCCTATCCACTAGAGGATCATTGATGACATTCTTATCGCCAGATGCCAAACTCTGTCGCTGAGGCCATTCTTTTTCACCCAATGCTCTGCTGTAGCTCTACTGCCCCAAAGTAAAAACAGAAAACAGGGTATTTTGTGAAACCCTCCTTGCTGACCTAAAAAAAAGTTAACCATTTTCAAATCGACACAAATTAACCACCCATGAACATGTATTGCAACCTCTCTAGGACAATCTTGATGTTGTTAATTCTTCTTTAAGTTTTACAGAATGACCTATTGGTACAGAGCCATACTTAATTTCCATTGGTAACAGAAACACATTTCAAACTTCTTTTGGAACTGTCAATAAAAGCCTCCATCCCTTGAATCATATGCTAGCAAATCCCATAAAAAGAAGTAGCCCCCTTTTACATCAGTACAATAGACAAGCTGGCCATCTGAATGGAAGTACTTACGCAGTTCTGCTTCCCTGTTACGATAAAATGAGACACCTTGCCGGGTTTTTAGCATTCGATTCTCTTGCAGTCTTGAAAACAACAGTTCAGCAGACTCTTTGGTAGATAAAGATCTCTAACCAAATCATTCAAAGCAGATGAGTAAACAGAATTGGTTTGTCACAATCTTCATCAGATGGCTGAAAATATCTGTAGTGTCTTCTTCATCAGTGGGAAAAAGGTGAGCAGAGATCTGTTTCATCATTTTTTTGAAGCTCAGTAAATATTGGTACAGGTATTTCTTCACTATGGGTAACTGGTCAATAGCTGAAGGGATACTTGGGTATTGCAAAAATTTCTTGTTTTTCTTATTGAAACCTTTTTCTTGACAAGGCAGAAATAGCCAGTCATCTAAATGATTGCTTGGTTCTCTCCAAACCATAGGCACTCCAAAATTAAGTTTAGCCTTCTTCCTTGAGACCATGATCTCAAAGTCCAAAACAGGTTTTGCACACTTTGTGAGGAGCCCAATGCTTGTCTTGGTCTCCAAGTGGTACTTTGAATTACGCAAAATACACGCTCTTAACAAAGTCATAATGTTTCGCCTCGAGTCTTCAAAGTAAAGCTTTTCCCCAGATGTAGCAAAATATATTTGGATCATTTGAGCACTTTCTTCTGTGAGATGTAGAGGCCATTGTTAGAGCACCCAAAACCAACTGCGGACAAATAAAAAAAAGAGTTGCTAGCTACCTGAGTTGTTCCTTGAATTTTCTCCCAACCACCTACACCTTGGCATTGTTTCACAAAAAGAAACAAAAGGAGAAATACAATAATAACTCAATTCCCAAAGTAAAATTCAATAATAAAACAATACCTGCGGACGATTGCTGTGCAAGTTGAAATGTGTTTGTTTACTTTCGTATCATAAAAAAATGGGAATGTTATGCATGTTCAAAGAAAACGAAGATATTCTCCAGTTATTGGGAGACTGAATTAAAAATAAATCATATAATCCGGCCTTTTTCTACACTACTCAATAAAAAAAATAAAATTTTTCTTGAAATTCATGAAAAAGAATATATACCTATAGCGCAAAAACGTGATTTTGATAGAGAAAATATAAGATCAGATTTGAATTCAGCACCCTCAAATTGTCTAAAACTGTTCTTAAATTTCCCTGCCAGAACTTTTTTTTTTTTTTTGTTGACCAGTGAATTATGAACACTATTGTATTACACCAAGCCAAATAAACTATCAAGTATCAAAAAAAAGTCTCTCTCTCTCTCTCTCTCTCTCTCTCTCTTTCTTCTCTCTCTCTCTCTCTCTCTCCCCCTCTCTCCCCTTTCTACTCTCTCTCTCTCTCCTCTCTCTCTCTTCTTCTCTCTCTCTCTCGTCCTCTCTCTCTCTCTCTCTCTTCTCTCTCTCTCTCTCTCTCTCTCATAGGATTAGAAGAATTACGACAAACCACAGACACCCTGTAAGGCATCAGTCTCTCGAGTTGCCTTCACCCCGGTTGCAGCCACAGAGAAGAAAATCGGCTAAGACTCTTGAGCTGCCTGGTGTGACAAGACGTATGTGCTGGCTCCTCCAAGCAATCCTACCATACCGCTTTCGCTGGCCCCGACTACACTACGTGGTATTGTGTGCCTGGTTTCTGCTGTGTGGGCCTTGCGTGCTGTGCCCTAGACTTCCCTGCTCCCGTGATCGATGCCGCTTGACGAGGACGTCCGGACCCATCTCAGCCCCAAGAGGTCCCGCTCCCCNCTTTTAAATTATTAAGAACGGGAGACAAGTGTTTGATGGATGGTTTCAAATTTTATTTCCCTAAAAAGTTCCCCTTTGATAAGATTCTAAAATCATCAATAGAGAATGGGTGATCAAGATCATGAGAGTGAGAACGTATTGCAGATTGAGAAGGGGAAGAAATAGGTCGGCCAGTACGAACAGAAACACCTTTATGTTCTGCGAACCTAAAGGTTAGATATCTCGACGTCTCGCCAATGTATCGAGCCTTACAACTCGAACACTCAAATTCATAAATTATATTGGAGATAAGAGTTTTAGGTGTAGGATCTTTATATTTGAAATGTGTTCTTATAGTAAATGGATTAGTAAAAACAAATTAAAATTTTGAGTTAGGAAAGTGTAACTTAAGTAGATCATTGAGATTTTTTACGAATGATATAACTAAGATGGCCATAAAATGGAAGTTTAATATAATGTGTGTGTAATATATATTCAGATTGACTCGACTTAGGGTTGAATCAATATTATAATAGTCAATCCGATCTATGATGAATGATCGGATAATCATCTAGGGATGAATGATAAATACTGAGTACCAAGGCCTGTGAAGGTAGGTTTACGGTAGACTGAGATAGTAAAATAATTATCCTTACGTGTAACTAAGATATCTAGAAATGGTAGTGATAATTGGTTTTCAACTTCATATGTGAACTTAATATTTGGGTCTATAGAATTAAGGTAATTAAAAAATAAGGGAATATGTTCAACATTCTTAAAAAGTAAAAAGGTGTCATCAACGTAACGTTTATAATAAAAGGGTTTAAAAGAGGTAGGACAGTCAGACAGCCAAATTTGTTCATGATGACATTGAAAAGCATTGGCAAAGGAAGGACCCAAGCAAGACCCCATGGAAACCCCATCAGTTTGGACATAGTTTTTTTTATTAAATATGAATGGAGAGTCTTTCATAGCTAAAGTTAATAAATCAGAGAATAGTTTTTTTGTGTAGTTAAGAAAAGTGGTAACATTATGAAATAAATGATCAGTGATGATCTCAATAGTCTCATCTAATGGAATATTTGGAAATAGTGATTGGATGTCAAAACTAGCCATTACCGCAGTGTTTATGTTAATTGTTTTTAATTCATGTGCAAATTCAAAGGAATTCTTAATTGTATATTCATTGGTAGTTAGGGTGTCAATTATCGGGACAAAGTATTTAGTTAAGTTATAGTTAAAAGTGTCAATAGTACTAAGAATAGGGCGTAAGGAGTTACCTATTTTATGAGTTTTTGGTAATCCATAGAGGACACCAGGGGAGGAACCGCTAGAAAATATATAACTGAAGATTTCTTTAGTAATAACTTTTAATTTAAGTAGTGCTCTAAGATTATGGATAAGTCTGTCCTCCATTTTAACAATGAAAGAAAATGTATTATCAGTGTGTACTTTAAATTTTGTTTTATCATTACAGATGGATTCAGCTTTGTTACTCATACTCAGCTTTATCTAAAAATACTGTACCACGTCCTTTATCGGGTCTAATGATTAAGATAATATTATCAGATTTAAGGTCATTTAAGACATCAAACTGAATTTGTGGAAGTTTAGGGAACGAATGTTTGAAGTCATTAAATTCGCGGTATGATGAATAAGCAATAGTAGAAATGCCTTGAACCAAGTTATCCCAATCCATAATAAATGTTTTTTTAGCTTTATATTTAAGTGTATTAATAAGTTTCTCAGATGCAAAGTAATGTTTAACATAATTTAATATCAAATTTTGGTAAGGCAAAAGGGAAAGTACATCTTTTTCAGCAGGAGTTAACGAACGATTAGAAAGATTAATTACGACTTTGTCCTTATTGACAGAGTGTTCCAGATAAATGCCTAGAGAACACAGTTGTTTCCTATGACAAGCTTTAACTGTTTTGAATTTAGAGTCATTACTACGTACTAATCTATTAAAAAGACAATTAAAATCAAGCCATGACAAAGTGTCTTTCAGGTCAGATTTAGATTGATTAAAGTCCTCTGTATGATTTTTAAGTAGCCTGTTTTTCTCTTTTAGTTCTGAGTTTAGTAATTGAAATTGAAATGACTTATATGTAGATGTAGTGGTTAGCATGGGTTTATATAATTTAAATTGAAAGAAGTTAGGGAAGTTGCATATACTCAAATGATGTTATCACACTGTTTCGATCGTCCGACTCTCGTTCCGATCGCCCCATAGGAACCGAAATGCTATCTGTAATATCATTGTTCATTCAGTCCTCTGCCAACCCTACACTTCAAGGTTTGTTAAAGGAAAAATTATGTTATTAGTTTTTAGATAATATAGGAATATTTTATTGCTTTAAATTTTTAGATGTTTGCGTTTAGCAGTTTTTAGTATTTTAACTTATATAAACCATTTTAGCCTGATGATGCGAAGTGCCTTGGCGAAACGTTGCACGCACATAAAGAACCCGAAGAAATGAGTGTTTTTGCTGCCCTGAAAATTTTATATATATATATATATATATATATATATATATATATATATATAATATATGATATATATATATATTATATATATATATATATATATATATATATATATATATATATATATTATATATATATAATATATATATATATATATATATATATATATAATATTATATTAGGGTGGTCCTCAAAACCAAAAGTTGACTTTAAAAATGTCTTACCCCCTAGATTTGTTCCATGTAATGATTCATTAGGCTGCTTGAATTATTTTTCGATGGGATAATATTTACTGTTGTCACATGGGGGTTAATGTTCCCTATCGACGGTAAAAACTATCTCCTATTGACCTATTGGTAGTGTGTCCGTTGGAACCGTGCAAATAACACTTTCCAACTATATATTTTGATTGTGCTCTATTGATTGCCATCCTGCCTCAGGTAGGGGATAATGATTTGACAACAGCTTAATATTGGCCTAGAAAATGTTGTTGTATAAGTTAGTATATTTGCTTTGATTTCATCTCAGCTACTCATATGATTTCATTTCATATTACCTATTTATCTTATCCGTACGTCATTTACAATCTTCTTATGTCCTACTTGAATCATATATGTAACAATAAACTGTTGTTGTAGCCGTTGTAAAACGTGGTTTCTTTCACATTTACGTTCTCGATCAGTTCATACGATCATATCCTAACGAATCTGGGATAGAATACTAATCAGGCGAGCAGATTCCAAGGAATGTAAAGATCAATTATACAGTTGCATTAAAGCTGTGCAGTTAATACCATAATTTCATTCACAGGTAAATATCATGGCATTGTCTACGAGATCTATCACTGAAGTGTGGTTGGTGGGCCAGCCACTGGAAAAAATTAGTACGAGGAAGCACTAATGGTGATGTCCTGAGACACTTTTTTTTCCTGCACAAGGAAAGAAAGCTTTCAGTTCGAGAAGCAGAAAGAAAATAGGAACAGAAGTAATTGACCTATGGAAAAAAGCACGGATTCCAACATCAGCAAACTTTCACGTCCGAGAAACAGTGGATAAATTGTTTGAGACTGGGCGAAAGTTACTGAAAGGAAAAAATAGACGATCAGTCCCACAAATTGCTAAAGAAACTGCTTTTCAAGATTCATTTGCTGACCTTTTTGACATTTCCCATGCTCAAGCTATGGCAATGATTAAAATTGACTCAGATGGAAAATTTCTTCAGGCTCAACGAGAGAAGGAACGGCGAGGATGCATGGGTGGAGTTGATATTGCATTGGCATTAAGGAAGACCGAATTCACAAGTGTAAGAAGAGATCGGATGAGCGGAAACTGGAGGAAGAAAAGTTATGCAAAGAACGAACGAAAAGAAGGAAAGGTATGCAAAGGTAGATCTGGAGCAACATTCATCAGGTAGTAGCAGTGAATCATGCACGCCATCACCAACAAAACGTCAATGTACTCGACCTGCTTACATAATCTCAGCAGAGGTTGCTGCTGCTCTGGACAGGACTAAAGTAAGTGACAGAAAGGCAACCTATATTTTAGCTGGAACAGCATCTACCTTAGATCACAACCTTGCGGGACTGGCCATCAACAGAAGCTCCATTCGTCGAGGTCGCTTAGACAGGCGAAAAGAGATCTCTGCAGTGGTTAAGTCTGTTTTCAAAGTAAACTCAAAACTGGTGGTCCACAGGGATGATAGAGTGGTCCCCAGTCTGACTGGAAAAGAGAAGGTGGATCGTCTTCCTATTCTTGTATCTGGAGGACAGACAACTAAGCTGTTGGGAGTTACACAACTTACTACTGGTAAGGGAGAGGCTATAGCACAAGCAGTGTTTGCTTCATTGGAAGATTGGAACTTGACAGACTGTGTCGTGGGACTTTCATTTGAGAACACATCCAGCAACACTGGCCACACTAATGGAGCATGCAAACTCTTAGAAAAGAAAATGGGCCGGAACCGTATCCATTTTGCTTGTCGCCACCACATCATGGAGTTGGTAGCTGAGGCAGCCTTCTCTGCTTGCATGGGTGCAGCTTCGTCTGGTCCAGATATCCATATCTCTTAAGAGATTTCAACAAGTGTGGAAGTCCATTGCAAAAGATCAGTTCGATGTTCTTGACCGAGGTGAACTTCCAAAGACTGTACAAATCCAATACACATCTTCTGAAGTAGAGGTGATTAATTTTCTGCATGGCCCAATTGAAGAACCTACAACCTCGTGATGACTACAAAGAGCTTCTGGAGTTAACCATCATCATACTTGGTGGCAGTCCTCCGCAAGGCATTAATTTCAGGGAGCCAGGGGTACTCCATCGGGCCTGCTGGATTACACGTGTAATATATGCCATACAAATTCTGCTGTTTCATAAACAGTTCAAGCTGACAGGACCAGAAATTTAAGGTTATAGGAAATGTGTAGCCTTTGTTGTTCAACTGTATGTAAAGGCCTGGTTTGAAGCCCCTTTAGCTATAAAAGCCCCTGCCAATGACCTTCATTTTATTTACAAGCTAATGACTTATGGTGATATAACTGTGAGGAAGTACACCACCAAGACATTTTGCCGTTATCTCTGGTATCTTAGTGATAGTTTGGGGATTTTGGGCCTCTTTCATTCACAAGTGCCTGCTGATGTGAAGAGAGTCATGGTTTCAGCCTTGAAAGATAAGGGTCAAGAAAATCCTCCTCCTCGTATACAACTGGATCCGACACCCACCAATCCTAAAAGAATGACTATGGCAGATTTTGTCACTAGTAACTCCAACAAGCTTCTTGACAACTTTGGGGTGTCACAGAAGTTCCTTCATCAGGATCCAGAAAAGTGGAAGGATCTGCCAGAATTTGCAGAGGCAAGCAAGACCTTTCAGAACATCAAGGTGGTCAACGATTTTGCAGAGAGAGGAGTTCGCCCTAATGCAAGAGTATAATGCCCTCTTCACCAAGAACGAAAGACAGCATCAGTTCCTCTTGCAAGTCATTGAGGGGCACCGAAAGAGGTTCCCATTTGCTACATAGGCCTCCCTGATGTCCACAGAAACCGGGCAAAATGATTAGTGGGTTATGGGCCCCCACGATACCCCCCCTTTGAGGGGCTAATACTCACTGCATCTTAAACGCATGAGGGGAACTCGGAATGGCCTCGTGTGACACCTCCAAATGTTTTTCAAATCAATCCAAAATTTGTATACATGCATTCTAGCCTCAAAGGAAGCTAATGAAGGGATGAGTCCTAAGGAATTGTTATTTCGAAATTTTACCTTATATGTGAGGACCACCCTAATATATATACATATATACAATTAGAATGGTAATGGGTAGGAATTAGGGCTATTTAAGTAAATGATAAGTATTGGGATATGATAAATGAACATTCCCAGTGGTATTAAACATTATCATCTTGATTAGAAACGACTGGTTATTATCCGTCGTCATAATATTCGTGCTTATTGTACGTGGACACGTAGCTAGGTATTTGTGGCGGCCGATCGCCGCCGCCGCCCGCGGAGAGAGTTAGTACACGCCAAATTCCCATGGGAGTAACATCTCTCTAAGCTTCTCCGTTTGATTCGAGAAGATGTACATATACACTTTTATATATAAGTGAAAAACCATAGGACGTTTCTTATCGACACAACGATTATACCGCCGCGTCAAGCTTTTGGTTTGATAACCCGCCCTGACACCCAAACAAAACACTCAGCTCCGCCCTTCACCTCTGGCCCTGACCACGCGCGCCACGCTGAGGGCATGTTGCATGCAGTATTGATAACGTCCTTCAACCCAACCAACCCTCCTATCCACCGATACGTATCTTAGTAGTGCTAGCTGGGGTATCTTGTCGGGAAAAAGATAACCAGCTAACCATCACCGCGGGCCAACGTAGGCTGTAGAGCGGCGAACGGCGGCCGCCGGTGGCCCATTTACCTCCGACAGCCCTCCGAAGGCACGCTGGTGTATTTTCAAACGTGAAAATTTACTTTGTTGAAAATTAATGTGCAGAATTTGAAGAATGAATATTTCTATGTGTAAACATTTGAAACAACGGTTATATGATTATCTGATGTAGTAATTACATCAGTAGTGACAAGCAGCGGCAACTTTACGTAAATCCTCCGGTGGCCCGCTGGTGCGTATTTGTAAGTGGGAAATATTTATTTCATATTATATATATATAATATATATATATATATATTATATATATATAATATATATATATATATAATATATATATATATATATATATATATAATATTATATAATATATATTATATATATAATATATATATTATATATATATATATATATATTAACACAGTAATATTCATAGTATCTCAATAGCGGTACCATCACTACTTATTAGGCCTGTTCAAGCTATTAATAACTGTTATAGAAGTTTTTATAATAGTTTATAGAAATGATCATATATTAGTTATTTCAAATATTTGCAGCTTAATCAGCAACACCCAAGGATACATCGAACTAAAGATGGGACACATAGGAAGGAGTTTACATGGAAAAAACGCTATCAGTTAGAGTCTATGCGTGCAGTATCATATAAAAATAACATTCGATTTACCGAGCAAAGATTACGGGGTAAAAACAGGGTCATATTTTCCTTATTCAATAATTTCCAACATTTTATCAACACGTATCGATACGCAATGGACAACTAATACAGAATATATGTAGATGCATGGAGTTAACATGGATAATATCATAAATTAGAATAAAAATACTTTATATGAAATTATTTTGCAACATCAATGCACTAAACTGCCAGACGTACGATTGGCAATACAAGGGTTAATAATCCACAGAAGGCCTAGAGTGTCACCCGCAACCAGTCGATAACAAAATGAGAGCTTAGTCAAACTAAATGTTTCTCTCTTTCATTAAACGAAATAGACTGAATACTATACATAATTGCAGTACGACACGTTTTTTTAGGAATTCCTCGGCCGCGCTGGCAGAGTGAGGGTGTAAGTAAGTGAAAATCAATTTTGGGAAAACGCACAAGTGGTGGATGTGTTATGTGGCTCGCCGCACCTATATCCTTCTACATGGCTGTTCAGTGTTCCACGTACACCACCATGTAAATCCAATAACGAAAATGTTTGTTGCTATGAAATAAGCATTGTCCGATAGCAATTATGCTCTCCTTTACATCGTATTACTGGATAACGATCTGGTTAAATTTTCTAAGCATATTGCATTATTATATACTAATATTTTTAGGTGTTGAACAGCACCTTACGCTATTAATCGGCTAATAAGCTGTGCAAACATCCTTAAATCATTACTATATCTGCAATATAAAAGTATATAGAAAGTGTAACCATGAATATCCCAATCAGTAATTCACAGCGGTAAATGGTCATATGTCCTACCTCTGAGGTCAGCCTCTGAGCAAAAATCCAGCGGCCCTACATCGTTACACTTCCGTTGGGCCGCCGGTAAGAAATACGTTGGCCTCCTTGGCCCTATGTTCTTTGTGTTTGTGGGTAGGCAGGTTATCTGTAGGTAAAAATTCAAGTTAAACATATTTTTGTTGCCAGCGCTGCCAGGCTGACTGGGACCACGACCACCAGAAGGCTCTGTCACGCCGGACTAGAACCTCCTGGGGATAGACAAGGAGAGGTATGTCAGGAGTCTCGCTGAGGATGTCGAGGGCCATTTGAACGCTAATGACCTCCGACCCGCCTACCGAGCCTGAAGAAGCTCCGTTCCAAGTCTCCATCTCGGGCTAGTGCTATCGAGCAGCAGATGGGCGCCTCGTGTCGGCATGGATGAGCAGATGGCTCGTTGGGCTGAGTATTTGGGCAGTGTTCACGGTGGACCCTCCAATTGATCATCACCCACGGGTTACAGCAGT
>JACEEZ010014295.1:0-22500 GCA_016584305.1 Chionoecetes opilio
GCCGACAGTAAATACTAGAGTAGGATAAACGTCCGGGGGTGGTAATGGCCTCGGACTGTTGCGATTTCCCGGACCAGTGCTCCCCCCTATTAGTCCGGGAAACGAGAGTTGTGTGTACTATATTTTATTTCACGTATTTAACCAGGGTAGAACAAGAAGTAACGGATTCAAGCTGGAAAAACGTATATTTAAAAAAAGAAATAGGGAAAAACTGGTTCACAAATAGGGTGGTAAATGATTGGAATGGACTCAGTACAGATAGTTAGTGCGGAGTCATTAGGGAGCATTAAAAGGGGGCTGGACAGTGTTATGCATGGAGTCATGGATTTCAAGGCATGTATTGGCTGCCTTTTTCATGGCAATGTCTCTTTTGTCTGGACCTTTTCCCGGGTGGGGTGCTATGGTGTGAATCTTGACTCCCGATAGTGGGAAGAGCTATGAAGATCAGGGAAAATGTGGGTAAAAAAGTGAATAAATGAATAAAATGGGTGATATATGGAATGGTGTGTGTTGTTGTTCTTGATAGCAGGGCGCGGAGACAAATACCTCCAACGCCCTTGCCTCCCCAACAAAATATCTCCCTGGTTCAGGCCTGCCAACCCAGGCGCAGAGTGGTTTTAGCCGTGGATCAACATAAAACCATGTTAGCTCTCGATGGTGGTGTCTAAATACAGTAAACCCTCTGGTATCCGGATCCTCATTATTCGGACTTCGACATTATTCGGACCTCCTCCTTTTTTTCTTTTTTTTAATGTTTTTTTATTTATTTATTTTATATATATATATATTTTTTTTATAGGGGTAGGTAGGGTGTCATGATGTAAGTCAGTGAGGTTAGAGGCCCAGGCAGCCAGGCAGAACATTTATGACCCATCACTGAGCATATACTTTGTATACTGTAATTGTGGTTTCTTTGTTGTGTCCAAATGTTGTATTGGCGAGTGATCTGAGGCCATTGAGGACCCAGATCCAGCAACGGATGTTGTATCTCCAGCTACCACCCGCTCTCCCACCACCTAGATACTACCTGCCCCTACTACCATATCCAGCAAGCCTCCCTCGTTAGGTAGTTAACAAGTAGGAAGGCCCTGACTGGCTTGGACGAGTAATGACGTCATCAAACTTGTCATCAGTCACCAGCCAATGACAAACTGTTTATAAAACTTCTCGACCAATCACAAGTCAACAAGACGTTTGACACAGCCTTTAAAGGTCATGTCACACGGACACTTTTTCCGTTAGTGTTACGGGGTGGCAACGGCAAGAATGTTTCCCCGTCACTGGCTACCCCACCACCTCAACACCTTTAAATATCCTTTATTTAAGGTGACACGCGGTACTACACTTACCTAAATAATGACACGTGTGTTTACTATGGTTAATCGTAGTGATTATGGTGAGCAACAGCTCACCATAATCACTACGATGTATAATAACTAGTAATGACGTAAAACCCTGCCCACCCTGCTGGCGAGCGACCTGCCCCGCCTGGCGCCTGCTACCTCTCAGGACAACACGCTATCATCCGCCTAACCTGTGCCTTCCTTAGAAGACTTGTCAGCTACCACGCCTGTGATAGCATCATAGGATATCACCAGGGATCATAGGGCTCCTCAAGGGGTCCTCACAGCCCTTTACAGACAAACCAAGAAGGAGGAGGAAATCTCCCCCCATCATGATACGCTGCTGGCTGCCGCTGCCAGACATAGGACTGTAGTACTGTATTGTGTATTTTTACATTAGATTATTTATTTACATGATTTATCTTATGTTTATTTGATATTTGCATGACTTTGAAATTTTCTATATTCACCTAATTATTTTTTTTTAATTAGGTATTATTTTATCCCTGCATTATTCGGATCCTGGCATTAAATCGGACCACTCCTGGCCCAATTTGTCTGAATACGAGAGGGTTTACTGTAAAGTGTTCTTGGAATTGGTACCACTTGAGTCTAACATGGAAGCTCCACGTTAGACTCTCCCTTGTCCATGATTGATTTAATGCCAAAAAGGTGAATGTAAACCCGACATAGAGGTTGTAAGGGAAAACGAGCGCGATTAAAACGCAACTCGCTAGCCCAAGGATTCCAGGATACGCAGAAGCTGAGATGGGGAGGGCCGTAAGGGTGTGGAAACACTGTCTTAAATTAAGGAGATTTACTGGTCTCTCGCTCAAACACTAGTATTTACAAGAAAGTACCAAAACCTCGATTTCCTGGTACTAATAGGGGGGGTCACTGGTCCGGGAACCGCAAAAGTCCGGGAAATCGCTAGTAAAAAAAAAAAAAAAAAAAAAAAAAAAATATATATATACTATATATATACACACTACCCTCCCGAGTTTCACGCTATGGTGAGTTTCGCGATCCTCGAGTTTCGCCTAATCCTAAATTCTTATCACTCCCGACGTTCCCCGCATATATCCCCGATTTTTCGTTTTTTTTTTTTTTTTTTTGGGTGTGTGTGTGCCCACAGTGCCGTGAGGCAGTGAGCTCCGGAGTGGGATGGTAGGCCCTGGAGATAACTTGAGGCTGTGATGGTTGGCCCTCGCCGTGGTGGCGCAGACAAAATTTCTATAGTGACGCCTGTGATTAGAGGCTCATGCCGCCCCCGGTCCTCCGATGCACTCGCAATCGAAGTAAGCTAATGGGCAGCATGTGGGTGTTCTTAGGCCACTCAACGTGCAGAGAAAGATTTTAAATGGATTTTACCCGCCCTCATCAAGGATCGAACTCGGATCACCGAGAACGCCACTCGAAGACTTTCTTCTTCTCTTGTACCTTTTCTGCTTAGTATCACTTTGTAGTCGTCTGTCAAGCTCGTGCTCGAGCTTTGACATATTATCCTTTACGCTCCCACTCTGCTACCGCCTCCCATAAGAGACGTGCGGGACAATCTTCCCTTTCCCTTTCCCGCTTAGTATAGTATAATAATAGGCTTAGTAAGCTGTATGTAGTTTTGATTGTTTTTTTCCATTTGTTTGTGTTTTTCTCTACAGGAACAGCCCGGTGTCGCATAAGATAGGTAACACCTCAAAATAGAGCACCTTACCTTACTATTTACCCAAAATACTCCTTATAAGTGATTACCATGACGTGTGTGGTACTGTGGTTTCTGGAGGCACTGGACAGGAGAGAAGAGAGGAAGGCATTGTGACAGTGTTATTGTCGTATAACACTGTCACACAACCATCAGCTGACAAGATATGTGTCAGGCTCACTCACTCAGACCAAAACAGCATCCGCTGGGTGACTCCCAACTCTAGCTAAATCTCAAGCCCTCTCCTCCCTCCTCTTCTCTACGTAGTGTTGGCCGAAGCCACCACCCCGGGAGGCGGGTCACAAACCCTAGGCTAACACCCAGTACCCATTCACTGCTGGGTGGACACACTTGGGGCATTTTCAGGATATTTTTTTGGGGAAAAAGTGAGTCTTATAAGCTGTAAATACGGTAGGTACACAGCCCTCAAGTTAACTCTCCAGGCCTACCATCCCACCCCTGGAGGTCACTTGCCTAACGGCGCTGTAGGCATACACACACACACACACAAAAAAAAAAAAAAAAAAAAAAAAAAAAAAAAAAAAAAAAAAACGGACTAAATAAGCATTTTTTACAGGGTTTATAAATACCAGAGTTTCGCGATCCGCGAGTTTCGCGCTATGCCTCCGGAAGAAAGCAAGCGCGAAACTCGGGAGGGTAGTGTATATATATAGTCTGATGCCATTACTCACCCCCGGACGTTTATCCTACTCTAGTATTTATTTACTGTCCGGCAACCGACAATATCAACTACCCCGCCGCGGACTTTTACGTCCGCTGAGCATGCAGCCACCTGGCGGGAGGCAGCAGAAAGTGTTCAATAGTCTCAAAAGATGTTCCTGCACAAGGGGCAGTGGGGGTCAGGGGACTAACGGAGGCTGTGCAGGTGAACCGTGACTCGTGTGCCCAAATGTAAACAATACGACCGCTGAGCATGCTGCCACCTGGCGGGAGGCAGCAGAAAGTGTTCAATAGTCTCAGAAATGTTCTTGCACCAGGGGCAGTGGGAGTCAGGTGATTTGACGGGGGCCCTGTGCAGGTGAACCGTGAATGTTGTGTGCCCAAATGTAAACAATACGCCCGCTGAGCATGCTGCCACCTGGCGGGAGGCGCGTACACTGCCCAGGGGTGACAGGAGACGCTGGGGACCCCCGGACAACTTGGTCAATTTACGAACAGGACCAGGCATTTCAACTTTAAAAAAAAAAATAATAAATAAAATAAATAAATAAATAAATAAATAAAAAAAAAAAAAAAAAAAAAATTGCCCGAGACTGTGACATACCCCCGGACCTCGGATTTTGTCCGGCAAATCAGATATCCGGGAAATCGAGGTCCGGGAAATCGAGGTTGTGTGGTATGTACAAACAAGTATATACAATCAACACCTCTAATAGACTCACGCCCCTGCTACCTGGTTCGCAACAGCCTTCCCGTCAACCATAGGTCCCCTGAGCACTGGACACGGGGACGACGGCAGACGGGAAGGGTAGTTGACCTGGGCAGCAGGGGACGATGAAGTGTACACAGCAGAGGTGGAGAGAGAGAGCAACTCCCCGTGTTGCGTCGGGAACTCTTCTCCCGGACAGCCGGGGCCAGGCGCCTCGTAACCTCTGCTCCAAACCAGAGGGTGTTCGAGGGTTCATGAGGAAGCAGAGGTCGGGAAGTAGCGAAGACCTTTACTGGTGATCGAACCAGTCTTTCCTCGAATCCACGAACAGGAAACCAGGGGTTGAAAGAAGGAAAATGTTGCTCGAATGCCTGCAGGTGGTTTGGGTTTGCCCTTACATTGGTCATATGGCACTATGGCAAAGCATAAAAAGGGGAGGGGTTAAAGAAAATAGCGAAACGGTGAGGGGAAGGGGAAAGAACCCGGAATGTTACAGCAGGATGGTTAGATCAGATGTAGGATGTGGATTTGTTGGAGGAAGGAGGTTAAATTGTCCAGGGAGAAGGAGGGGGATTCCGGGAGAATTTTCCGCAAGACGGGAGGTCGGGAAAGGGGGGACAAGTGAGGGAAGGAATTGGAACGGGCAGTAGTAAGATGGGGGCAGGATATTAGGACATGTTGGACAGTGAGAAAACTTGACAGGGTGTGCAGAGGGTTGGGGAGGAGCGTGATATGAGATAGGAGTGTGTGAGGTTGGTATGGCCTATGCGTAAGCGTCCCGAGAGCAGTCTCCCAACGTCTATTAGTGTGGTAAGGATTTGACCATGGAGATATAGAGAGTTGATCAGGCAAAGTTTATTGACAGAGAAAGTGGTCCAGGGGGATGCCAGCAGTCAAAAGGAAAGATTTAAAGGAAGGGTAGTAGTCAGGAGGCGGGCAAGTTTGAGAAACAGGGCAATGGGACACAGTGGCCGGGGCGCGATAAAGAATCAACAACGTTTCGTTGCCCGAGATACCCACGTGACTCGGTACCCAGCAGAAGCATATTGTTTTTGTGGCGTACGGATAGGCGGAAAAAACCAGTCTTGGATCTCCCGAACAAAGAGGGTGAAGTGAGCAAAGGGGATTGTATAAGAGAAAGGGAATTGCGGGAATCAGTGAAGATAGTGAAGGAACAGGATGGGTAGAAAAGTATGCGTTTTAGGCGAAGAGGATGGCGTACAATTCCGTTGAAAAGAACACTGGATTCGTTAGGTAGTTGGAATTGATAGTGAAGAGAGGGGAAGAGGATAGCAAAGCTAGGTCCAGAGGGGGATTTAGAACAATCAGTGAAAGACGTAGGTGCTAGAGTAATGAGTGGAAAGGTGTTTCAAGAAAGTGAGAGCGTAAGACAATAGGAGGAATGGTAGACTTGGGAGAGGTATGGGGACAGAAGAGCAGATATGGGGGGAAGGTATAAGCCACGGAGGGAAGGAATGAACATAGAAAGGGAGAAGATTAAGAGTAGGAAAAAGGAGGGTGGGAGAGAAGGGTGCACATGCGAACCAGAAGGGCGCCGGCAAACGAGGGAGGAGGAGATCACTGTGAGGAGAGTTTGGGGGGACTGCAATCTTAGAAGTAGGAAATTGATGAAGGCAAGCATACCCACCGAAGTGAAGGAAGGGCCCGACGGCGAGAGAGGGGGAGGCCCGACTCAGCATAGAGGCTCTCAACAGGAGGAGCGAAAAGGCACCTAGGCCAGACGGGGGCCTAGGTGGTGAGCAGGGTCCAGGAGGCTGAGGAGGGAGGCAGAGGCAGGGGAAAAAATATGACATCCATAGTCAAGAGTGGAGAGGACCAGGACGGTGTGGAGATGGAGGAGGTCTTGCGGTCAGCACCCCAAGACACATAGGAGATAATTTGTAGGAGGCGGGGGTGACGAAGGGCATTTATTTTTAGGATAGGATATGTGCCTTCCAGGTAAGTCGGGAGTCGAAAAGTGAGGCCAAGGAATTTACCAAGAGCAATACTTGAGGGGGTATGTCATATTAGAGAAATGGAGGTGGGAGTGGTACACGAGAGCGAGAGAAAAGGATGGAGAAGGTTTTGTGGGAGAGAAAAGAATGCCATGATCAGTAGCCCAGGAAGAAGCAGCGGAAATAGCAGATTGGAGGAGACAGCGGGGGGGTGCCAGGGAAGGGCCGGAAGCGTAGATGGCTAGGTCACCACGTAAAGGGAGGACGGTGCCAGGTGGGAAGGTGGAGCGAGTCCATTCACTGCAATGGGGAAACAAGGAAGTGCTGAGGACACTTCCTTGGGGGACACCTTCATTTTTGTGGGAAGGACGAGGAAGTGGAGGAAAATACTTTGATTCTAAAGGGAGTCGATCACATAAAAAGGGACTTGAGAAAGACCCCATGTTTCCAGTTATCCCGAAAGTGGTTAACTGGTGGAGGGAACTCCGTAGTGTAGTGGTTAGCATGCCGGCTTACAACCGAGAAGTCCGGGGTTTGTCCCCGGGCGGAGCGAAAGATAGATGGGTGGTCTTTCTTAAAACCCTGCCCTGTCCACCCAGCAGTGAATGGGTACCGGGTGCCAGCCGGGGGTTTGGTAACCCCCCCCCCGGGGGGGTGGCTTCGGCCAACACTAATATGCAGCAGCGGTAGATCACTATGGCTCTGAGGCATTATCCTCTAAACAAAACAAACAAGAGAAACAAGAGAGGATATGATGTCGCCAGGTGGTATCATAAGCTTTCTCTAAATAAAAAAAACCAGCAAGGAACTGATTCGGATGGGCAAAGGCTGTGGTAATGTATGTTTCCAGGTGCCTAAGGGTCAGCGTGCTTCGGGCATGTCGGTAACCAAATTGAGAAAGGGAGAGAAGACTTTTTTATTCCAGGAATCACATAAGACGGAGATTGATCATGCGTCCCAGTAAATTGCATAGGCAACTAGTAAGGGCAATGGGGCAGTAATCTTGGGGGAGGGTACCGGATTTGTTGGGTTTGAGGAACGAGAGGACAAGGGCTTCGCGCCATGGGGGGGGGAAAGTCCCCAAGGGACCAAACCCGTTAAAAAGGGCTTGTAAAAGATGAGAAAACGGAGGAAGGTGTCTGAGCATTAGGTAGGAATGCCGTCAGGGCCTTCACATGTGTTTGCGCAAAAATGAAGAGCGGAGGCCCAGTTCGGAAGAAGAGAAAGGAGCATTGTAGTGTTCAGAAGAGGATAGAGAGAAGGTGACAGGAATGCGTTCCTGGTAGCTTTGATTCTAGTGAACTGAGGAGAGAGGTGGGATCCACTACTAACAAGACTAAAAAAGGAGCCTAATTCCTCTGCTACTTGAATGGCTCTGCAATAATTTGGTTTCGAACGCACAGGACTGGGGCAACAGGGGGCGGGTGTTACCCGACAATTTATGGATTCGGCGCCAAACTGATGGAATTGTGGGGTCTGTGGTGAGGGAGGAGACGTAGCTGCGCCCAACTATTAATTACAGAGAGTTTAATGGTTCGCTTAAGGCAGGCAGAGGCTATTTTAAATTAAATAAAAGCTGGGAGTTGGCCGGGGTACGCGTTTGCAGCACGCTTTAATCGGTGGGCTTTTGAACAATCTAAAGTCCCCCAGGGAACACATTTGGAGGGAAAAGGATGGGAGGTCGGGGGATAGCAGTAAGCGGCCACTAAAAAAGAGACGGAAAGTAGGTGTCCCCTATCAGAGAAGAAGGTGTTAAGGCATTTATAAAGGTTAGAATACGTATGGATGTATGTATGGGGTTTGGGGGGCAGTTGTGTTTCCGGTTCGCCTATTACTGCAGACTCAGCAAAGATGGAGAGGCCGCCGGGTCAAGAGAGAGATGTATGTAGCTTATTAAGATTTTTTATATAAATGGTAAAAATAATAGATATTTTATATAATAGTTTATATTAATCGTTTTTCTAGGTGAAACATTACTTGGGTACTTTCTATTTTAATTATAGGGACAGATGTATATGTCTCCAGAAAACAAGTACTTGACACCTGTACGACAGAGCAGGGTGGTAGCCGCCGGCCTCGACGATAGACGGGCAGGGGTTTTGAGCTAGAGCATAGAACCGGAGATTGTTACATACGAGTGATTCCCCATATACATATTTCGTCTAAGTGTATCGTTTTAAACTTAATTTACGAAATTTCCTCAACCTAAGGTTCTCTAAATTTCCTTTACGACACCACTAATATTCCTTACGAAACAGATTGATTGGAAACGTGTGTGTTACTGGACATTACTCACTACATTCACGGTGAGTACCTATGTGAGTAGAATTACTCGCGTAAAGGAATATCCAGAACATAACTGGTGGCGGCGTGTGGCACGAATACTTATCAGTGCTAAACAATTACAATCTCTGTGCAACAGTGCTGGGAATAGTGGTTGTGAGGGAGACAAAACTTTTTGAAACAAAAACGAAACTTTTGAACCAAGCAGCAGCTTGGCAAGTGAACGATACATTAAGAACAACGGAGGGTCGAGAGAGAGACGGGAGGAGGCCTCGAGACCAGCCTCCAATACCACCTAAACTCACGATGAATCATCTCAAAACTTCCAACTATAATCCGTCTATGCATGTTTCCGGACGAAAGAAGCGATGCTGTAATGGACATACGTTAATGAGTGTTTAATTGAGAACTATTTTCCTGCGACCAGTGATCCGGGGGAATTAAATGTTACTCATTCACTCATCTTAACTTACTCAGGACAAGGACAATGAAGGACATCGTCTCGCGAAAACAAGAGGTGACGGATGGGAGACTTTCCATCCTACCAGCCAAGGTCATCGGAAGAGCAGTCTACAATCAACAATTAAGTTAAGTAGCTACAAGCATTTAGCTAAACACTACAATTACACTTAATTAATTTAATAACACAAACAGAGGAACTATTGTAGTTTCATCTCATGATAAATTTCTTATCAGTAATATAGTCAGCCCTTAAAGCGTTTTCTTTTTTTCTGTGCAAGAATTTCTTTAGGAAAGAGAAAATGGTACTTTTTAGCGGGGACCACAGTAACTGTTATTTCTCGCAGGGACACCCGTAACTGCTTATTTCTTTTAAAAAAAAAATCTTTTTTACCACTTATGGAGGCGTTTTACGTATGAAATTAAATATTATAACTACGTTATTGTCTCATTTAATGCCAAAAGGTAAAAGGGAAGGTTAGAGAAGGGCTTAATAATGTGTTTTTTATCTCAAGTAAAGGGGAATCTGGCTGCAAACGATGGAACAGAAAAAAGAAAACGTAAATGATTTAACACCGACTTTAAATAAACTTACGCTCAGGAGCGGTAAGCAGTATCCCACAATGCATGATACTATACTACTACTACTACTACTACTGCCACTAACTTTACTCCTCTAACAGCTGCAACAACTCATACAATGACGATTCAATCACAGGCTGGGCCAGCCAACCCTGGGGCTGTATTTCCTACTTCATTTAAGGTGTTACCCACAGAAGAATCCGTGCGAAGCACTAAGTGACTCTGAGGGTCGAATTTGGGGTATGGGTATATCAGTATTCCGGGCCGTAGTCAGAAGAGGAGCAGGGGTCGGTAAACCAGGGGGATCAGTAGGGCCATTTGGTCGAGGGGCCGCACCTAAAGCCCCTATAAAAGTTAAATTATCACCATTGGCCATGGTGAGCCTGGAGTAAAGAGGGGGAAATTACCGGTCATCCTCTCAAGACCCCCATAAAGGGAAAGAGCAAATGTACAAAGGGTATACCGTGCCCGTGGCACCCTGAGACCTTTCACGACTGACCCGAAGCCAGCCTCATATCCCATCAGTATGGCTCTCACACCTTAGGAGGGAAGGGGGATAGGAAGAGGTATTAGCGTACTGGTTATATTATATGTATGTGTTAATCGATACTAATACAGGATGTCTGAGTGTCTGTGTGCCTTGTACTCGCGCCTACCGGATGCTAAGTGTTGACACCTTTTGATGACATTATGCTGACCCAAGCAGCCACACCATCCCATCATGATGACGTGGATAGCCTGGTCTTGGGAAGCACGACGTAAACACCTTCGCTCACCGGCTCACCGGAACCACAGCTTCCGGGCAGCTTTCCTCATATGCTGCAACTAAGCTGGAGAGAGGACAGAACACAGAGAGCTACAGGAGATGCGTTACCTTGCGCTCCAACTCATGACACACCTTCCTGTGTGTCTGTGTGCACTCCACACCCGGGAGGTGTGTGAGTGCCTTGTCACGTAAATAGTTGTTCTGGCTCTGTCTATTAGACATTAGTTTCATTGGCCGTTGTAAAGAACCCCGTGACATTACTTAATGTATAAACCTTCACAAGTATACATATATATATATAATATATATCGTTTGTAGTATATTGTCTTACTCGAATCCTTTGGCACTAAAGAATACTTATAAATTACTTAAAGAACCGCTCGACCACGTTTAGCCCATACCACTTTATTGATGTGTACCTCTGGGCAACGAAGCAAGTTTCCTGCCCGTCAAGAGGGCATCATCCGGCAATCACCCTTACAGGTTAGTAACCAGTATCAACATGGTGTGAACCCGTTACCCCCGTAAAATAACCATACTAAAAAGGGTAACATAATTGGTGACTTAGCGGTGGAATGAGATAACATTACACCACGCATAGTGTTGCGTTACAACACATAATGGTAATGTCGTAACATAAAAAAGACGACAACAGTGGTATGTGGCAACATAAAATTGTAATATAAGTTACGTGCCTTAAGTGAATAACTGGACGAGTACATACTAATTAATACACGTGAAGAGGTGGAATATACCATAAGCAAGTGAACAAGTAAACAAAGGAAGCTTGAGAGAGACAAGTGAGAGGATAAGAGAGTGAGAAGATTGCTCAATCATGCTGTGTCAAAACCTGACCTCGCGGAAGCGAGTCAGCACTTCCTCTTGCCATTGTATCAGTCACTGCTCCATCCACCACAAATTCTGTATATAGACAGGAGGACAAGATTCTCTTGCATTAATTGCTCTGGGACTACAGATTTTTTCAAGAGGACAAGAACGAGGACGACGACGTTACAAGTTTTTTTATCATGGCACAGACGGGAGGACAAGATTTGAAGTTTTATAATGAAGACAGGACGAGAGGAACAAAAAGCCGACTCATTAATTTCCAATACTTCCAACTCAGCAAACTCCTTGTCATCACCCTTACAGCCAGCCAACAGCCAGCCAGCCTTACAGCCAGCCTTACAGCCAGCAGCCAGCGCCCCGGACAGCCAGCGCGACAGCCCGTCTAGTCATCACACCTCTCAGCTGTGACCCTGCCTTTGGAGGAAGCCCCCCTGATTCAGCAGTACGGATGGACTTGCCTTGCTGAATTCACACAATGTTAGTGAGTAAACAACACCTAGCTGACCTTACAGGAGACATACTTTAAAAACGCCACTCGTTTACATAAATAACACTTAGTGGTGATATAAATATTTTCACATTTGTTTTTGCTTAAATAGCCATGTGAAAGAATTTCAAGTAATTAATTTGTCAGTTATTTTTCTATAGATGTTTTAAATATGCTTACCGCTAATATTTCATAATTTCTTGTAATTCTTAATAATTTGTTAGCTTCCCTTATATGTAATATATATATTCAATTCTCCTTCTTGAATTGCCTTAAAAGCTAGGAGATGGGAGATAATAGTTAACTTAATTAAAGTTTTACTTATGAATTTATTGACTCTACTAACTAGAAGTCTAATTCTAACACATCCGTTGCAGGTAGTTATTTTTGCCCCTGCCGAAGACTCTTCCTCAGGCCACTAGTGCTATTACGCCAAGTTTAGCTGCCAGGAAATATATTTTTGTCTATGTAAGGATATTATAACACAAAAACTATTAATTTAGCAGCCAAGTGCTACAGGCACTCGTGTCAAAAGAGATTAATTACTGCCATTGGCACTCCTTATGCACATTTTATTGTTTAGAATACTATTCTAGCTGAAGGCAGCTCTTATCACTTCTCAGAGAATGATTAAATAAATACATTACTCTCTGATATGCCATGAAATAACATACATGCATATCTTAACGTGAAAATTTATATTACAGACCCTGAGTCTGATTTTATTAGCTGAGATGCCGTACTCCGTAAATAATAGGTTCATAAATATAAATAATAAATAAATACTGCCAGTGCTATTACTCACTTTCTCAAGGCCTGCTGTGTTTGATCTTCACTCCACACTTCCAGTGTTATTAAGTGACTACGCAGTAGAGTTTTGGCAAACGCACTTCTTAATATTTGCAGGGATATTAACAAAATAACTAACAGACTTTGAGTTCATTTTTATTCTAATAACTCATGTTTAGATTCTGTTGTAAAGTATTTTACCAGTTTATTGATGACCTTAAGTGCATTGTCCTTATATCATTACTCCTGTTATACCAAACATTTGGTGGGATTCCTCTTTGCTATGTTGTCATGTAAACCCTCACCTTGTATAGGTACTTGTAAGGAGCATCGGCAACACTGAGAATCTGTATAGTACACAACGATGTAACACCAGTTAGGTATACATGTCTTTATACAATCGCGAGGTCGCGTTGTTATAAGGGGAGAGCGATATTAGCGTACTGGTTATATTATATGTATGTGTTAATCGATACTAATACAGGATGTCTGAGTGTCTGTGTGTCTTGTACTCGCGCCTACCGGATGCTGAGTGTTGACACCTTTTGATGACATTATGCTGACCCAAGCAGCCACACCATCCCATCATGATGACGTGGATAGCCTGGTCTTGGGAAGCACGACGTAAACACCTTCGCTCACCGGCTCACCGGAACCACAGCTTCCGGGCAGCTTTCCTCATATGCTGCAACTAAGCCGGAGAGAGGACATTACACAGAGAGCTACAGGAGACGCGTTACCTTGAGCTCCAACTCACGACACACCTTCCTGTGTGTCTGTGTGCACTCCACACCCAGGAGGTGTGTGAGTGCCTTGTCACGTAAATAGTTGTTCTAGCTCTGTCTATTAGACATTAGTTTCATTGGCCGTTGTAAAGAACCCCGTGACATACTTAATGTATAAACTTCACAAGTGTACATATATAATATATATCGTTTGTAGTATATTGTCTTACTCGAATCCTTTGGCACTAAAGAATACTTATAAATTACTTAAAGAACCACTCGACCACGTTTAGCCCATACCACTTTATTGATGTGTACCTCTGGGCAACGAAGCAAGTTACCTGCCCGTCAAGAGGGCATCATCCGGCAATCACCCTTACAGGTTAGTAACCAGTATCAACATGGTGTGAACCCGTTACCCATAAAATAACCATACTAAAAAGGGTAACAGAGGTACAAGAGGCGAGATAGAGGGAAGGGAAAAAGGAGGAAGACAGGTAAGGCCAGACAAAATTCGTCAGACCGAGGACAGAGGCCCGAAGCCAAGGGAGCAACCAGGATATCGTCCCCCGGGCGTCAGGCCCCATTCCTCGGGCTAGAAGCCCCAAAAAGATGACAGCGGTCCTGGGGAACGGGGGGGGGGGGGGGGGGGGGGTTCCATGATTTCAAAATCGGCCCATTGCCACACAGGACAAACTCCTACAGCCACGGGTACAACCACACTTGTCCACACAACACACCACCTCAAAAGTGGATCTTCATGTGCTGGGCAATATCAGGCTTTGTCTTGAAACACTTGCTACAAATATCACACTTGAACACCCGCAAGCCAGTGTGTCTAAAAGTGTGTTGGTTGAGATTAGAACTGGTATAAAATCTTTTCCCACACTCCAAACATTCATGATTTTTAACACCACTGTGTATCAGGGTGTGTGCGCTGAGGGAACCCTTTTGAGTGAACATTTTCCCACACTCAAGACATTCATGATTCTTAACACAGTGTGTGTCAGGGTGTGTTTGGTGAGGTGACTCTTTGTAGTAAATCTTTTCCCACACTCTAAACATTCATAATTCTTAACACCACTGTGTGTCAGGGTGTGTCTGGTGAGTTCACCCTTTGTAGTAAATGTTTTCCCACACTCCAGACATTCATAATTCTTAACACCACTGTGTGTCAGGGTGTGTGTGGTGAGGTAACTCTTTCTAGTAAATGTTTTCCCACACTCCAGACATTCATATTTTTTAACACCACTGTGTGTCAGGGTGTGTTGGGTGAGGCTACTCTTTCTAGTAAATTTTTTCCCACACTCAGGCATTCAAAATTCTTTACACCACTGTGTGTCAGGTGTGTGTGGTGAGGACACTCTTTGTAGTAAATCTTTTCCCACACTCTAAACATTCATAATTCTTAACACCACTGTGTGTCAGGGTGTGTGTGGTGAGATCACTCTTTCTAGCAAATCTTTTCCCACACTCTAAACATTCATAATTCTTAACACCACTGTGCGTCAAGGAATGTTCCTCAAGCTGACTCTTGTATTTGAATTTTTGTCACACTGCTGGCACTTCAGCTCACTGTCTGCCTTGTGGCCTGAGCTGCTGCCTCCAGGTGATTCTTGCCATCATACCTGTGCCTCCCCACCCCTGAGGCAGACTGATCCTGCTGCTCCCGGCCACTCATGCTGCTGCCCGGCCCCACAGCCTCCACCGCAGCAAGACTCCCGCCAGCACATGCGACGCCGGTCCTGCGGGAATCCTCGGGGATGTCAGAGCGAACCGGGTCAGTGCCGGGCGGAGCAGTCGGCTTGAACTGTGACCTCAGACCTGCAACAGTGGTGACAGTCAGGACACAGAGCCAAACTATTACGGCACTGGATAGATATATATGTATGTGTATGATGAAACATAAATGTTATCAGCATGTGATCATTTTGGAGGTGTATGTACGTGTGTCTGCCTCTTTCAGCAACATATCTTGTTATTGTGTTGCCGGTCAGACACTACCTCCTTGATAATGTTGACATGGACATAATGGTGTTGTTCCCTCGCTGCTTGCCTTCTAAAGAATGCACAGTCAGCTCTTGTGTATGCCTTTGGTTAATTGCCATTTATCTTAGTTGATAAGCTTTGCCACACCTGGACATACACAGCTAACTGTGGGTGTATTTGAGTCATTGCCGCGTGAACAGCGAGAGATGACTCAACCTTCTTATTCCACGCACTCAGCAGTGCCTGTGTAAACAACTGTTCAACAATGAAACCTTTCCTATATAACACGCCAAGGGGCCCGGGGAAGGGAGGCAAAAGCCATCGGAGCCGTGACCCAGGCGCTCGTAGAGAAGACTCCTCTGAGAGTCTGTGTGGTACTTGTCACGATATTAAGTTTTTCTGGCCCGTCGCTAAGACTTAAGGGACCGGCCGTTTTTTTGTGGGATTTTTGTTCATTTATTGGGCTAAGGTTATGATATGTATACCATGAATTAGGGACACCATGTACAACAAATGTAGATCAAGAAAATTAATTTGTGGCTTTTATATTTTTCCCAATATACTTTTGTTTTTGTTTTTTTGGTTATTTTGAAATGCTATCTACTGCTATGATAATTAGCCTACACCAATGAAATAAATATGGTACAAGAAATTTGTTCAGACCATCAAAGTTATGAAGAGATAAATGAGTAAAAAATGTAGATTTGCAGGATATGAATTTTCAATTTTTCAATCCCCTTTTCATCACTCAAACACGCACCAAAAAATCTGACAAAATTTTCCTCTGTCAGATATGAAGAAAAAGAAATTCATAACTTCATTCTATCAGGTTTGGGCATATTGTGTATTTTGTTTCATTGAAATTGGCCCAAAACTAAAGAAGGAGATATAATTTGAATGTAAAAAACTTATGTTTTGAGATACGGGCCAATAAAGTTTTTGAATACCTGTGAACAAGCATCAGTAAGTGATATAATGGAATTACATTTTTTTTATGAGCTATAACACATAAAACAAGATTTATTTACATTCAATCATATATGTTCATGTTCTTGTTATAAAATCTTCAGTCTTCAGGCTGAAGATTTCAGGTCCCCCCCCTGCCTGAGCATGAGGCAGGGTATTATCTCACTAAGAGAGGTATCAGAGTTGCCCAAGCTACTCATTGTTGCCAAGGTTTTGCTTAGAAACCTCCATGTAGGGTGTCCCAAGATCATAGAGGGAAAAAATGAAACATTTTTTTTTTCACTTGCTCGTGTTTTACTTCTTTTCGCACATGCATAAGAAGAGTTCCTGTGAAATTAGATGAAATTCGGAGAATATTTAGGGGTCGCGACAAACTAAACAATTTTCTAATAACCTTCAAAAACAAAGAAAAAACTCAAAACATCCCACATTTTTAGAAAGAAACTTACAAGGAAACCAAAACAGAGAGTTTTCATTGTTTCCATTCAGAAAGCCTTCTTTTGAAGGTCCTCCTTCTTTTCCTGCCCCACAAGTTTCCGATGGTGGTGGACTAACTGGAGGAGATACTTCTCCTGTGTGGCCGACTTCGTGGACCCCAGGTAGCGCTGGACTAGGGCGATGCCCCGTTCCGCGGCATCGTTGACCACTCGGAGGCCGTGTGCCCGTTTCCGAGCGTCCTTGAATCGGTCGTCCTCCTCCCACAATGCCGGGTCCTTTGCCAGGAAGCCCTCGTCTGCGTCGAGTTTCTGAAAGAAGGACCGTGTCTTCGAAGTGACGAAGGACGAGAGGGAGGAAGACATTGTCATCTTTTTTCCCTCCAATCGCTTGAGTTCCTTCTTCGAGGCGGGCTTGTCCAATGCCTTGACCATATGCTTCTTCTCCTCCACATCAATCCTTGAGTCGAAGAAGGCCAGTCCCGCGTTTTCCTCGGAAACGTACCACAGGTGGCGTCGCAGGGCTTGTTCTGCTGCCTTGGCAACGGTTTGGTCAGGGTATGTCTTGAGGATCTCGAAGAAGAGCACGTTGTTCAACGGAGCTTTCACAGAGATCGGTGCCTCATGCCATTGCTTGCAGTACACCAGAGCAACGAAGAGGGCCACTCGTTCCACTCCGGCCTTCTCTCGACCAGTCAGCGACAGCTGGGATTTCAGCATCTGAAGCTTGAGGCAGTAGATGGCCTTGGCCATCCACCGGGCTTGATGGAGAGCTCCAGGACGGCGGAATGGTTTGGCGGACCTTCACCACGAGGAACAGGTAGGAGAGAGGGGAGAAGTTCTTCATAGTCCTCCCTGGGATGGTTCTTCGACATCAGAGCCTCCTTCAGGAAAGCCAATGCGTCGTCCTTCAGCTTGCTGGCAGTGTCATTGGTGGCGAAGAACTCTACGAGGTCCTCCGATGTTTCCACCGTCTCTCTCTGCGAGGAATCCACGAAGGACCATCGATCACGGAGTCGTTTGAAGATTCCAATGTCAGGACCAGAGGAAGAGCCGAGGCTGGCTTCGAAGACATCCTTGAGGATCACCTCGTGGACATGATGGCGGCAGGCCAACCAAAGCAAGCTTCGTCCGAGTTCTTGCTCAATCCGAATGCAAGCACCTTGCACCATGCCAGTGTTCGAAGCCGTGGTGTCGAAACAGAAGGCGATGATCTTGTCCCTGACGCCCGCTTCGTCCACCTCCTTCAAGACCACTGCAGCCACGTTTCTGCCAGTCGAATCCGAGCTTGCCGGGACCCCAAGAAGGAACTCGGCGTCATCTTCCCCTGTGAGGAGGACGGCGATGCGGTCCTCCGTATCGCCAGAGAGGGACGGGAGGAGTTTTCCGTCCCAATGCAGGACCAACCTCTCGGGTATCTCCTGGTTCCGCAGTTCCACGATCTTCTCGGCGGCTTGCTCTCTTCCCGCAATTCGTGCTCGATGGACCGTGCTCTTCGAGACCGCCATACTCCCAATGTCTATTCCAAGAACTTGAGTGGTAGCTGCGAACGTTGACGTTGCTTGCCGCACCGACAACTTTTCTCGATCCCAAGTTGAAATGAGGTTAAGATTCTTCACGGAGATCGATGGCGACTGTTTGAGTTTTTTCCTCTGGCTTCGGGATCCATGAGCCGGTGATGACGTCGTCAACACAGGACTGCTGCTGCTGCTACTGCTTTGGCTTGGGATTTCCGCCCTTTCAGTCAGCCTGGCAATGTCGCTGTCTTCACGTTCCCGGAGCTGCTTGAGTCGAGTTCCGCGCTCGACCTGCTTCTCCACCTTCTTCGCTGTCACGAGGTCAATTCCAGCCATGGATGATTCCCCTCAGTCTTCTCTCTGACTCCGTAGGAACTCCTTGTCCTCGTCCTTCACGTCTGCCCGTTGGAGAGAGGAGGAGTGTGCGAGGTCGAAAGATTTCCTGGAGGTCTCCTTTGAAAATCTCCTCATCCATACGATGTTTCGGCCTGTCTTGTTCTTGTTTTCTCTTGAGGTCATTGTACGCCTTTGTCTTCACGTTCCCGGAGCCGCTTGAGTCGAGTTCCGCACTTGACCTGCTTCTCCACCTTCTTCGCTGTCACGAGGTTAATTCCAGCCATGGATGATTCCCCTCTGTCTTCTCTCTGACTCCGTAGGAACTCCTTGTCCTCGTCCTTCACGTCTGCCCGTTGGAGAGAGGAGTGTGCAAGGTCGAAGATTTCTTGGAGGTCTCCTTTGAAAATCTCCTCATCCATACGATGTTTCGGCCTGTCTTTGTTCTTGTTCTTCTTGAGGTCATTGTACGCCTTTACCATCTTTGACAGCTTCGTGCCGGCGTGTATTACTGCAGTTGTCGGAATCCCGGCGCGCGACCAGAAGGGGAGAACCTCCTCCACCACCGCCTTCCTGCTCCCGCTCGCCGTCTTCCCCATCTCCCGGTGGTGGTGGTAGTAGCGGAGGAGGACCTGCTCCTTCGATGGTAGCCGGGCTCCGGTGATTTCATCGATTGGAGCCTTATCGATCAGCCAAAGATTACTAGCTGCTCTTGGTGCCATGTTGATAACCTGAGGGAGAAAAAAAGTGGAAATTTAGAAAAATCCTGAAATTTGAGTCACGTCACCTAAATGTTCACTTTGTCGGGACCCCTAAATATTACTCAATTCGCCCAAAATTTCAACGCAATACTGTTTTACTATGAGAGAGCCGGAATAACACACGAGCGTGCAACATTTCAAAACTTTTGCATTTTGGGACACCCTAATGGGCATCCCATAATTGTATGTTTGCTTTTTTTTCTTCTTTTTTTTCTTCTTCTATTTATACCTACGACATATGCCATGTGTCACTTTAGAGAGTACCGTATTTGCCGGCGCATAAGACGCAGTTTTTTTCTAAGAAAGGGAATGCAAAATTCACCCTGCGTCTAATGCGGCCATATTAAAGTAATTGTCCAGACCATTTCATCATTCCTGATTTAATGCAATCAAATCATAGCCATTAACGAGTATATCAACACTACATCGCCACTTTTTGTATCCAGTCAGCCGTTTTTAAATAATCTGCAATCAAAATCTCCAAATTCCCCGAGTTCTCAAAACACTCCTCAAGGTTTGCAGACGCTCAGGCTCAGGCTCGGTGACGTAGCATCAGGGAGGCTCCTCTTCCCGCGCGCTGATCAGAGGCACGTAAACACAGAGATAAATATAGTACTTGAAGATTTTTGGGTGTTTCTGATAGATTTTTTTTGCTATATGCCACATGCATGCATCCTTTATGGGTGCAGCATGCTTCCTTCCCACACACACGCCTGCACACCGACACCCTTCCCACACACACATCGGGCAGAGAAGGAAGAATGGCCAGTGGTGTATTACTAAGGGGGTCTGGAGTGATCTGTGTCGAGCAGTAGACCACTGAACACAAATTTGTAACTGTGTTACTAATAATATCAACAGTAATGCATAATACCAAGAAAAAGTTGGAGTTTAAGAGAAAACAAGAGGTAGGGCAACAAGGTGGCTGTTTCTGCTGCCAAGATGGCCGTCATATGTATACATCACCCCCCCTCCCACAGTCCACTGCGCTCTCCACTTTAAATGGATGGGAGACAGGGTAGGCTTATACCACTCGATACCTCAATCCTCACCCTGTATCTCTATGGTATAAGGAAATTGTAAACTGTAAATGGAAATGAGTGTAGTAAAGGTTGCAACGGTACCGTAGACGGGACAGAAGCCTTCACACATTACACCAAGACAAGACCCTCACGGCGCCACAACTTCATCTGCCTCAAGGCCGAATCAACACATACCATCATGCCTTGACCTGTACCTTCCTGAGGAAGACTAATCAAACCCTCGCAACTGTGATAGATTCCAGGTGTAAACCATGGCGAATATCTTCGATCCGACATCGGTGCCCTTCAACAATAACAAAAAGGTAGAGATGATTACCTTAACAGTGTACTTTAATATCTTGGTAAATTTTTGTTATTGGAGCAACAACCTGATTTCGAGGCTGAAAACTTAGTTTTCTGAATAGTTTTGGTGTTTTGAATTAATCTGGCTTCATTTTTGTCAGAAATCAATGTTTGTTTACATGTGTGTGGAGTGGGGGAGGGGGGGGCCACCTGCCCCTGCAGGTCCGCCCCCAAACATTCTAAAGTTCACACTGCCATAGTATTGGTAATTTTCGTTTTATATCTATATCTTCTTACTAAACCAAACCCCACCTCTAACCTAACCTAATCTGATTAACCTAACTTAACTTTATCTGGGATGAAAATACACATAATGAAAGGCAAAGATACACGATAAAATGGAGGTTACGAATCCTAGGACTTTTGAAAGCCCACTACAGAAATAATACCATTATCTTTACTGCAAATTTTCCACAAAGTCTAAACACATAGCAGAAAAGCAACAAAAGGCATACTTACAACATTAAATAAAAGCTAAATGTCCTAAGTAGATAATATTAGAATATCAATAGTGGAATATCCTGAATAAGGTGATGACCGAGTTTGGTTAGCCTACCACATTATCTTTTACATGTTAATAGTATTAATTTTTCATTCACATTCACTGCAACTGTGAATATGTATTTCGGGTACATGCTCAAATCATTTATTTCCCTTATAAATTTTTTTTTAATAACTAATAAATTACGACAAGTAACATTATTTCTTTTTTTTTGGGGGGTCCTCAAAACACTTATTTTTTTTCTCAAACTATTTATGTAAAATCCGGGTGCGTCTTATGCGGAGTCATCTTATGCGCGGCAAATACAGGTATATGAAATCCGAGCGGCCCACGACTTCAGGCCCTTGTGCAAACAGGCTGATATTCCGTGCGCAGTACAGATTACAGTGGGTCTAGGGTTGGGCAATTACTTTAAGGAAATGCATTAACAAAGTACTATACGAGAGAGGGACTCTTAAAAAGGTAGTTTTAAGGCTATGGAATAGATGGGAAGGTCTTCATGGATCCAGAGCTTGGACTGAGTGATAGGCAACAAAGGGTTACAAATTAATGGTGATAAATCTGAATGGGGACAGGTGACAAGTGGAGTTCCACAAGGGTCTGTTTTCGGTCCATTACTATTTTTGATTTATATCAACGACGTGGATGTAAGGGATAGCCAGTGATATCGAGCCCAAAGTTGACACTGATGATGAGCTTAAGGTAGTAGATTATGGGATCACAGTCTGATGTTAAGAATATTGCCAGGGGAGCTTTAGATTAAACTTAATGAGTGGGTAGCAGATGGCAGATGGAATATAATAATTGATAGTGCAGCGTCTGAAAGTTTTAAGAAACCACTGTTTAAAAAGAAGTTAAAACTTTGCATTTCAAGACATTAGCAGCAGATGCACCATCAAAACGTTGCCACTGCACCTCCCATTACCAAGAGCTTGCTTATTCAAGTGAAATGTAGGCCGCTCATCTCTCTCGCCCCCCCTCTCTCTCCTTCTCTCTCTCTCTCCTCTCTCTCCTCTCTCTCTCTCTCTCGCTCTCGCTATTCTCTGCTCTCTCTCTCTCTTTTCTCTTCTCCTCTCCTCTCTCTCTCTCTTCTTCTCCTCTTCTCTCTCTCTCCCCCAAAACTTTTTGAAAATATAGCTGTTTTTCATATTAGTATTCAAAGGGAAAGAATTTTTGGTTTTTCCTGAGAACCTTGAAGTTTTTATCCAGTACTTTTTATCAAATCATGATTAGGGCATTTGGTAATTAATTTTTTTCTTGCGTGCGGACCGGGGAAGTTATTTACG
>JACEEZ010014295.1:25000-37500 GCA_016584305.1 Chionoecetes opilio
GTAACTGTAGATGGGAACAGAAGCTTCCACACATCACACAAGACCAAGACCCATCACCCCGCCACCACTTTACTCCTCAAGGCCGAATCACACCATTACCATTAGCTTCACCTGTACCTCCTGAGGAAGACTAATCAACCCTCGCGACTGTGATAGATTCTCAGGTGTAAACCATGGCGAATATCTTCGAATCCCGATATCGGTACTCTTCAACCATAACAAAAAGTAGAGATGATACCTTACAGCATTACCGTAAATTATATTGGTTAAATTTTTGTTATTGGGAACACCGATTCGCGGCCGAAACTTAGTTTTCCTTGAATAGTTTTGGTGTGTTTTGAATTAATCTGGCACTCGTTTTTGTCAGAAATCATGTTTGTTTACATGTGTGATGGGGGGGAGGAGGGTTGCCCCGGCCTGCCCCTTCAAGGCCCGCCCTGCAAACAAAAGTAAGCTTCACACTGCCATATATTGGTAATTTTCGTTTTATCTCTATATTCTTCTGTTACTAAACCAAACACCACCTCTAACCTAAACCTAATCTGATTTAACCTGACTTAAACTTTCTGGAAGAAATAACGGTAGATTTTCGTTAGTACATCAATGCCATAATATTTGATTGTGGCCATGGAAATGGGGCTCTAAAATACTCCGAATGAAGAAAGATACACGGTAAGTAGGTAAGAATCCTAGGACTTTTGAAAGCCCACTACCGAAATAATTACCATTATCTCTCTGCTAATGTTCCACAAAGTCTAAACACATAGCAGAAAAGCAAAAAGGCATACCTACAACATAAAATCTAAGCTAAAATGTCATAGGTAGAAAAATAGACATATCAATTCGAGAGCAATAAATAAATTAATGCAATAAAAGTGACCGACTTTTGGTTACCCTACACTGTCATTATCTTTACTTTAACTAGTATCAAATTTATATTTCACATTCACTGCACTGTGATATTGTATTTGGATACATGCTCAAAATCATCTGTTTATCCTAAAAACCTTTTTTTTTTAATAGCTTTTAATAAATTTACAAAAAAATAAATATGTGCTCAAAACACTATTTTTTTTCCGTTTCTCAAAAGATTCATGTGGTATAATCAACTATCTCCTCTGCATTCTGAAGGAATCTTGTGCACCACTGTCAAACATTGTTTTTACTATGGACTGCAGTCCCATTATGGCACAACTTAAACGCAGTTGGACACAGCTGCTGAAATACTGCTTATACGTGACTGCCATTTGCCCACTTACTTAGTCTGAGTTGTTATCCACTTTTAGGACAAAGAGCGATGTTATGAACAGGATTGTTTACATTTCCTACAAGTTCTTAAGCTTATAGGGCAGCATTTGAAGCATGTTTACCACGGAGACAGGTTATGGCACGTACCAAGGCGCATTAACCTTTCAACTCTCGTGTTGCAATCTGAATAGATATTACATGTGGAGGGCGTATGTTCCCCCTCAATAAGACACAATTTATTTATTCGTACTCACTCAGAAGTCGTCGCCCTGGAATTAGGGATTGTATCTATTAATTGAGTAGGTTAAGTGGTATACTGGTTAGGCTGAGAAGTTTGAATCGTAATTACAGGCTGGTTTGATTTGCGTAACAGGCGCAGGATGAACTACCACTAACGAGGGATCCTTAAACTATGAGGTGGCTGATATAGCGGATTACCTTCAGGCGTAATAATCGTGATCTCACTGTGGGGGGTTCTTGCTTAATACCTTGCAAACTTGGGTTAAGAAGCTATAGCAGTTGATGGAAATGAGCAACTCCAGTAATCCCTCATATTCAATTACTTTATCGAGATATCTTTGACTTCGTATTCATGATTGATGACACATAACAATGGTCGGACACCAAAAAATGGTTCTGAGTTCATTGTGTGTGGGTGTGAAAGCATTTTTGCTGCTGATTTTAAAAAATGGCATTGTTTTTCTCTGCACGTATAGTTTTTGAAATGTCGGCATTTTAAATTTTATAATAGCTAGTATAATTATATACGTAATATAATTATATAATTAATGAAACAATCCCCTACGTTAATATAATATTACTCGTAAATTAAATTTTGGGGTGCCTTGCGGCTTTATTAGGACCTAAATGTACATATCTGGCCAAAAAAAATACTTAAATTATGTTCCAAATATATCGAAAATGTGCCACATCTTGGAAATATCCAGCCCGCACCATTTGATCCATGGCCTTCCACAAAAATTTTCATTAACCCAAGTTTCAGATGCAATGGGGTACAGTCCACCTTTTCACTGTCACCAAGAGGTTTGTACATACAGTTGAACCTGCCAGGTGATTCTTTCGGTTGTGCTGGCCATTCCTTTGTTTGTAAGGTATTGCTGTCCGCTATAGTCCCACAAACAAAGGGAAAACACATGTGCTTAGTGTAACCTAACTGAGTCCTAGAAGTAAGAGATTACCTCAGGCTCCCCACACAGATTCCACTGATGTTCTTCATATTTAACAGCAGATAACAAAAGTCTTCATATAGTTTCGCTAAGTTTCACTCATTTCATGGCATGCGCAATTGGAAACTCGGAAGCGTATTTCCTTATGCAGAAGAACGGCCTTTAGCGTGTTTTTTCCTGGCAATCTATGAACAGCCGCCACTCATTTATCATAAGTGTGCGACTCACAAAGCTTGTTCCATGAGTGGTCAACATCAAGCAGTACAGAGCTTGTTGTTCCATCTGGAGAAGCTATTGAAAGTTCTTTATGTCTACGACGAAACGTGATGATGGAGAAACTCATTCTTGTAGCAAATTCCATTCTGTGAGACGAGAGCCAAGGACTTCACTTTTCTCCTGGGTAGGATCTAGGTCCCTAGCCAAGGTCATGTAGCATTTCCTGACTGATGAATTTGGGCTCTCTGTTGTCTGCATTTCTTGAAAGTCTGTATATGGATTATCCTCCTCGTTCGAATCTGATTCACTTGTACACTTGCAATTGGAACATTTGGAACTGGGAGATCAGGACCATGTGGCACAGGCTGATGGCAGAAGGTACGTCAGGATACCTGATTTTAGCTCGCGTTTTACTGAAATATCCTTTGAGTTAGTGAGGCAGGAAGTAGCAGTCAGTACTGTGATCCTTTTGTTCACGCCAAACCATTGGGATGCCGAATTGCCATGCCTGATGGCCGTTTGCCACGCATCCATTCTTCAAGTGGTTCACACAGGGGTTTGCATGCTACGTGAGGGGCCACTTCGTATTTTGATCACCTATACCGGCACTGAAGTAGGCAGATAAGCTGCTATAACATTCTTGTAAGAGGTTTCTCAGACTGTCGGGTTAAAAATTCCACATATGTAACAAAAACTGTCCGATGCATTCCACAGTTACGGCGCTCCATCACAGCCCCGGTAAAAGGGGGACTATATACGGTAAACCAAACTAAAATTAGGGACTCCACTAACAAACACATCATATCTGCAAAGAAAAAGAAAAATGTTAAACATATGTCAATAGCTGTACGATCAGTAGAGAGTAAAAATGTACTACACAGCCTGCTAACCCCCGCCAATACGCAGGGCGCACACCCTCCTCTGCTCAATGCACAAACCCACACTGACTCCTCCCCCCAAACACTGCACTGCCCTAAATAGGCTTGAGAAAAAAAAGATTAAGAGTTTAAAATGAAAACAGGTGAAACCTATTTCTGCTGATTTTACCCATATTTTTTTCATGAATTGCGTCTGGTTCTCAAAAAACTGGACGTTGTGTGATAGAGTTAATTGAACATCAGATTCGAGTTCAGCAGGGTCGATTTACCTATAATCAGCTTCATTTAGTCCAGAACCATATCTTCGATTTTTTTTGTCGACCAGTGTAATTGAATCATTTCTTTATCCACAGCTTGTCTTAATTGAACTTCATATAGCAGTAAGCCTCCTCAGTTTTTTCCCATGCTTATGTAGCCATGGACTTGATTTAAGCTATTAAGTCAATGGAATTGCCTTAATTTCGTCCTCACATCTAGATTAAATCCTTGTGAGCATGCTAACTTGGTGATAATGAGTGCTTAGCATGATTTAGTTAATTAACTCAAATAAAATATTAAATGAAAGATTACGTACTAAAAATATTGATAGTTGATAATTAATTATTATATATCCTAAGTGCTGGAAGCGCCGTTGGCTGTCCTGTCAAGGCTCATAACCAGGCCTATGACCAACCAGCACTTAACAATTACCACTAACTAGTCTACGTAACCTCTGATGCTATCTACTACCACAGCGTGATGGCATATGGTAGTTGAACAGCTGAGTCATTCTTGACGCCGCAAAAACACCCCGCCTCCAGCCTCATAACCCGCGGTTGTGATAGGCTCATAATTACCTCACAATTAAACAACCACTTTGAATCACATGAGCATCAATATTCTCTAACTCGGGGCACCAAATGTGGGGAATTTATGTTACAAACATATTTAATCTGAGGGGTCTTACCTATTCAATCAAACCCATGGCTATCACCCGACACATCATCCCAGCTAATCAACTAACTAGGATACTTATCGGGGGATAGTGGGTTGAATTACGGCTGTAGGTTTTGATCAATACTGCAATGGTCTTGTGATCCGCAGTGGTCGCCGGGATCGAGGCCGCCCGTGAAATACAGAAGCGGAGGGGCGGAGGCGAGTGTTTCGTTACGGCGTCAGAAGGGCTTTCACACCAAGTTACTGACGCACGGCTATCATCAGTGTGTTGATTCTTAACACATGTCCTATTGTTTTATCACTATATGTACAAATTAAAGTATGTACAACATCTCTTCATATTAATAAGAGAGGAGATATTAACTCGATGGAGGTGTGGAGTGTACTTGTATTTTTACAAGTACGTCTTATTCTCGCGGAGGGTGGAGTGGTACTGATTCTCCGATGGGCAGCGGCTAGCGGCCACCAATCCTACCTACACGTGTCAATCGTTCGTGGTGGCGGCGAGGCGCACCCCTACCAATACCTGCCACGAATACACGCAGGATAGGTTACAAATATTATGACGGCGACCAATAGCCAGTCGCTCCAAATTAAGTGCCAAATGCTTATATTACTGGTAATGTTAAATTATCCATCCCAGTATTTACCATTTACCTGAATTACCTTAATTATTACCCATTACCATTACAATTATAGTATACATATCCCTATATGCGCCCTCCTATGATGAGGGAGAAAATACCTCTCACTAAGGGGGGGGGGGGAAACAAACTACACTACCAATATGAGAGGGGTTTGGTGGATAATTTCAAAATATATATATATATATATATATATATAATATATATATATATATAATATATAGTATATATATATATAATATATATAGATATATATATATATATATATATATATGAGATATATATATATATATATATATATATATATATATATATATATATATATATATATATATACAGTAAAACCTCTCATATCCGGACTAATTGGGCCAAGGAGTGGTCCGAATAATGCAAGAATCCGAATAATGGGGGGGATTATATCCCCCATATTTATAAAAAAAAAAAAAAAATAAATAAAAAAAATCTAGGTGAATATAAAATTTCTGAGTCATGCATATATCAATAACCATAAGATAAATCATGTAAATATATAAATCTACGGTAAAAATACACAATAAAAATACAGTACTGTACAGGTGTAGTGTACAGTACTGTCAGTCCTACATCTGGCAGCCGGCAGCCGTATCATGATGGCGGAGATTTCCTCCCCCTCCTTGGTATTGGTTGTAGGGCTGTGAAGATCCCTTGAGGAGCCCTATGATCCCTGGTGATGTCCTATGGTGCTATCAGAGGCGTGGTAGCTGACCTGTCTTCTTCAGGAAGGCACAGGGGAGGCGGATGACAGCGTGTTGTCCTGAGAGGTAGGCAGGGCGCCAGGCGGGGCAGGTCGCTCGCCAGCAGGATGGGCAGGGCTTTACGTCTTATTACAGGGAGGTCCCGAAGATACGAGCAGTTAAGTTCCGCCTGGCATACTCGTAAAGCGAAATCTCGTACAGTAAAAGCCTTATAACTCGGCACGATAGGGGCTCTGGCCCTTGCCGAGTTATTGATTGTGCAGAGTTATGCAATGTCCTCTGATAAGGGGGAAAAAAAAAAAAAAAAAAAAAAATTAAAAATTCCCGTTACAGAAAAAGATAAAAAAAAATTTAAACCGTAAACCGGGAAAGCACAGGCATATATTTTACTCGTAACCCAAGGGAAAGGGGGGAAGTTTTGTTGTAACAGGTAGAAAATGCTAGGGGGAAACCTCAAGTCCATTTTAATTTTTGTATCACTTTAATCACTTTATAACAAAATCTGAAAAGTACTGTTTTGGTTTTACAGTACTGTACCTGTAAAAGTTAATTTTTTACTCACTTGAACATTAGTTACTCAACACTATACCCTGTCCATTAACTCAAACTTTCGACGGTGGAAAAATGGGGGGGCCCACAGGGCCCGGGCCTGAGCCTCTAATCACAGGCGTCCCTATAAGAATCCTCCCTGCGCCACCTAGGGGCGAAGGCCCCCTCACGGGCCCTTGATGAGCCCCCGGGGGCCAAACCACCCCAAAAACCCCCGGAGCTCATTTGGGCCTACACGCGCTATGGCCATAGGTAAAAAAAAAAAAAAAAAAAAAAAAAAAAAAAAAAAAAAAAAAAAATGTAAAAAAAAAGGGAAAAAACCAACAACTTGTCTTTGCTATCCCCGGTTTATTAAAATTTCCCGAGTTAAAACAGTGCCGATTTTTAAAAGGGCTTTTACTGTATACCAAAAATACATAATACGGCAAATACTTTAAAATACATACAACAGGGTATTCCCGAAGATACGGCAGTTTTTCCACCTGGCATACCCCTTTTAAAGCAAAATTTCCCCTAAAAAGGCAAAAATACAAAAATTTAAGGGGTAAAATATAGTTTGGTTCCAGGACCCCACCCAAAGACATATTTTCAAGCTAAAAAAAAATCCCGCTACCCCCCGATTTTTAAACGCTATGCAAGTTTCGCGATCCTCGATTTTCCCGCGCTGAGTCCTAATTTTCCCAAACCCCCGGGACTTTTTTGCATTATATCCCCGATTTTGGGCCGTTTTTTTTTTTTTTTTTTTTTTTTTTTTTTTTTTCTTTTTTTTTTTCTTTTTTTTTTCCCCCCCGGTGTGGTGTGTGTGCCTACAGCTCCCGTTAGGGAGTGCCCTCCAGGAGGGGAAATGGTAGGCCCTGGAGGTTAATTTGGGAGGGCTGTGAGGGTTTTGGGCCCTTTTTGCCCCGTGGTGGCCGGGAACAGAATTTTATTTTACGCCTGTATTAAAAGGCTCAGGGCCCACCCCTTTTTCCCTTTCCGTTTGCACTCGCAATCGAAGGTAGATTTAAATGGGCAGCGTTTTGGGGTTCTTGGGCCCCCTTTTTGGGTGCAGAGAAAGATTTTAAGTGGTTTTTACCCCCTTCATCAAGGTTTTCAAACCCGGGGATAAACCGAGAACGCCACCCCGGAAAATTTTCTTCTTCTTTTTGTGACCCTTTCTCCCTTAGTACACTTTGAAAGGTCGTCTGTCAAGCCGTGCCCCGGGGCTTGAAATATTTTGATGCTAACCACTCTGCTCCCCGCCTCCCAAAAAGAGACTTTACGGGACCGTTTTCCCTTCCTTCCCTTAGAAATAGTTTTTATAATGGGCTTAGTAAAAGCTTGTAGTTTTGCTTTTTTTTTTTCCCTTTTGGGTTTTTTGTTTTTCTCAAGGAGCAGCCGGTTTTGCTTTAAGAAGGTAACACCTCGAAATAATTAGCCCTTACCTTACACCCCTGCGTTCCTTACTATTTACCACAAAATCCCTTTATAAGTGATTAACTATGATTAGGGGGGTTTTGGTACGGGGGTTTTTCTGGGGGTTACTGGAGGAGACGGGAAAGAAAAGGGGGAAGGCATTGGGACATTTGTTATTGCCGAAAAACACTGTCACCCCAACCATCACTGAAAAGATAGTGTCAAGCTCACTCACTCGGCCCAAAACACCCTCCCTGGGGACCCCCCCAACTCAAGTCAATCTCAAGCTCCTCTCCTCCCCCTCTTCTCTACATGTTTTGGGCCCGAAGCCACCACCCCGGGGGGTGGGGTCAAAAAAAACCCTGGCCCCTACCCCCCGGGGCCCCTTTACTGCGGGGTGGAAGGGGCTTGGGGCATTTTCGGGGATATTTTTTTGGGGAAAAAGTGCTTATAAGCTGTAAAAAAACGGTAGGTACACAGCCCTCAAGTTAACCCCCCGGGGCCCCTCCCATCCCCCCCCTGGAGGTAAAGGGCCTTTAAGGGCCCCTGTAGGACCCCACACACAAAACACACACACCACAAAACCAAAAACAAAAAAAAAAAAAAAAAACGGACTAAAAAAAGCATTTTTAAATTTGTTTTAATCCAGAGTTTTTCCGCGATTCCCGCGATTTTTCGCGCTAGGGCCTTTCCGGAAGAAAGCAAGCGCGAAACTCGGGGGGGGTGGGTGTATCCCCAAACACAACAAACCACAGGGTCATATTACCCACACTACTACCTATTCTGTAGAAAAAGCATTCTAAAAGGGGAAAATACACACAAAAAACAAAATTTGCACATTAATTAAAATAAAACATGAATAAAAAGAAAAAAAAAGACTTTTTGTACTGTGGGGGACGCCCCCGTGATACAAGGGGAAGGTAGTGAAAGGGCCCCAAAGGGTTTGGGGGCCCCCACGCCTGTAATTACCCCTACGGTAAGGCAGCCGCCATAGGGCGTAAATTCCCCTTCAGGTCAGGGCCTTGCTGGGGGGTTGACCTGATTTGCGGCCCCAAAGGGTTTGGGGGGGCACCCCCTTGCTAATTCCCCCTAAATGTCAGGTCCCCCCTGGGCTTAATTACCTTCAGGTCACGGTTTTTGCTGGGGGTAACTTCACTGGGGTAAACCCAAAAACCCCCCTTTTGTCCACCCCGGGAGGGGTGCTTTTTGAACTTGTTTAAAAATTATTTCACCCCATTTTGAATGTCATATCATTGGTTTTTCGATCTCGTATATTGAAAATAGCCCCTTTAATTTACTCAGCTCGTACCCTTGTTTTCTCTTTATACCAATGCCGTAAACGGGCCCCTCCCTGAAAAAAGGTTATTATACTTCGTAGTGATTTATGGTGATTTTTTGTTATAAAACGTGTCATTATTTGGGTCATGTAGTACACGCCTCCCTCATTTAACCCCATGATTTTACGTTTTTGGGGAAAATCGTCTTTAAAGGGGTGAAAATGCTTTTTTAAACAAATTTCCTTTTTCCCTTGGACTCCCATTATATAAGTCGAGAAAACTTTCCCTTACAAAAAAAAAATAAACAACCAACCCTCTCATAAAATGCAGTCATCCCTTAATTTTGGGAAGCAAAACCCATAGAAATAAAATTTAATTTTAAAATTTAAATGATATATAGAAGTTGTACTCCCCTATATGAAGAAATATTTGAGGCTTGGGGTTTGACAAAATTGGTGGGGGGTGTGGGCCCAAAAGTTACGGGGGTGAGGGGGGGGGGCATCATCGCGGAAGAAAGTTTTAGGAATTTTTAAAAAAGGGGCTTTTGTGTTTTGGACTTTTTTTAAAGAAGGATTTTGGGGGTGGGTTTCTGTGTGTTTTTTTTGAAAACTCTTTAGGGGGGGGAAAATCGTTTTTCAAATTTGAATCCCCTTTAAATTTGGGAAATCTTTAAATTTCCAATTTTATGAAATTGCCCTTTCCGGGTAGAAACCGTAAACCAGTTAATAAAAGCCGTTGGGGTAATTTCCCCCTTGCAGTTTTCCCCCTCTAGTGTTGGGACTTTTTGGGGTTTGGCCATTAAGTTTTCCGTTGCTGAGTTCCTAATCATAAAGATAAAAAACAGCTAAAACAATAATTTTTTCCCCCCCACTTCGTCCATACCAGCTGAAATTGAAAGGGGTTTAAACAATTTTTTCGCACGACAGGATTTGGGTTCGGGAAAAACCTTTTAAATTTTGTGGACACATTTGGCCACAATTTCTTCCAAACAGCATTCAAAATTGGATGGTGTGACCTCATCCCAGGATTCGGGCAATTTTTGTAAAATAGCATTCTTGATGTTAAATTTTCCTTAAAAAAGGGACGAAGGGGAGAGTTTTCGTCAGCGTCCACAGCTTTTAAAAAAAATTTTTCTAAAGGGTTCCCCGGACGGAGATAAAGTTTTAAAAAAGGGGGCCCAAGGGGCCCTTTGGTCCATGGGTTTGTTTAGTATGTGGTGTTTTTTGGAAAAAAATTCCACTCAAAATGTGTTCAGACAAGTCAAAAAAGGTTTGTTAGGGTGGGGGGGGGTTGCCCAAGGAAGCGGGCAGTGCTTTGTGGGGCCAATATTTTTCCCTCCTACAGTACCGCCCCAAACAGCAGGGCAAAAAAAATTTTGGTAAACCCAATGGGGGAATATGTATTGGTTGGTCCCACCCCTTTTTTGCTAGAGCGGTAAAAAACTGGCGCCTTTCCCTTAGCATGACCCTTTAAGGCCCGAGGGTTTTTTGAATAACCAATGAGGGCGCCCTTTAGTTTGGAAAATCCACCCTTGCATTGCCACCAAACCAGCAGGGGAAAACTCTACCCTTTGGAGGTTTTAAATGCCCTGGTCCCTTTTTTTCTCCCCCCGGGATATCACTGTCCTTTTTGGGCATTTTTTTCCCAGTAGAGCCCCAGTTTCTTTAAAAAAAAAAAAAGGGTTAAAACACTTGGTCTGCTGTGACCCCCCCGTCCTCGATAATTTTTTTGAGCACTGGCAGATAACCCTGAGCCGCTTCTTTTTTTCAGCCGACCCTGCCCCCCAAAAGACTGTGTTACCGGGGTGCGGGAGGGAATTCTTTTTTTTTTTTTTTGAACCTTTTCCAACCACCCCTTTTCTTCCCATGAATGGTGGAGGAGCAGCAGTTTCCCTAGGCCCCACACTTGCCTCCTCCTTAGCCAATAAATCTCATAAAGTGGGGCGGGGCTTTTTTCCGCATCAAGAGGTTCGTCTTTTGGGGAGTCACCCGGGTGCCAATGCGTCCACCCAAAATAATCCCAAACAGTCTTTCCATCTCTTCCATGATAGGGGGACAAAGGGGCTTGTAGCAAACTTCGCTGTCAAGGGAGTAGTTTCCCTTCGCACTTGTTTTTAATTTTGCCCTTGCCCTTTCCCTTAATTTGTCACCCCCAGTAAAACCGGAGAAGGGTTAAAACAAATTCGCGATGTCTTTAAAACGATCCCTTCATCACTTTTCTTAAACATTTCAAATTAGTTTCTAAATTTAAGATTTTCTACCCCTTTTTGGGTTAGGGCCTAGCACTACCACAAAGGAAAACACGCTTGGAGACTTAAATGCAGTGTTTCACTCGATAATGGACGATATAACAAAGCACGGGAAAATCCACTTTTTATCTTTTAAACCCCGCCAAAACGTAAACAAACCATAGGGGGGGGGAAAAGCTGAGCTTTTGCTGCTGTTCTTTGGGTTTTTCTTTTTACAGGGTAGTATATTCATAAATATATTTTTTGGTGGGTTTTTTGAAACTTTTTCTTCTTTTTTCATTTTTTGTTTATTTTTGCCCTTTAAATTTTTGTGGTAATTTTGGGAATTTTTTTTAAAATGTTTAATCGTTTTTTGGTATACAAAAGTTTTGTTCAAAATCTGAAATTGCTTTAATCAAAAAACCTGCGTTATACGGGGAGGGATTGTATTTTGGTTGGGTAACCATAAATAAGGGTTTTTTAAAAAGGTGTTGGGGGGGCGGGGAGCCAGTAAATGGGGAAAAAATTTTTTGCCCCCCGGGCCACCCCCAACACTAACGGAAAAAGTTTTCCGTGGGGACACTTTTTTTTAAAAGGGCCCCCGGTCATACGCCCCTTGTTGACTTGCGTTTGGGTTTCCGAGAGGTTTTGAAAACTTTTTGTCATTGGGTTGGGGGGGCCTGATACAAGTTTGGGGAAAACCATTACTCGCCCACCCAAATTCGGGGCCCTTTCCACCTGTTTCCCTAATTTACCGGGGGGGAGGCTTGCTGGATACGGAAAAAGTAAGGCCCCAAAGGTAAAATCTAGGGGGTGGAAAAACCTGGGGGTGTAGCGGGAGATACCCCCCTCCGTTGCTGGTCGGGGCCCAAGGCTCAAGGGCCCACAGATCACTGGGCCAATACAACTTTTTGGACAAAACAAAAAAAAACCCCCCTTTTTAAGTAGCAACCTCAAATATAAGGGCACAAAAGGGGGGGGAGGAGGGGGTCCTTTAAAGCCGATTGTCTTTTAAAAGCGAGGGTTTTTTTCTCAAGGGGGGGAAAAAATTATAAAAAAAAAAAAAAAAGTGAAATAAATGGAAAAAAATCACACAAACCAGACGTGTGGGCTATTTTGGGAGGTAAACGGGCTGGAACTACATGCTGAATTTTTTTCCCGCTCCTAAAACCGTGAAATAAATGAGAAATAATCTAAAACAAAACCCCA
>JACEEZ010014295.1:42500-48527 GCA_016584305.1 Chionoecetes opilio
GCGGGCCGGGGGGTGGAAGGGATGCTGCGGGACATGAGAAAGGGCCCTGGCGCGCACTGGGGCCGATAAGTCAGCCAGGGGTTTGACAGGACGGCTCACGACCTAACCCCCCCGCCCTGGGGCCAAAAAGGGCTGCTTACAGAACCCGGAGACAGGAAGGTGGGGGCCGCCGTCGGCAGTGGTTTTAAGCCCCGGGGCCCCGAGGCAGTACCCGGTACGGGTTTTACGGACGGGGCGGGGTCACTCCAAAAAGGGCGACATCTCCGCCCCCCGTATTTGACGCGGGGACCGGGTCCTCCCCCCCCCCCGGGGAAAAGAGGTGCTGCCCGGGGTGCAGTTGCTGAAAGGGGTACGGGGTGAGGGGCCCTCCTTGCCCCCCCCCCTCCCCGGGCCCGACCGCAGGCACGAGACGTGTCCCGAGGAAAAATCGCGGACTATATACTGTAACCTTGGGGTCATCTTATTTTTGTTATTGCCCGGGTTTTCCCCTCCTGCAATTTTTAAAGTTTGTTTTATTTTTGCACTTTGGGGGTTTTACTGCCAAAAGGAGGGGGATTTTAGGGTGGTTTTAAAGGGGAGGTTGGGGGTTTTTTGCCCCCCTGGGCTTATAGTGCTTAAACCCCGGAAACCCCCGGGACCAAGGTTAGGCAGTTAGCCGTGACCACCAAACTGTTACATCCCTCCTGTACCCCTTGCCCGCTCCCCAAAATAAAACCCGCCCCCCCCCGTGGCCCGCCCCCCGTCTTTCTTGACCCCCAATGGTTTATCACTAAACTAATGTCAAATATTTTTTAAAAAATACACACCCCCAAATTAAAACCAATTTGCAAAACCGGTCCTTCCTTATTTATCCCCTTAAAAATTGATACTCAAAAAAACCCCTTAAAACCAAAAAATTCAAAATAAAATGAGAAATAGTACAATTATGTTGAGTTGACAAAATTTTGGGGGCGAAAAAAACGGTTGAATTTCAAAAAAAAAAAAAAAAATAATAAAAAATAATAATAAAATTTAAAAAAATTTAAAAAAATAATTTAAAAAAAAAAAAGTCCCGGTTAATGGGGTCCGTTACCCTCCCAAGGTCCGTTTCAAACGAGGGGCCCTTATATCGAGGTTTGGGCTGTATACAAAAAGAATTTTGCCCGGAAAGGATCATAAAAAAACTTTTCCTGGTGCCTGGGCCTCTAACCTTTAAAAACTCCATCATGCATTTCCCAAACCCAAACCCTTTTAAAAAAAAAAAAAAAAAAGAGGAGGAGGGGGAAGGTCCAATAATGGGGAGTCCCGGGTACGAGAGGGGTTTAATATATATATATATATATATATATATATCAGTGGGGCCGAAAACCCTGAGACCCACTTGACTTTAAAACCCCCAAAATTTCCTGCAACGGGGCAAAAATATTAATAAAAAAATAAAAATGAAGGGCAAAAAAAACAAAAAAATCACCCAAAAATTTGGGTGTCCCTTTTTTTCATTGCCTTTAGCACACCCTTTTTTCCCCTTTGTCAAACTCTCCGTGAATGGTTTTAAAAAAGTCTAGACCATCTCTGTGTCCCACACCTTTGCCAAATATCTCCATTAGGGGAGGTGGGAGGGGGCACCTGCTTTTTTGCCCACATTGTCTTTAAACACTTTTCCCTCCATTTTCCCATTGGATTTAGGTCTGGGCAAAGACTACTGTATACTGGACTTGTACTCAGTTTGGGGATTTTCCGGGAGGGCCCGTTTTTGGGGATTTTCCTGAAAATTTTTGAACATCACTCCCCTCCCTTTCCCATGGTTTTTTTCATTTTAAATGAATAAACCCTTTTCCCTTTGTAAATGTTTGTTCTATAAAATTAACAAATAAAAAAAAAGTAAATACACTAAAAATGCCAATTTTTGAGAGAAAATAAAAAATATTTCATGAAATTAAACTTTCCCCATTTTTAAAATTTTTCGAGAAAAAATTTTACATGAAAAAATTTTCAATAGAAGCGGAATGTTATTTTTCCATTATATATTTTTTTTTTTTGATAAAAGAATTAGGACCCCAAAAAATTAGCGTTAACTAAATTAAAAAACCCCATCCCAAAGGGGAAAATTAAAACCCCATTAATGATGTAAATTTTTTTAGTTAACGCTAATTTATGCAGGTTTTTAAAATTTATTTATCGGAAAAAGAAATAAAATCAATGGAAAAACTTATACAATTCCCCTTTTATTTATATGTTTTATGTAAAAAATTTTCCCCGCAAATATTAAAAAGGGGGAAGAAAAGGGGAAGTGGGAAAATTAAGTTTTATTTCATATTTCTTTCATCTCATAATGGCATTTCTTTTTGTGTATTTTACAGTTTTTTATTTGATAAATTTTAGAACAAACATCCATGAAGATAACAGGGGGATAATTTTTACTGATAAACCCTAGTCTTTCTGCAGTGCTCTTCAACCTTTTTTAATGTCGTCCACCCCTAGTTGTGATTTAGTAAGAGCTGTCCACCACAATTTTTTTCTCTCTTTAAAATTTCACGGCCCTGACATTTTAAATCTAACTACAGGTTGAAGTTCCCAAACTCGGCATCCCAAGACTCGGCAACACCCAAAAACTCGGCTATGGTTCCGGATTTTTCCAAAACACGGCAGAACACCCAAAACCCGGCGCGTAGTTGCTGGGTCGGCCGCTAGGTGCCACCACACTAGGCCGCTTGGTTTCTCCGCCGATTTGTTTGTTGTTATTGTTCAGTGGTGTTGTGACTGTAGAGTTGTGTACACTGTTATTTTGTGTACTTCTACAGGTCTGTTATTGGTATTATGGCTCCCAAACGTCCAGGAACACCTACTGGTGGAAGTGAAAAGAAAAGGAAGAACAATGTGTTAACTATTTCTGAAAAAATTGACTTTTTGAAGAAGTTGGATTTTTTTAATGTGATTTACATGCTTTTTTTCCCCCTAATATATCTACGTTCTAAAAGTCGGAAAATTCCATTACTCGGCTCGGTGCTGGTCCGAGGTTGCCGAGTTTGGGAACTTCAACCTGTATAACATTCTACAAAATATATAGGTAGGAAAAGGCAGTTTTCACTCATTTAAATTTACAGTTTACATATTCTTCTGTATTAGACATGTAGTCTAAGACTATAAACATACTAGGACAAATTAAACATACCTTCGGAATTACACAGCAAATGCATTTTTCTTCATGAAACTAAAGAAAATTGCACCTAATATGCGTTATATTTTGTAATCCAGAAAACAAAGCCTTTTCCTTCAAGAAACAAAAATCAGTGGCTTTGCTGCTGTTGCAATTTGTCTGCTATCAACTTAAATCGAGACATCAGACAATTTTCAAGTGCAACCTGCATAAGAGGATCCAAATTCAGAATGGCATTCCTTTTCTATGCCTTGATTAAAACTAAGATTGAGAAACTTTGCTGACACAGACATGATGTTGGCATCTGCACAAACATGGCTGTTGCTTTCTCAGCTTATTCCTTGTAGTCCTGACTATCAAGCAGGACAACCCAGCAATGCAATGCATAGGATGGCCAAAATGTTTTTGAAAGCTGCTTTTTAAGAATAATCCACTGGAAGCTCCAATAGGGCATCAGAATTAGCAGTTCCATCATCTGGGAATAGATGAAGCTTCCACATGTTTGAGGTCTGAGGTGTCTTGGAAATAGAAGTCAAGGTGTCCTGCATCAAAGTCAGGTGTCTGGTAATCCAGGGGGACATTCGTACCTCCAGTGTCTGCTCTCTGCTGTCTGCATACCATGTTCCCAGACACTGTCTCTCATATAGGTATCAAAGACTTCACATCAGAACAACACCTCTTTTCTACATTGCTTTTAAATTTTTTCACCTTCAGTTTGAATCCATTTATTTTCCATATTCTTGTAAAAATATCCCCTCCTTTACCTAGTTTTATACCATAGATTTATTTTCCCTTATCTATACCGACACGTGGGCATGATCTCGTCCACCCACATGTCCACCCCATAACAGCCGTCCACCCTCACTCAGTTTCGTCCACCTTAGGTGGACCGTCCACCCAGGTTGAATAGCACTGGTCTACTGTATTCATGGAACACTTTTTACTTGCCGATCCGATTGATGATGTTATATTTTTAGTTAATGCTAATTATGCATGGTTTCTAATTCCTTTATCAGAAAACTGAATATATCAATGGATAGCTAATGAAAATCCACTTCAATTGCTGTTTCATGTAAAAAGTTTTCTTGCAAAATATTAAATGGCGAAGAGTTTAAGTGAATATTGAGTTCATGCATATTTCTTCACTCTCTCATAATGACATTTCTTTAGTGCATTTTACTGTTTTTTATTTGATAATATTATAGAACAAATATTTAAATAATCTTTTCCGATCCATAGTTCGATACATGACAGCAAAAATAAGTAAAACAATTTTTATTTTTTATTTAACTCTTAATAACGTTCTTATCCAATGACTTGCACTGATGAAAAAATGACCAAATATGCATTACAAAATATCCAAACGATTCAACTTTTAAGAATTTTGAATTTCATTCTTCTTAAGTGTTTAGAATTTTTTTTTTTTTTTTTTTAATCTTTTTGTGTCTGCTCTGTGTGCCAACGCAACAGGTAGCCATCGCCTGCCTATTATTATTATTATTACAATATTATTATTATTATTATTATTTATTAATACAGGTATTAATGTTTTTAATATTGTTAGTCATACTGTTCTAGCCATTATTATTTTTATTATTAATTATTATTACTCCTATCATCATTTTCGCTGGATATTATTGGGTTCAAGGGGGCTAGAGGGGCCAAGGGGGTTAGTGATGCATTATCCGGCAAGGTCTTGGCTGCTATACACCGGATAAACAGGAAATTACTGTATATATACAGTATACGCGGAAAGTATCAAGAGCAGGGCCCGTTGACATGTGGTCAACCTGATTTAAGGGAGTAACAAACTCATTAGTACATTTTACTTCAATTTAAATTTCCTTCAATCAAGTTTGTGGCTTTTGTAGTCATGCGTGGGCGGCCTGAAACTTGCTGGGTGGCTGGTATTACGCCTGCAGGTAAGCCACTCGCTTGCTTGATCAAGGCAAAAAAGGCTGCTTCAGTACGGCCCATCCTTTCATTAATTTCCTTCATAGTCACCTTTTCTTCATGTAAAGCGAGAATACGTGCCTTCACCTCTCTAGTAAACATCTTATTTACCATCCTGACTACTTGTCTGAGGTTTGGGAGGCAAAATAACAGCAAGAACGAAGCCAGTCAAGGAGGTGGCAGAGGTGAGCCAAGAATAGGCTCCTCCCCCAACCATACCTGGGGCTGCACTACTGGGTAAACTGGCTAGGCAGCTACTTATAGTCATACTGAGCTGCCTGGCATACGATATGACCGTTACACAAACCTATAGGCTGCTGAGCGCGGAATATAGCAAGAGCTTTGTCATTACGCTTCATGGGGCCCTGCTCCAGACACTTGCCGCGGTTACTGTATATATAATTTTATATATATATATATATTATATATATATATATATATATATATATATATATATATATTAATATATATATATTATATATATATATATATATATATATATATATATAATATATATATATATATATATATATATATATATATATATATATTTTTATATATATAATAGAGGCAATACTTTCTCCATGAGGAAGCGAGATTTTATAATGAAGATATAAACCAGCGCGGGTAGAAACATCTTGATTGTTTATTGGAACGTTTCGGCTATACATAAGCCATCATCAGCCTAAAATCGGATACAAATTTTTTGTTAAAAATTAAAATATACAAATTATAAAATGATTTGCGCATTTAAAATGGGCCTAACCCAAAATAAAAAAATAAAAAATTATAAAACAATAATAAAAATACACCTACCAACAACATAGCGGTGGAGTGTGGGGTTCCCCCATGGGTTTAAAGCACACAAAGGGGTTGAAATGCCCTTGCGCAAAGGGTGGTTTTGGTGGTGGGGGAGGAGGGCCCCTTACAGGGGGGTT
>JACEEZ010014296.1:0-18452 GCA_016584305.1 Chionoecetes opilio
GCCCTTTATTTTTATGCAAATGTTAAACTACTTATATATAAAATAACGTTACAGTTTACAAGAAACTATGAAAACCGCTTGCAATATCCCGTTATATCACAATAATAACCTCTTACTCTTCTATTTAATAGCTTTATGTAATGTAAGCTACTTATAGGTGCAAATTATTCTAAAAAGAGGATTTTATACTTTAATTTGTAGGAAACAGCTATATATCACCGATAACTAGCTAATATCATTGCAACACAACATTTTAGGTTTAAAAGCATATGATAAGTAAACTACTTGTATATATACAAAAACGCTACAGTTTTAAAAGAAACTATGAAAAACCGCTGGCAATATACCGTTATATAACAATAAATAACCTATTACTCTTCTATTTATTAGCTTAATGTAATGTAAACTACTTATAGGTGCAAATTATTCTAAAAAAAGGATTGTATACTTCAATTTGTAGGAAAACAGCTATATATCACCGATAACTAGCTAAAATCATTGAAAAGAACACATTTTGAGGGTATAAAGCATTATCATAAGGTAAATTCCTTCTATTAATGATATAACACAACAATTAACAAGAAACTATGAAAAACACGTATAATATACAATTGTATCACAATATAGAGTATCAAACTCCTATTATAAGCTTGGAGTAGTTTAAAATAGAAATTTCTAACGAAAACAACATTAATACCACATTTTGAATTTCTCTATAAAAAAAAGGGCTGAATAATGTCAATTTTCTACATTTTTTAACCCCTCAAAAATACATTAAAACACTTGAAAAAACGTTATTTTGATGAATAAAATTGATACATAAATTTCATGAAAAATACATATTTTAAGCTCTTAATATTATAAAATATAGTTGTGTATAAGTGCTGAATAATGTCAAATTTTGACATTTTTAAGGCTTTCAAAAATGCATTAAAATACTTGAAAAAACGTTGTTTTGAGGATTAAAATTGATACTTAAATTTCATGAAAATGCATATTTTTAGCTCATAACATTGTAAAATATAGTTGTGTAAAAGTGCTGAATAATGTCAAATTTCGACATTTTTTAGCCTTTCAAAAAAACATTGAAATACTTGAAAAAACATTGTTTTAAGATTAAAATTGATATCTACATTTCATGAAAAATACATATTTTTAGCTATTAATTTTGTAAAATATAGTTGTAGCCAATATCCAAAGCTATTTAGCTACATATATCAAGAAATATACTTCAATTTGTAGAAAAAAACAACTCTTCACTGATAACTAGCTAAAATCATTGAAAACACTACATTTTAAGGGTTTATAGCCATATGATAAGTAAAACTACTTGTATATATACAATAACGCTACAGTTTACAAGAAACTATGAAAAACGCTTGCAATATACAGTTATATCACAATAAATAACCTATTACTTTTCTATATAATAGCTTAATGTAATGTAACCTACTTATAGGTGCAAATTATTCTAAAAAGAGGATTTTATACTTCAATTTATAGGAAAACAGCTATATATCACCGATAACTAGCTAATATCATTTAAAACACCACATTTTATGGGTTTCTAGCAATATGATAAGTAAAACTACTTGTATATATACAATAACGTTACAGTTTACAAGAAACTATGAAAAACGCTTGCAATATACCGTTATATCACAATAAATAACCTCTTACTCTTATATTTAATAGCTTAATGTAATGTAAGCTACTTATAGGTGCAAATTATTCTAAAAAGAGGATTTTATACTTCAATTTGTAGGAAAACAGCTATATATCACCGATAACTAGCTAAAATCATTGAAAAGAACACATTTTGAGGTATAAAGCATTATCATAAGGTAAATTCCTTCTATTAATTATATAACACAACAATTAAAAAGAAACTATGAAAAAAACACGTATAATATACAATTGCTATCACATATAGAGTCTCAAACTCCTAATTCTAAGCTTACAGTAGTTAAAATAGAAATTTCTAACGAAAGCAACTATAATACCACATTTTGAATTTCTCTATCAAAAAAAGGGCTGAATAATGCCAATTTTTCGAATTTTTTTAGCCATTCAAAAATACATAAAACACTTGAAAAAACGTTGTTTTTAAGGAATAAATTGATACATAAATTTCATGAAAAATACATATTGTAAGCTCTTAATAGTATAAAATATAGTTGTGTAAAAGTGTCTGAATGATGTCAAATTTTTAAATTTTTAAGGCTTTCATAAATGCATAAATACTTGAAAAACTTGGGTTGAGGATTAAAATGGATATTAAATTTCATGAAAATGCATATTGTTTAGCTCATAACATTGTAAGATATAGTTTGTGTAAAAAAGTGCTGAATAATGTTAAAATTTCGGACATTTTTTAAGCCTTTCAAAAAAACATTGAAATACTTGAAAAACATTGTCTTAAGATTAAAATGAATCTAAATTTTCATGAAAAATACATATTTTTAGCTATTAATTTTTTTTTGTAAAATATAGTTGTAGCAAATATAAAAGCTATTTAGCGACATATATAAAAAGAAATATACTTCAAGTTGTAGAAGAAAAAAAACTCTTCACTGATAACTAGCTAAAATCATTGATAAACACTACATTTAAGGGTTTATAGCAATATGAGTAAGTAAAAACTACTTAGTATATATAACAAATAACGTACAGTTACAAGAAACGATGTAAAAACACTTGCAATATCAGTTATATCACAATAAATAACCTCTTATCTTCTATTTAATAGCTTAGTAATGTAGCTACTTATAGGTGCAAATTTTCTAAAAGAGGATTTTTTATACCACAATTAGTAGGAAAACAGTTATATATCACCGATAACTAGCTAATATCATTGAAAACACTACATTTTATGGGTTTATAGCAATATGATAAGGTAAAACTACTTGTATATATACAATACGGCAACAGTTTACAAAGGAAAACTATGAAAAACGCCTTGCATATACCGTTATATAAAATAAAATAACATATTACTCTTTCTATTTAATAAGCTTAATTGTAATGTAATGTAAGACTACTTATAGGGCCAAATATCCTAAAAAACGGATTGTATACTTCAATTTGTAGGAAAAACAGCTATATATCAACGATAACTAGCTAAAATCATGAAAAAAGAACACATTTTGAGGGTATACAGCATTATCAGAAGGTAAATTCCTTCTATTAATTAGATAAAACAACAATTAACAAGAAACTATGAAAAACACGTATAATATACAAATGTATCACAATATAGAGTCTCAAACTCCTATTCTAAGCTTACAGTAGTTAAAATAGAAATTTCTAACCGAGAACAACGATAATACCACATTTTTGAAATTTCCTATCAAAAAAAGGGCTGAATAATGCCAATTTTCACATTTTTTAGCCATTCAAAAATACATTAAAACACTGAAAAAACGTTGTTTTTAAGAATAAAATTGATACATAAATTTCATGAAAAATACATATTTTAAGCTTTTAATATTATAAAATATAGTTGTGTAAAAGTGCTGAATAATATCAAATTTTGGACATTTTTAAGGCTTAAAAAAAAAGCATAAATACTTGAAAAAACGTTGTTTGAGGATTAAAATTGATAACGTAAATTTCATGAAAAATGCATTATTTTTAGCTCATAACATTGTAAATATAGTTGTGTAAAAAGGCCTGAAATAATGTCAAAATTTCGACATTTTTAGCCTCTTCAAAAAAAACATGAAATACTGAAAAACATTGCGAAGATTAAAATTGATGATCTAAATTTCATGCGAAAAAAATTTTGTTACGCTTTTAATTTTGTAAATAATAGTTGTAGCAAATATCAAAAGCTATTTAGTACCTATATAAAGAAATATACTTCATTGTAGAAAAAAACAACTGCTTCACTGATAAACTAGCGCAAAAATCATTGAAACACTACATTTTAAGGGTTATACCCCATATGATAAGTAATAAAACTACTTTGTATCTATACAATAACGTACAGTTTACAAGAAACTATGAAAAACGCTCGCAATATACCTTATATCACAATAAATAACCTATTACTCTTCATTTAATAGCTTAATGTAATGTAAGTTTTACTTATATGTGCAAATTATTTTAAAAGAGGATTTTATAATTTCAATTTATAGGAAACAGTTATATTCACCGATAAACTAGTTAATATCATGAAAACACTACCTTTTATGGGTTATAGCATATGATAAGGAAAACTACTTGTATATATACAATACGTTACAGTTTACAAGAAACTATGAAAAATGCTGGCAATATACCGTTATATCACAATAAATACCTTCCTACTCTTCAATTTATTAGCCCTTAATGTAATGTAGCTACATATAGGTGCATCTTACTCTACAAAGAGTATTTTATACTTCTAATTTGTAGGAACACAGCTATATAGCACCGATAACTAGCTAATATCATTGAAAACACTAATTTTAGGGGTTCTATAGCATATGATAATAAAACTACCCTTGTATATATACATAACGCTACAGTTTACAAGAAAGAAAAGTATGATTAAACGCTTGCAATAACCGCTTACTATCACAATTAATAACTCCTTACTCTTTTATTTAATGCTGAATGTAAGTAAGCTACTTATAGGTGCAAAATTATTATAAAAAGAGGATTTATACATCAATTGTAGGAAAACAGCTATATATCACCAAAACAGCTAATATCATTGAAACACATAAATTATATGGGTTTATAGCATTTGATAAGTAAAACTACTTGTATATATTACAATAAACGCTACAGTTTACAAGAAACTATGAAAAACGTTTGCAATATACCGTATATCCACAATTTAATAACCTCTTACTCTTATATTTAATAGATTAATGTAATGTAAGCTACTTAAGGTGCAAATATTTTAAAAAGAGGATTTATACTGCAATGTGTAGGAAAAAGCTATATGATCACCGAAATAGCTAAATCATTGAAAACATACATTTTATGGGTTTTATGAAAATATTGATAAATAAAATTACTTTTATATATACAATACAGCCTACAGTTTGCAAGAAACAATGAAAAACGCGTGCATATACAGATATCACAATTAAATAACCTATACTCTTTTACTTAATAGCTTATTGTAATGTAAGCTACATATAAGGTGCAAATTATTCTAAAAAGAGGATTTTATACTTCAATTGTAGGGAAAACAGCAATATATCACCAATAACTAGATAAACATTGAAACACTACATTTTATGGGTTTATAGCAATGATAAGTAAAACTACTTGTAGATATACATAACGAGTTCAGTTTACAAGAAAACTATGAAAAACGCTTGCAATATCCGTATACAAAATAAATAACCTATACTCTTCTATTTATTAGCTTAATGAATGTAAGCTACTTATAGTGCAAATTATTTAAAAAACGGATTGTATACTGCAATTTGTAGGAAAAACAGCTATATATCACCGATACTAGCTAAAATCATGAAAAGAACCACATTTGAGGGTTATAAGCATGTCATAAGTTAAAATTCCTTCTATAATTATATAACACAACAATAAACAAGAAACTATGAAAAACACGTATAATATACATTGTATCACATATAGAGGTCTCAAACTCCAATTATAAGCTCTACAGTAGTTTAAAATAGAAATTTCTAACCGAAAAAACAAACTATAATACCACATTTTGAATTTTCTTATCAAAAAAAAGGGCTGAATAATGCCATTTCGACATTTTTAGCCCATTCAAAATAACATTAAAACACTGAAAAAACGTTTTTTAAAGAATAAAAATTGAGAAATAAATTTCATGAAAAATACATATTTTAAGCTCTTAATATTATAAAATATAGTTGTGTAAAAGTGCTGAATAATGTCAAATTTTGACATTTTTAAGGCTTTCAAAAATGCATTAAATACTTGAAAAAAAAACGTTGTTTTGAGGATTAAAATGATACTAAATTTTATAAAAAATGCATATTTTTAGCTCTTAACATGGTAAGATATAGTTGTGTAAAAGGCGAATAATGTCCAAATTTCGACATATTTAGCCTTTCAAAAAAAACATGAAATACTTGAAAAAAAAACATTGCTAGATACAAATTGATATCTAAATTTCATGAAAAATACATATTTTTGCATTAATTTTGTAAAATATAGTTTATTTTTTTTTAGCCAAATATCAAAAAAGCTATATTTAAGCTAACATATATAAAGAAATTATACTTCAAAATTGTAGAGAAAAAACTCTTCCACTGATAACTAGTAAAAATCATTGAAAAACACTACATTTTAAGGGTTATAGGCCATGAGTGATATAGTAAAAATACGTGTAATATATACAATACGCTACAGTTTACAAGAAAAACTATGAAAAACACTTGGCAATATACCGTTATATCACAATAAATAACCTTACTTCTTCTATTTAATAGCTTAATGTAATGGAAGCTACTTATAGGGTGCAAATGTTCTTAAAAGAGGATTTTTATTACCTCAATTGTAGGAAAAACAGTTATATATCACTCGATAAATAGCTAATAGCATGAAACACTACATTTATGAGTTTATAGCAATATAATAAGTAAACTAAAATAACTTGCATATATACAATAACGCTACGTTTACAAGAAACTATGAAAAAACGCTTGCAATATACCGTTATATCACAATAAATAACCTATACTTTTTCTATTTAATAGCTTAATGTAATTGTAAGCTACTTATAGTGCAAAGTATTTTAAAAAGAGGATTTTATACTTCTAATTAAGAAACAGTTATATACACACCAATAACTAGTTAATATCATTGAAAAAACAACTACATTTTATGGGTTTATAGCAATATGATAAGTAAAACTATTGTATATATCCCATAACGCTACAGTTTACAAGAAACTATGAAAAACGCTGCAATATACCGTTATATCACAATTAATAACCTCTTACTCTTTTATTTAATAGCTTAATGTAATGTAGCTACTATAGGTGCAAAATTATTCTAATAAAGAGGCTTATACATTCAAATTTGTAGGAAAACAGCTATATACCACCGACAACTAGAATATCATTGAAAAACACTAATAATATGGGTTTATAGCAATTTGATAAGTAAACACTATTGTATATATACAATAACGCTACAGTTTACAAGAAACTATGAAAAACGTTTGCAATAACAGTTATATCACCATTAATAATCCTCTTACTCTTTATATTTAATAGCTTACTGTAAATGTAAGCTACTTATAGGTGCAAAATTTATTCAAAAAGAGGAATTTTTATACTTCAATTTGTAGGAAAACAAGCTATATATCACCGATAACTAGCTAATATCATTGAAAACACTACATTTTATGGGTTTATAGCAATAGTAAGTATAAACTACTGGTATATATTACAATAACGGCTTCAGTTTAACAAAGAAAAATATGAAAAAACGCTTGCAATATAACCGTTATATCACAATAATAACTATACTATTCTATTTATTAGCTTAATGTAAATGTAAGCTACTTATAGGGTGCCAAATATTTTAAAAGAGGATTTTATACTCCAATTTTAGGAAAAACAGCTATATATCACGATAAACTAGCTAATATCATTGAAAACACTAATTTATGGGTTCTCTCATGATAAATATGATTAAATATATGATATATATGATAAATTAAGAATTACTTTTATATATACAATACAGCTTACAGTTGCAAGGAAACAATGAAAAAAAACGCTTGCAATATACAGTTATATCACAATAAATACCTTACTCTCTTTTAATAGCTTATGTAATGTAAGCTACTATAGGGCAACATTATTCTAAAGAGAGGATTTTTATACTTAATTTGTAGGAAAACGCTATAATACACCGGATAACTAGCTAATATCATTGAAAACACAAACATTTATGGGTTTATAGAAATATTGATTAAGTAAAAACTACTATGTATATATTACAATAACGCTACAGTTTACAAGAAAACTATTGAAAACCACTTGCAATATACCGTTTTATCACAATAAATAGCCTCTTACCTTAAATTAATAGCTTTATTGTAAGTATAGCTACTTTATAGGGCACAAATTATTCTAAAAAGAGGATTTTATACTTCAATTTGTAGGTAAACAGATATATATCACCGAAACTAGCTAAAAATCATTGCAAACCACAACATTTTATGGGTTTATAGCAATATGATAAGTAAAATACTGTATATTATACAATAACGCTGCAGTTACAAGAAACTATGGAAAAAACGCTGGCAAATACCGTTTTATAAACAATAAATAACCTAGTACTCTTCATATTTATTAGCTAATGTAATGTAGCTACTTATAGGTGCAAATATTCTAAAAAAAGGATTGTATACTTCCAATTTGTAGAAAACAGGCTATATATCCACGATAACAGCTAAAAATCATTGAAAAGAACACATTTGAGGTATAATCCATATCATTAAGGTAAATTCCCTTCATTAATTATCACATAAACACAACAATAACAAGAAACTATGAAAAACACGTATAATAATACAATTGTATCACAATATAGAGTCTCAAACTCCTATTCTAAGCTACAGTAGTTTAAAATAGAAATTTCAACGAAAGCAACTATAATACCACATTTGAATTTTCTATCAAAAAAAGGGCTGAAAAATGCCAATTTTCGACATTTTAGCATTCAAAAAATACATTAAAACACTGAAAAAAACGTTGTTTTTAAGAAATATTGATACATAAAATTCATGAAAATAAATATTTTAAGCTATTAATATTATAAAATATAGTTGTGTAAAAGTGAGAATGATGTCAAATTTTGACATTTTAAGGCCTTTCATAAGGCATAATACTTGAAAAAACGTGTTGGGAGGATAAATTGATACTTAAATTTCATGAAAATGCATATTTTTAGCTCAAACATTGTGTAAGATTATAGGTTGTGTAAAAGTGCGATAATGTTAAATATCGACATTTTTAGCCTTGCAAAAAAACATTGAAATACTTGAAAAATTGTCAAAGATTAAATTGATATCTCAAATTTTCATGAAAAATACATATTTTAGCTATTAATTTTGTGTAAAAATATAGTTTGTAGCAAAATATCAAAAGCTATTTTAGCTACATATATAAAGAAATATACTTCAATTGTAGAGAAAAAAAACTCTGCACTGATATAACTAGCAAAAATCATGAAAACACTACATTTTAAGGGTTTATAGCCATATGATAAGTAAAACTAACTTGTATATATTACAATAAACGCATACAGTTTACAAGAACTATGCTTAAAACACTGCAATATACCTTTATATCACAATAATAACTCTGACTCTTCTATTTAATAGCTTAATGTAAAGTAAGCTACTTAAGGTGCAATTTTTCTTAAAAGAGGATTTTATACCTCAATTGGAGGAAATACAGTTATATATCACCCGATAATAGCTAATACATTGAAAACATACATTTTAGGGTTTATAGCAAATATGATAAGTAAAACTACTTGTATATATACAATAACGCAACAGTTACAAGAAACTATGAATAAAAACGCTTGCAATATACCGTTATATAACAATAAATAACATATAATCTTCTATTTATAAGAGTGGTAATTGTAATGTAAATGAAGCTATTATAGGTGCAAATTATTCTAAAAAAGGATTGTATACTTCAATTGTAGGAAAACAGGCTATTATATCACCTATAAACTAGCTAAAATCATGAAAAGAACACATTTTCGAGGGTATACAGCATTATAATAAGGTAAAGTCCTTCTATTAATCTAATAACACAACAATTAACAAGAAACTATGAAAACACGTATAATATACAAATGTATCACAATATGAGTCTCAAACTCCTATCTAAGCTTACAGTAGTTAAAATAGAAAATTTTCTAACGAAAACAACTATAATACCACCATTTTGAATTTCTTCTATCAAAAAAGGGCTGAATAATGCCAATTTCGAACATTTTTTAGCCATTCAAAAAGACTATAAAACACTTGAAAAAACGTTGTTTTTAAGAATATAAAATTGATACATAAATTTCATGCAAAAATACATATTTTACGCTTTAATATTAAAAATATAGTTGTGTAAAAGTGGGCTGAATAATATCAAATTTTGACATTTTTAAGGCTTAAAAAAAATGCATTAAATACTTGAAAAACGTTGTTTTGGGATTAAAATTGATACTTAATTCATGAAAATGGCAATTTTTAGCTATAACATTGTAAGATATAGTGTGTAAAAGGGATGATAATGTCAAATTTCGAAATTTTTTAGCCTTCAAAAAAAAAACATGAAAATATTGAAAAAAAACATGTCTTAAGATTAAATTGATATCTAAATTTTATTGGAAAAAAAATTTTTTTAGCTATTATTTTGTAAAATATAGTTGTAGAAAATATCAAAGCATTTAGCTACATATATAAAGAAATAATACTTCAATTGTAGAAAAAAACAACTCTTCAATGATAATAGATAAAAAAAAAAAAAATCCATTTTTTTTGAAAACACACATTTTAAGGGTTTTATAGCCATTGAATAAGTAAAGTAAAAACTACTTGTATATAACAATAACCGTTACAGTTTACAAGAAAATATGAAAAACGCTCAATATACCGTTATATAACATATAAATAACCTATTACTCATCTATTTAATAGGCTTATGTAATGTAAGGCTACTTATATGTGCAAATATTTAAAAGCAGGATTTATAATTCATTTATAGGAAAAAACAGTTATATATCACGATAACTAGTTAAATATCATTGAAACCACTAACATTGTATGGCTTTATAGGCAATATGATAAGTAAAAACTTACTTGTATATATACAATAAGTTACAGTTTACAAGAAACTATGAAAAATGCTGCAATATACCGTTATATCACAATAAATAACCTCCTACTCTGCAATGTATGAGCTTAATGTAATGTTAAGCTACTTATAGGTGCATCTTACTCTAAAAGAGTATTTTATAATCAATTTGTAGGAAAACAGCTATATATCACAGATAACTAGCTATAATATCATTGAAAACACTACATTTTATGGGTTTATAGCAATATGATAAATAAAACTACTTGTATATAACCATTAACGTACAGTTTACAAGAAAGTATGAAAAAAACGCTTGCATATACGTATATCACAATTAATAAACCTCTTACTCTTTTATTTAATAGCTTAATGGAATGTAAGCTACCTTATAGTTCAAATTATTATAAAAAGAGGATTTTATACATCAATTTGTAGGAAAAACAGCTATATATCACCAACAACTAGCTAATATCATGAAACCACTCCATTATATGGGTTTATAGCAATTTGATCAAAGTAAAAAATAATGGTGTATATATACAATAACGCTTACAGTTTACAGAAACTATTGAAAACCGTTGCAATAGACCGTTATATCACAAAGTAATAAACTCTTACTCTTTTATTTAATAGCTCTTCTACAAAAACTGTAATGTAAGCTACTTATAGGTGCAAATTATTTTAAAAGAGGATTGATACTCCAATTTGTAGGAAAACAGCTATATTATCACCGATAATAGCTAATATCATTGAAAACACTACATTTTATGGGTTGTATAGCAAATATGATAAATAAAATTACTTTTATATTAAAATACACGCTACAGTTTGCAAGAAACAATGAAAAACGCGTGCAATATACAGTCTTAATACACAATAAATAACCTCTTATCTTCTATTTAATAGCTTCTTGTAATGAGCTACATATAGGTGCAACGTATTCTAAAAAGAGGATTTTATACTTCAATTTGTAGGAAAACAGCCATTATCACCAATAAACTAGCTAAATCTCATTGAAAACACTACCATTTTATGGGTTTATAGCAATATGATAAGTAAACTACTGCTAATTATACAATAACGCTCAGTTTACAAGAAACTATGAAAAACGCTTGCTAAATTACCGTTATATCCACAATAAATAACCTATACTTTCTATTTATAGCTTAATGTAATGTAAGCTACTTCTAGGTGCAAATTATTCTAAAAAAAGGATTGTATACTTTCAATTTGTAGGAAAACAGCTAAATTATCACCGATAATAGCTAAAAATCATTGAAAAGAAACATTTTGAGGGTATAAAGATTATCATAAGTAAATTCCTATTAATATATAAACAACAATTAACAGAAACTATGAAAACACGTCTTAATATACAATTTGTATCACATATAGAGTCTCAAACTCCAATTATAAGCTTACAGTAGTTTAAAATAGAAATTTACGAAAACAACTATAATACCACATTTGAATTTCTCTATCAAAAAAAGGGCTGAATAATGCCAATTTTCGACATTTTTAGCCATTCAAAAAATACATTAAACACTTGAAAAAAACGTTTTTTTTAAGAAAACGATACATAAAATTTCATGAAAAAATACATATTTTAAGCTCTTAATATTATAAAATATAGTTGTGTTAAGAGTGTGAATAATGTCAAATTCTGACATTGTTAAGGCTTCAAAAATGCATAAATTACTTGAAAAACGTTTTTTTGAGGATTAAAATTGATATCTTAAATTTATTAAAAATGCAGATTTTAGCTCATAACATTGAAGATATAGTTGTGGTAAAAGTGATGAATAATGTCCAAATTCGAATTTTTAAGCCTTTCAAAAAAAACATGACATATTCGAAAAAAACAGTTGTCTTAAGATTAAAATTGATATCTAAATTGCAATGAAAAATACATATTTTAACTATGAATTTTGTAAACTAGTTATAGCAAATATCAAAAGCTATTTAGTACATATAATAAAGAAATATACTCAAATTGTAGAAGAAAAAAACTCTTCACTGAAACTAGCCTAAAAATCATTGAAAACACTACATTTTAAGGGGTTTATAGCCATATGATAAGTAAAACTACTTGTATACTATACAATAAACGCTACAGTTTACAAGAAACTATGAAAAACACTCTGCCAAATATACCGTTATATCACAATAAAAATAAATAACCTCTTAATCTTTCTATTTAATAGCTTAATGTAATGAAGATACTTATAGGTGCAAATTTTCTTAAAGAGGATTTATACCTCAATTGTAGGAAACCAGTTATATATCACGTAACTAGCTAATTCATTGAAAACACTAAATTTTATGAGTTTATAGCAATATGATAAGTAAAACACTTGTATAATACAATAACGCTACAGTTTACAAAGAAACTATGAAAAACGCTGCAATATACCGTTATATCACAATTAAATAACATCTATTACTTTTCTATTTATAGCTTTAAGTAATGTAGCTACTTATAGTGCAAATTATTTTAAAAGAGGATTTTATTACTTCCAATTTATAGGAAAACAGTTATATATCACCGATAAATATGTTAATATCATTGAAACACTACATTTTATGCGCGGTTATAGCAATATGATAAGTAAAAACTACTTGTATATATACCATAACGTACAGTTTACAGAAAACTATGTGAAAAAGCTTGCAATATACGTTATATCACATTAATAACCTCTTACATCTTTTATTTAATAGCTTAAGTAATGTAAGCTACTTATAGGTGCAAATTATTCTAAAACAGAGGATTTTATACATCAATTTGTAGGAAAACAGCTATATATCACAGACAACTAGCTAATATACATTGAAAACACTACAATTATATGGGTTTATAGCAATTTGATAAGTTAAACTACTTGTATATATACAATAAACGCTAACAGTTTACAAGAAACTATGAAAAACGTTTGCAATATACCGTTATATCACATTAATACCTCTTACTATTATATTTAATAGTTAATGTAATGTAAGGCTACTTATAGGTGCAAATTATCTTAAAAGAGGATTTTATAACTTCAAATTTTGTAGGGAAAAACAGCTATATTCCACCGATAACTAGAAATATCATTGAAAAACACTACATTTTAGGGTTTATAGCACTATGATAAGTAAAACTATTGTATATTACAATAACGCTTCAGTTTACAAGAAATATGACAAACGCTTGCAATATACCTTTATATCACAATAATACTATTACTCTTCTATTTATCTGCTTAATGTAATGTAAGCTACTTATAGGTGCAAATTATTTTAAAACGGGATTTTATCTCCAAATTTGTAGGAAAAACAGCTATAGATCACCGCATAATAGCAATATCATTGAAAAACACTACATTTTATGGTTTATATATGATAAATATGATAAAATATATGATATATATGATAAAATAATAAAATTAACTTTTTATATATAACAATACAGCTTACAGTTTGCAAGAAACATGAAAAACGCTTGCAATATACCCTTTATATCACAATAAATAACCTCTTACTTCTATTACTAGCTATTCGTAATGTAAGCTACATATAGGTGCAAATTATCTTAAAGAGAGGATTTTATACTTCAATTTGTAGGAAACAGCTATATATCACGATAAACTAGCTAATATACATTGAAAACAAACATTTTAGGTTTATAGCAATATTGATAAGTAAAACTACTGTATAATACAATAAACGCTACAGTTTACAAGAAACTATGAAAAACCGCTTGCGCAATATTACCGTTTGATCCAATAAATAGACTCTTACTCTTATATGTATAGCTTATTGTAATGTAAGCTAATATAGGGCAAATTATACTAAAAAGAGGCTTTTATACTTCAATGGTAAGGTAAAACAGCTAAATATATCACCGAAACTAAGCTAAAATCATTGCAAACACAACATTTTATGGGTTATAGCAATAGATAAGTAAATACTTGTATTAACAATAAACGCTGCAGTTTACAAGAAACTATGAAAAAACGCTGCAATATACCGTTTATAAACAATAAATAACCTATTACTCTTCTTTTATTAGCGTGAATGTAATGTAAGCTACTTATAGGTGCAAATATCTAAAAAAAAGGATTGTATACTTCAATTTGTAGGAAAACAGCTATATATCACGATAACTAGCTAAATCATTTGAAAAAAGAACACCTTTGCGGGTTTATAAAGCATTATCATTAAGGTAAATTCATTCTATTAATGAGTATAAAACAACAATTAACAAGAAACTATGAAAAACACGTTTCGATATATATACAATTGTATCACAAATAGAGTAATCAAACTCTATATAAAGCTTGGAGATAGTTTAAACATAGAAATTCTAACGAAAAAAAACATTAATACCACATTCGAGTTTTCTTTTCCTCTCAAAAAGGGCTGAATAATGTCAATTGTCGTCATTTTTTAGCCCTCAAATATACATTAAAACACTTTGAAAAAAACGTTTGTTTTGATGAATAAAATTGATACATCAAATTTCATGAAAAGATACAAATTTTAAGCTCTTAATATATAAATATAGTTGTGTAAAAGTGCTGATTAAGTCAAATTTGACATTTTTAAGGCGGGCTTTCAAACTGCATTAAAATACTTGAAAAAACGTGTTTTGGGATTAAAATTTGATTACTTTTAAAATTTAATGAAAATGCATATTTTTTAGCTCATAACATTGAAAATTATAGGTGTGTTAAAAGTGCATGAATTAATGTCAAATTCCTACATTTTTTAGCCCTTTCAAAAAAACATGAATACTGAAAAAAACATGTCTTAAGATTAAAATTGAGATCTAAAATTTCATGAAAAATACATATTTTTAGCTATTAATTTTGTAAAAATATAGTTGTAGCAACGATCAATAGCTATTTAGTAACATATATACAAAGAAATATACTTCAAGTGTAGAAAAAAAAAACTATTCACTGATAATAGCTAACATCATTGAATAAAACACTACATTTTATTGGGTTGATAGCCATCTACTGAGTAGTTCAACTACGTGTAGATATACGATAAACGCTACAGTTTACAAGAAACTATGAAAAACGCTTGCAATAATACCAGTCTCATCACAATAATAAAATAAATCCTATTACTCATCAATTTATAGCTTAAGGTAATGTAGCTACTATAGGGTGCAAATATTTTTAAAAGAGGATTTATACTTCAGTTTGTAGGAAAACAGCTATATATCACCGTATAACTAGCTAATATCACTGAAAAAACTACATTTTATGGGTATATCAATATGATAAAGTAAAAATACTTGTATATATACATAACGACTTCAGTTTACAAGAAACTATGGAAAACGGCTTGCAATATACCGATATCACAATAAATAACCCTATTCACTCTTCTATTTATGGAGCTAATGTTAATGTAAGCTACTTATAGGTGCAAATTATTTAAAACGAGGATTTATACTCCAATTGTAGGATAAACAGCATATATCACCGATTAACTAGCTAATACATGAAAACACTACATTTATGGGTTTATATATGATAAATATGAAAATATATGATATAATGATTACAATAAAATTACTTTATTATATACATCCAGCTTACAGTCTGGCAGAAACAATGAAAAAACGCTTGCAAATACAGTATATCACAATAAACGAACCTCTTTGTCTATTAATAGCTTATTGTAATGTAAGATAATATAGGTGCAAAATTATCCTAAGAGAGGATTTATCACTCAATTGTAGGAAAACAGCTAATATCACCGATAACTAGCCTAATATCATTGAAAACACAACATTTATGGGGTTATAGCAATAAATGATAAGTAAAATACTGGTATATATAAATAACGCTACAGTTTACAAGAACTATGAAAACCGCTTGCACCTATACCGTTTATCACAATAAATAGCCTCTTACTCTTAATTTAATAGTTATTGTAATGTAAGTACCTTATAGGGCATTATTCTAAAAAGAGGATTTTAACTTCAATTTGTAGGTACTACAGCTATATATCACGATAAGTAGCTTAAAAATCATTGCAAACACAACATTTTATGGGTCTTTATCAGCAATATATAGTAAAAACTACTTGTAATATATACAATTAACGCGCGTTACCAAGAAACTATGAAAAACGCTGGGCAATATACCGTTTTCTAACAATAAAGAACCTTATTACTCCTTTCTATTTATTAGCTTAATGTTAATGTAAGCATACCTTATAGTGCAATATTTAAAAAAAGGATTTGTATACCTATCAATTTGTAGGAAAACAGATTATATATCAACCGATAACTAGCAAAATCATTGAAACAGAAAAAATTTTGAGGGTAAAAGCATTATCATAATGGTAAATTCCTTCTATTAATGATACTAACACAACAATAACAAGAAACTATGAAAAACACGTATATATACAATTGTATCACAATATAGAGTATCAAACTCCTATTATAAGCTTGGAGTAGTTTAAAATAGAAATTTCTAACGAAAACAACATTAATACCACATTTCGAATTTTTCTATCAAAAAAAGGGCTGAATAATGTCAATTTTCGTCATTTTTTAGCCCCTCAAATATACATTAAAACACTTGAAAAAACGTTGTTTTGATGAATAAAATTGATACATAAATTTCATGAAAAATACATATTTTAAGCTCTTAATATTATAAAATATAGTTGTGTAAAAGTGCTGATTAATGTCAAATTTTGACATTTTTAAGGCTTTCAAAAATGCATTAAAATACTTGAAAAAACGTTGTTTTGAGGATTAAAATTGATACTTAAATTTCATGAAAATGCATATTTTTAGCTCATAACATTGTAAAATATAGTTGTGTAAAAGTGCTGAATAATGTCAAATTTCGACATTTTTTAGCCTTTCAAAAAAACATTGAAATACTTGAAAAAACATTGTCTTAAGATTAAAATTGATATCTAAATTTCATGAAAAATACATATTTTTAGCTATTAATTTTGTAAAATATAGTTGTAGCAACGATCCAAAGCTATTTAGCTACATATATAAAGAAATATACTTCAATTTGTAGAAAAAAACAACTCTTCACTGATAACTAGCTAACATCATTGAAAACACTACATTTTATGGTTTTATAGCAATATGATTAGTAAAACTACTTTTATATATACAATAACGCTACAGTTTACAAGAAACTATGAAAAACGCTTGCAATATACCATTATATCACAATAAATAACCTATTACTCCTCAATTTATTAGCTTAATGTAATGTAAGCTACTTATAGGTGCAAATTATTTTAAAAAGAGGATTTATACTTCAGTTTGTAGGAAAACAGCTATATATCACCGATAACTAGCTAATATCATTGAAAACACTACATTTTATGGGTTTATAGCAATATGATAAGTAAAACTACTTGTATATATACAATAACGTTACAGTTTACAAGAAACTATGAAAAACGCTTGCAATATACCGTTATATCACAATAAATAACCTATTACTCTTCTATTTATTAGCTTAATGTAATGTAAGCTACTTATAGGTGCAAATTATTCTAAAAAAAGGATTGTATACTTCAATTGTAGGAAAACGCTATATATCACCGATAACTAGCTAAAATCATGAAAAGAAAATTTGAGGGTATAAG
>JACEEZ010014297.1:0-30764 GCA_016584305.1 Chionoecetes opilio
CTACATAACAAAAATACATTACAAAAATTACCTCCATTTTTTAACTTTTTTAACTTTATTTTTTTTCAGCTTATTTTTGCCTAGCATGACCATACTGTGCCTACTTTCTCTGCAAATATTGTCATGAGCGTTGAGCCTTTGCAAAAAAAAAATTTAAACTTAAAAGGGAAAAAGTATTTTTTTTTGGGTTACATGGTTGTTATGGCTTGCATAGATTTTATGTAGTGTATGATGAAACTAAATTTATCACATGTATCATTTTTAAGTTTTTGAAAAAAAACATGGTACTGTGTCTCCCTCCTTCAGCACACATCTTTGTTATGGTTGCCCGGGACGCACTCATCCTCGCAAATTTTTGCTAAACATAGGTGTTGTTCCTGCTGCTTTATTCTTGAAAATGCACACAGTTTTTTTGTGTGTGCCTGTGGCTACGTCCCAATTATCTTATTTGAAAAGCATTTGCACACCTGGACAAAAACAGCTATTTTGGGTGTGTTTGAGTCTCACCTTTGGGGACAGCAGGGGACCTTCCCCTTTCCCAAACGCACCAGCTTCCTGTGTGTGTGGTATATTTTGTCACATAAACAAATTTTTCGGGCCCTGTCAATTAAGATTTAAACCCCTTTCCGTCACCATTGTCATTACTTTTTTTGTCCCGCGTAAACCATTGTCACCCAAAATGCCCACGCTGAAAAAATTGTACTTCCCCGCGCTAGAAACAAAACTTCAAAGGTACGGTTCAATTATTTTTCGTTTTTAACTAGACATTTCCTATATCTACAATGTTAAAAAATACCTGCATGAAAAAAACTTAAAAATCTCGATTTAAAAGGGGAAAAACAAAAAAAAAACCCCTTGCAAAAAAATAATAAAAAAAAATAAACTTTCATCATAAAAGTTTTTTCTACATTCCTACATGCTAATAAAATTTCCTTTCCCAAGAAGTATAATATTGTAATTCGCTCAAATAAAGCCATACAACGAATAAAGAACGAAAAGTTTTTTTTTTAATAATATATTGTATAATTAATTTTATACAATATTATTTTATCAAAATATATTTTAAATAATATTTTTAATTCCTCAACGTCCAAGTGAATCTCACGTCAACGCGGCGCTTTTTAAGTTTTTTTAATAATATTTTTAAATATTTTTTTGGTGACCTAAAAGACGTCTCTGTGTATGGCCACACGACCGGATGACGCTCTAAACGTCATCTGTACGTAGGGCCTTACCAGGGTGCCCAAACTTTTTCCAAGGGCCACATGCGAAAAATACGAAGGGTCGGGCCACTCAAAAAGGCGGGTGAAAAGTAAATTAGAAAAGTCAAATAAAAATGTAGGAAAATAATCTTTGATAATTTGAAATTGCTTAAAAATACGACAAACACACTTTCCTTTAATGGTTTTTTATGATTCATTTCAGAAAAAGAAATTCTTTTCCCCATCGCTCTAAAATTGTCGCACTCATCGCTATCTTGCTTTTCTTTGGTTCCCCCTTTGTTTCCCGGCCCGCGCGGCGGGGGAAAAGTTAAACAAATACGTCCTTTCCTAATTGAAATCCTCTCTCTGTGGGCCTCGAACAAAAGTAGATTTTAAACAAAACAGGGCTCTCTAACAAAAATCCTAACTCACTTCCACTCCAAAGACCAGTAAAACAACCCTAATGTGTGCTTCCCTGTTTGGTGTAGTCTGTTTTTATTCTACGGGGGAGCAAAAGCCAATTCTACGACAAAACCAGCCCCTTCAAAAACTGGGGGAGAGACAGGTCACCCCCTAACCTCCTGCACCCTTCTCTTTCCACAACCAAAAGGGGGCTTTGGGCCCCCAAAATTTAAAAGTCCAACCCCCCCAACCGGCGTTTGACTAAAAGACAAAAACCGAGAGAGTTTGGTGCGCGTGTGTGCTCCTTACGAACCCGCTCGCTGTCTACCCAACCCGGGCTGTTTCCCCCTCCCTTCCTCTGGGCTCATTCCTTGCCAGCAGTTTTGCGAAACGAAATGTTCGCGTCTCTCCTATCACCGTCCCTTCTCCACAGCTCTTTTACTATTTTCTCTCGTCCCATCCCCTCTCCTTCCATCTCTCTGTTCCCTCTTCCTCCTCCCTCCACCTGTTTTTTTGTTTAACTCTTCCCGCCACCCCAAAAGGGAATAATTTTAGCCCCCTCTCAATTAATAAAATTAAATTTTTTTGGACATAAAATTTTTTTAATCTTTTTTAAAAAATTTACTGGGGGCCCAAATTAAAAAAGGGACCCGGGCCGAAAATTGGGCCCGCGGGCCGTATTTTTTGGACACCCCGGGCCTATACATACCGGTACCTCAAAGACGCCCTTTTTTACGTGAAAGGGTAAGCTTCTTTGGCCGTTTATAAAACCCGTGATTTTGTATTTAACAAAACCTTAAGTGTCAATACAGATATAATTAAATATAATTTTAATAGTATTTTTGTTTAAAACTCGTTTCCATGGCACTTAAATATTTAAACATTACTTAAATCAGCAACCTTACTAAAATTTTTTGACCACTTGATCACTACCACTTGACTCTGCCTCTGGTGGGGTAAATGACACCTCCCTTTCAAGACGGCCCCCCTTTGGGCGTCACCCCTAAGGTCACTGACGCGTAGGTAAAGGGGTTGCCAAAATTTGGACCTAAAATAAAGATAAAAAAGGTAACGCTCACATGGATATTTTTTTGTATATTTGTGTATTGTTGACCTATTCAAAGGATTTATTTTTTCCCCAATTACTGTATAATTAGCTTCTTTTTCTAATTATTCGGGTTATTATTCAAACCATAACTACGCTAGAAAGGGCAGGTTCATAACTTTTTTTTCCTAAAAAATCCCTGAAAAAAACTCCTGCGCCTTCCAGAGGGAAAGTTGTTTTGGACTGCCCCCCAAAACTGGCGGGGGCCTTCCCCGCAAATTACACTTTGGGAGCTTTGGACCACCACCCCCACCCATCCTCTCTAGCGTTGATGTATCGTCTGCTAGCGTGTTTATCGTCTGCTGCGTGAGATCGTCTGCTCTTTTTATGTATCGTTTTGCTAGCGTTGATGTTCGTCTCTAGTGTTGATGTTCCTCTGCTAGCGTTTATGTATCGTCTGCTAGCGTTGATGTTCTCTGCTACGTTTATGTACGTCTGCTAGCTTTGATGTATCGTTTTCTAGCGTTGATGTATAGTCTGCTAGCGTTGAGTATCGTCTGCTATGTTCCTATCATTTACCCCCCGGGTGCCCCCCGTATCCAAGTAAGACTCTTACAGTCTCCCCCGACTGGCGGGAGCCTTTCGGCGCACTTTCCACCTCGGGAGATTGGGGAAACGCCACCTATCGTCCCCCCCGCTAGTGTTGAGTATCATTTTCCACCGGGGTATCCCTATCAAAGCTTTTTTTTTAGGCCTGAAATTATCACCCATGGGGAATTTATCAAAACGTTTCCCTTTCCTTCCCATACAAGCTAAGTTTATCGGGGCACCAAATAAAACGGGAAAAGGGCGCGAAAAACCTACGACCACCGTAGTGCCTACTGAGAAAATTGATAGATTTTAAACCCCCGCCTACCATAAAAAAAAAAAAAATTTTTTTTGAAAATGTTCTGCAAAGTTGGGAGGTGATTAATGTCTTTGTGATTAAACTATAAGCCTAGAGAGGAACACGGGTATGCGGGATTCCGGCCCGAAGGAAAAAATTGTCCTGACCGCTAGATGCTGTGTACAGCAATAACCATGAATAATTCGTCCTAGCCGTCTCATCCCCCCAAAACAAAAGAGACTTTGTAAATACTGTAAATTTCCATAAAAAAAGGGGATTGAATGTGTGGGTGGCAGCGCTGTTGTCTAGAGGGCGGGGCACAGGCCATCTCCCCCTTTTCCTTCATAGACCCAATAAAGAACGTTTTTAGGAGAAATACCTCTTATCCAACTGTATTTTTTTGCCCTTTTCCTTCATCTTCTCATTATTTCATACATATACAGCCAAACAAAAAGCAAAATAACTCATTTCCCACCAAGCCCACAAAATCTTCGCCCTCGCCCTCGACCTTCCCTTCCGCCCGGGGCCCCCTCGCTCTCTGGCCCTCTAGCCCCTTCCGAGGAGGGGTTGTAACACCCTTCTCCGCTCTGCATACAACCCCCTTTTTTTGGGGGAAGGTACCAATGCCTAGAAACCCTGGTATATTTCACTGTATAAATCATCTAAAAAAGAGCGTAGCATATTTCCCTTTTGCAAAATGTATAAATAAATGGGTACCAAACAACCCGGCATCACATCCTGGTTACATGTGCACGCAGAGGTTCCAGGGGTAAAAGGCACATAAAAAGCATAAAATCACTGTCCTCATTTTGAAGGGGGGCAAAACTACAACATTTTTCCTTTTGGGGGGAGGGGGGGCCCTGACCTTGGGTTTCCCCCCCCCCCCCAAGACCCCTAGTCCGCAGTCACATTAGGGGGTTGAGGACAACACCTTTTGACAGTGTGTCGAAAAACTTGTCTGGGGGCTGTTTTCCATATACACTTATTGAGAATCTCATATAGGAGGCAGCAGGCAGGGGGATCGTGGGTGGGTGAGGGAGCCCTGGCGAGGGTTGGCGGGGTGAACCATGTACAAAACAGTCTGATAACCTACGCCTCAGCTTTGGGTTTACTGTCAGGGCAAACTCATCACAAGGCACACACACCCCCCCCTCGCGCCAAACAACGGGGCACATCCAGCCGAGTAAAACTACATCTCGCTTGTAGGTTCACTGTCAGGGCAACTCACACAAAGCACCACACCTCCCCCCCCTCCGCACAACCATGTCACATAAAACAGCCCCGAGTAACCACAACCTGAGCTTGTAGGTTCACTGTCAGGGCAAACTCATACAAGGACACACACCTCCGCCCCTCGTTGCCAAAAAATGTCACATCCCAAACCTGGTAACACTCAGCCTCAGCTTTGTAGGGTTTCCCGTCAGGGCAAAACTCATCACAAGGCACACACACCTCCCCCCCCCGCTGCACAAACCCGCCCCTTTTTAAAACTTCTCCTTCTCAAAAACAAAATACTAATAAAAAAATAAAAAATAAAAATTTTTAATATTTTTATTTATTTTAAAAAAGTATTGCATACAGTACAAAAACATAAACAGATGTTCATATTTCTGATTCAGATAAAATTTTTTGTTTTTCCCGGCACCTATTTATAAAATTTGGCAACTATTCGGTAACCAAAAGGGGGGTGTGAAAGGGGCCGCTGAATGGATCAAAAATTGCTTGAAGACCAAAAAATGAGAACGTGGAAGGGTCAACCTCAGGGTGGGCAGAGCAAAAAGTGGGTGCCTCAGGGGCCGTGCTGGCACCAGTGATAGTCATGGGCTATAGCAATGGTAAGGTGCAAGGAAGAGATAGCTGGCACCAGTGATGGTCATGGGCGGGGAAGATTGTAATCAGCTACAAACAGACCTTGGTAAGATGTCAGACTGGAGGCAGAGGCAGAGCTGGGAAATGGTGTTTAATGCAGGGAAATGTAAAGTGATGGAATTCGGTAAGAGTACAAGGAGACAAACAGGGAATTACCGAGTGGGAAATGAGTACCTATTATAATGAGTACTTATAATGAGTACTTATAATGGAAAATGAGTACTTATAATGGGAAATGAGTACTTATTGTTATGAGTACTTATAATGGGAAATGAGTACTTATCATTATGAGTACTTATAATGAGTACTACTTATTATTATGAGTACTTATAATGAATACTTATAATGGGAAATGAGTACTTATTATTATGAGTACTTATAATGAGTACTTATGAACTACCGCGCCTTATTGGTGCCACTCACTAGCAGCGTGCTGGGGCAGAAATCGCGATCGCTGAACAATAGAACTAATGGTAATAATTTGAATTGGTGCCGGGATCACCAAGATCACCACATATTCTATAACTGTTTTCACGTTTTTACAGTTTTTTCAACATACTACAGCCAAATTCCCAACCTCCGACCTCCAAACAACCAACTTTTTTCACCACCACATTGTGTCTTGTTTTGGCCATTTATTTTCCTTAGTTTTTTTAAGTTTTTAGAAAACATTGATTTGTGGCTTTATTTATGCACGAATTTTACTTTGGCGTCTACCACTGGCTCGGCCTTCATGAACTGCATCTTTTATGTTCTATACCATTTTGTCCTTACGTTTATGGTTACTGTGATATCCGAACATCCGACTATTCCAATTATCCGACCTACCTTCGGTCCCCCCAAGGTCGGATAATTAATACTTAGCTGTATGATGAAATATCCCATCAAATCAGGAATCATAAACGCAACACACATTTTACAGCCCTGTATTTACCTTTATGGGGGATGATGAGGGACTTCCATGGATGGGAATATTCTGAGGCTTGTGTGAAGTGTTATCATTTCTGACCACCACCACCACGAGCCAGTGACTCGTCCAGGATGTCTCCAATTGTCGCACTACCTCCAGAGCCTACCATGCGAGCCTTGGAGGTTACTGGCTATTGGCCGAAATGTAAAAAATATAAATAAATAAAGATAAATAAAATGAAAATAATTAATTAGTTATGCGTAATGGCCGTAAAACGTGATAGCCGAATGCACGATAGGGGAGGGTTGCATGTACAGGTGCCTCTGGATGTACGCGAGGGTCGTGTCCCAGGAGACCCAGCGTAACGTAAATGTCGCATCATGTGAACATAATAAAGCCATAATGGGGCGCCTGGAACATAAGAACATAAGACCATAAAGAAAATAAGGAAGCTACAAGAGACCGCGAGACCTACATGTAGTAGTTCCTGTAAATATTAAAAGTAGTCTTACATCTTTTAAATACAGTTACAAGGGCAGAAAAATAAAAGTAAACAGAGACATTAGAGAGAAAGGCAAAGAGGTAAGAGGGTGGGGAGGGTGGCGGCGCTCCCAGCAAGTCTACATTATTGCACTTCATGACATCACCATCTTCATCACCATCACAGTGCAGGTCCCCCAACAACAAGGGCCAAGGGAAAGACCAGCTTCAGCATATTAAACAAGTTGCAGGCTGAGATTGGAAGCCCTGTGATGGCGTGGGAGAGAGCAAGACGGACATGTTTACACTGCGACAAAGGCAGAGACTGAACCCTGGGTGACGCTGCGGGATAACAGGTGGCATCTGGTGGCCACTCTGTCAAACTGCACCGGCCGCACATTTACTGACTAAGAGCATATCGCGTTATTCTAAATAAAAAACGTAATTTGAATAAAAAGCTCCATTGTTCACATTGCGTTAATAATAATAGTTAATAGTTAATAATAAAGAAAGAAAAAGAAAGAAACTAATAAGATAGAATAAGAGAAGAAAGCAAATTAAAGACCCAGACAGCAAGAAGAAACACGTCAGGGAGTGCCGTTGAAAAAGGCCTGACTCCCGACCAACAACTGAACTGAACTGTTAATCCAAAAATGTGGTTTAAACTCGCCTAAAACGAGAGGTACACTAGGGTCCCACATAAAACGTGTTCGCATAGAGCGTTTCCCCTAGAGAACGAACCACCTAAAATATTAACATTTAAAAATATATATATTTTTTTTTTTTTAATAAATATAATTCCAAATTTTTTGTTAGGAACGAATGTGATCCTATAGAACGATTCTGCCATCAAAGTAAGGCAAATCCGAGGTGTTCTCATATAGAGCGCCGAAATATCGTACAGAACGAAGGCCGTGTGTCCCTGGCATGGGGTGAAGAGGGCCACGGCGGCGCCACGGAGGTGGAGTGAGGGTGGCATGAGGTGGGGAATGGCGGTAGCGACCACGCAGTTCTCGTCCATTATTACCAAAAAACCATTCATGTGAAGGATATACATATGTTGTGATCCATTCACAATATTGTCAGTTATCGTCATTTATTGATGGCTTTCATTCGACGGTACATTTTCGTTGTTGTGGGTTTGTTTACAATTAATCAGCTGTGAGCGTGCGAGCTCCGACGGACGTGACGATGAGCGACCTCCGAGATGCCTCGGAACACTCGCCCCCTGTAGATAATCCCTATTAGATTTAAGGTAAGCAACAGTATGCCATCTCATCATTTCTATGCATAACTTATCATTTATATATGTTTTGCTATGCATGGGTGTGAATGAGTATAAATGCACGGGTATGCACGGGAGGACCCATCGACCAATATCAATTTTTCCCATAGGTTGTGTGTTTCACAGAGCGAATTCACATAAAATGACCTCGTTTATCGACCAATTTCTCGTCTTATGTGGGAGCCTCGTGTACCTGTATTAGAAAAACAATGGAATAAAAAAGATCTGGGAGTAACGGTGAGTAGCAGCCTTACACCAGAGAGGCACATCAATAACATCACCGCAGAGACCCATAGCCTCTTAAGGCATATAAGACTGCTGTTTGCATATTTGGATGAGATGATGAATAAGCTGATTGTATCAATGATTCAACTAAGGTTTAAAAATGCAGCAGTGGTTGAGTCACCGCAGATAAAAAATATAAGAAAGCTTGAAAGAATACAGAGGGTGGCAATGAAGGTGGTCCCAGGGCTGAAAGATTTATCCTACAAGGCAAGTGTGTTAAGATTAAATGTTGCAGCCTGGAGAATAGAAGGGCAAGAGGGGATCTGATTACTGTGTTTACGGTTTTCAAGGGAATGGAAAATGTTGATAGAGATGATATGTTGTTGTGGGATGAGAGATACGGGAGGTCATGGGAAGAAGGTGAAGAGGACCACATGCAAGAGAGATATCAAGAAGTATAGCTTCCCATACAGATCCATTGAATGGTGGAATAATCTGGACAAGGTATTTTTTTTTTTTTTTTTTATCTATTTATTATTTTTTTTTTTTACATCTATGCCCATAGCGCGTGTAGGCAATGATCTCCAAGGGTGGGATGGTAGGCCCTGGAGAGGCTAACTTGAGGGCTGTGGTGGTCGGGCCTCGCCCACGGTGGCGCAGGCAGGATTTTTATAGTGACGCCTGACATTAGAGGCTCATGCCGCCCCCTGTGTCCTCCCATGCACTCACAGTCTAAGTTAGAGTTAACCCCTTCACACCCAGATCTTTCCTTTGCTATATAAAAACGTCCATTCGTAGCCATAAAATTACGACAAATGACTTAATATACCAAATTAGTTAGTCGACAAGGATACTAAACAGGTGATATCTATAAAATCTTGCTTATATTCACTAAAAATCATCTAATGGTACCCAAATTACAATGGAAATTACGTTCTGGGCCTCAAGGGCTTAATGGGCAGCATGTGGGTGTTCTGAGGCCACTCGATGATGCAGAAATATTTTAAGTGGATTTATGGGTCTCACTCGGGATGGAACTCTGGTCTTCAAGAACGCCACCCGGTGACGCTAACCACTCTGCTACCGCCTGCCCAGGCGGTAAGCCTCACAGTAATTGTTTCCCCACACTCTAAACATTAATAATTCTTAACACCATTGTGGGTCAGGTTGTGTTTGGTGAGGTGACTGTTTTGAGTAAATCTTTTCCCACACTCTAGACATTCATAATTTTTGACACCACTGTGTATCAGGGAGTGTTTGGTGAGGTTACCCTTTAGAGTATATTTTTTCCCACACTCTAGACATTCATAATTTTTGACATTTCTGTGTATCAAAATGTGTGTGGTGAGGTGAGACTTTTGAGTAAATCCTTTCCTACACTCTAAACATTCATATTTTCTAACACCGCTGTGTGTCACGGCATGTCTATCGAGCTCACTCTTGTATCTGAATGATTGACCACACTGTTGGCACTCCAATTTGTTCTCTCCTTTGTGGCCTGAGCTGCTTGCCTCCAGGTGATTCTTGCCATCACAGCTGTGCCTCCCCACACCTGCGGCAGACTGATCCTGCTGCTCCCGGCCACTCATGCTGCTGCCCGGTCACACAGCCTCCACCGCAGCAATACTAGCGCCAGCACACTCAGCAGCCAGTCCTGCGGGAGCCCTCGGCGATGCTGGAATAAGCCCCTTTATTGCTGACCGGAGCATTCGGCTTCGCCTCTGACCTCAGCACCTGCAACAGTGGTGACAGTCACAACTCAGAAAATGACACACTGCCTTAACACTGCTAAACCCTGCAGGGCCGACACCTTTCTTCCCCCTCCCTTGTCAAGGCTGCCACTGCCTCCTCCTCTGTGGCTCCCTCATCATGTCTTATGTAGGACACCAGCCCCGTCCTCACATGAGAGGGACCAATTCCTGCACCAGGGAGAACAGAACAAGAAACTGCTTCTCATCTGCACTAAGCCATCCAAGGAAATGGAAAATGTTGATAGAGATGATATGTTTTTGTGGGATGAGAGAGATACGAGAGGTCATGGGAAGAAGGTGAAGAGGACCACATGCAAGAGAGATATCAAGAAGTATAGCTTCCCATACAGATCCATGGAACGGTGGAATAATCTGGATAAGGATTTTTTTTTTTTTTTTTTATCTATTTATTATTTTTTTTTTTTACATTTTGGCCCATAGCGCGTGTAGGCAGTGATTTCCAGGGGTGGGATGGTATGCCCTGGAGAGGCTAACTTGAGGGCTGTGGTGGTTGGGCCTCGCCCGTGGTGGCGCAGGCAGGATTTTTATAGTGACGCCTGACATTAGAGGCTCATGCCGCCCCCTGTGTCCTCCCATGCACTCACAGTCTAAGTTAGAGTTAACCCCTTCACACCCAGATCTTTCCTTTGCTATATAAAAACGTCCATTCGTAGCCATAAAATTACGACAAATGACTTAATATACCAAATTAGTTAGTCGACAAGGATACTAAACAGGTGATATCTATAAAATCTTGCTTATATTCACTAAAAATCATCTAATGGTACCCAAATTACAATGGAAATTACGTTCTGGGCCTCAAGGGCTTAATGGGCAGCATGTGGGTGTTCTGAGGCCACTCGATGATGCAGAAATATTTTAAGTGGATTTATGGGTCTCACTCGGGATGGAACTCTGGTCTTCAAGAACGCCACCCGGTGACGCTAACCACTCTGCTACCGCCTGCCCAGGCGGTAAGCCTCACAGTAATTGTTTCCCCACACTCTAAACATTAATAATTCTTAACACCATTGTGGGTCAGGTTGTGTTTGGTGAGGTGACTGTTTTGAGTAAATCTTTTCCCACACTCTAGACATTCATAATTTTTGACACCACTGTGTATCAGGGAGTGTTTGGTGAGGTTACCCTTTAGAGTATATTTTTTCCCACACTCTAGACATTCATAATTTTTGACATTTCTGTGTATCAAAAGTGGTGGGTGGGGTGAGACTTTGAGTAAATCCTTTCCTACACTCTAAACATTCATATTTTCTAACACCGCTGTGTGCCCACGGCATGTCTATCGAGCTCACTCTTGTATCTGAATGATTGACCACACTGTTGGCACCCCAAATTTGTTCTCTCCTTTGTGGCCTGAGCTCCTTGCCTCCAGGTGTTTCTTGCCATCACAGCTGTGCCTCCCCACACCTGCGGCAGACTGATCCTGCTGCTCCCGGCCATCATGCTGCGCCCCGTCACACAGCCTCCACCGCAGCAATACTAGCGCCAGCACACTCAGCAGCCAGTCCTGCGGGAGCCCTCGGCGATGCTGGAATAACCCCTTTATTGCTGACCGGAGCATTCGGCTTCGCCTCTGCCTCAGCACCTGCAACAGTGGTGACAGTCACAACTCATAAAATGAAAACACTGCCTTAACACTGCTAAACCCTGCAGGGCCGACACCTTTCTTCCCCCCCCTTGTAAAGGCTGCCACTGCCTCCTCCTCTGTGGCTCCTCATCATGTCTTATGTAGGACACCACCCCCCGCCCCTCACATGAGAGGGACCAATTTCTGCACCGGGGAGAACAGAACAAAAAACTGCTTCCATCTGCACTAACCCCACCCCTTGGTCCTGACACTTACTCCCCACCTCCACCAAACCTTCACGGCCGGGCCTGTCCTTCCACCAACAGGCCAACAACCTTCCAGCAAGGAAGCAAAACATACTTCAGTGTGAGATGGTGTCCCTGTGTGCAACTTTAGGCCTGATTCTGTCTGTAGTCAATAAGTGGTCCCCTTATACAAGGGGGGCCTTGCAGCACTAAAGGCTCAAGGAATGCCTACTGTATATTGCATAACCATTGAAACACAGAGGGAATACAGATCAATCTCCCAGATACAAATAGACAGGTTGTGCCGCGTCAGCTCGGGTACCTAATTCTCAGGTACTGAGGGAAATAACAAGGGGATTAGGGCTCAACGCACCCATGCTCTGTTTGACGCAGTCTCCCTTAAAGAATTTAAAAACCATGCCCCTCTCCCTTCCTGCTGGGGGTGAATATATACTAGCATACGTTGCTTTGTTTAAAAAGTCATTCTTACAGTGCGTGTGGGTGTGCAAGGTGTCCCGGGGTACTCTATGGCTTGGGGCATTTATTTCAGCAGTCTTCTCCTCTAGATTACCCTCCACAGACCTTGTGGGCTGTACTCGTACTCCCAGACGTGCGGTGACACCACTGCCAGATGGCCACCACTATCACTATAACACGACTGACTGCCCGGGGCCACAGCAAAAATACAGTGCCTAGAAACATTCTCCTCCTCACCCACCACTCATTGCCAGCCTCACCCACCACCCACGACAGCCGCCACCCTCACCCACGACAGCCACCAGCCTCACCCACCACCCACGACAGCCTCCAGCCTCACCCACCACCCACGACAGCCGCCAGCCTCACCCACCACCCACGACAGCCTCCAGCCTCACCCACCACCCACGACAGCCGCCAGCCTCACCCACCACCCACGACAGCCTCCAGCCTCACCCACCACCCACGACAGCCACCAGCCTCACCCACCACCCACGACAGCCACCAGCCTCACCCACCACCCACGACAGCCACCAGCCTCACCCACCACCACGACAGGGCCCCCAGCCTCACCCACCACCCACGACAGCCACCAGCCTCACCCACCCCCCACGACAGCCGCCAGCCTCACCCCCCACCCAAAGACAGCCTTCCAGCCTCACCCACCACCCACGACAGCCTCCAGCCTCACCCACCACCCACGACAGCCGCCAGCCTCACCCACCACCCACGACAGCCTCCACCCTCAACCCACCACCCACGACAGCCGCCAGCCTCACCCACCACCCACGACAGCCGCCAGCCTCACCCACCACCCACGACAGCCGCCAGCCTCACCCCACCACCCACGACAGCCGCCAGCCTCACCCACCACCCACGACAGCCTCCACCTCACCCACCACCCCCACCCCCCGACAGCCCCAGCCTCAAACCCACCACCCACGACAGCCCCCAGCCTCACCCACCACCCACGACAGCCTCCACCCTCACCCACCCCCCGACGCCGCCAGCCTCACCCACCACCCCGACAGCCTCCACCTCACCCACCACCCACGACAGCCTCCGCCTCACCCACCACCCACGACAAACCTCCAGCCTCACCCCCACCCACGACAGCCCTCCACCCTCACCCACCACCCACGACAGCCACCAGCCTCACCCACCACCACGACAGCCGCCAGCCTCACCCACCAACCCACGACACCCGCCCAGCCTCACCCACCACCCACGACAGCCACCAGCCCTCACCCACCACCCACGACAGCCCCAGCCTCACCCACGACAGCCTCCACCCTCACCCCCGACAGCCGCCAGCCTCACCCACTACCCACGACAGCCGCCAGCCTCACCCACCACCCACACAGCCGCCACCCTCACCCACCACCCCGACAGCCTCCACCCTCACCCACCACCCACGACAGCCTCCACCCTCACCCACCAAACCCACGACAGCCTCCAGCCTCACCCACCACCCACGACAGCCTCCACCCTCACCCACCACCCACGACAGCCACCACCTCACCCACCACCCACGACAGCCTCCAGCCTCACCCACCACCCCACGACAGCCTCCACCCTCACCCACCACCCACGACAGCCCACCAGCCTCACCCCCCACCCACACGACCTCCACCCTCACCCACCACCCACGACAGCCTCCACCCTCAACCACCCCCCCGACAGCCTCCACCCTCACCCACCACCCACGACAGCCGCCCAGCCTCACCCACCACCCACAATAGCCCCAGCCTCACCCCCGCCCACGATAGCCCCCAGCCTCACCCACCCCCACGCACCCCCGCCTCACCCACCACCCACGCAGCCGCCACCCTCACCCACCACCCCCAAACAGCCCCCCTCACCCCCCACCCACACAGCCCCACCTCCCCACCCCCCACGCAGCCCCCGCCTCACCCACCACCCCCACCCAAAAACATTTTAAATGTAACATAAAATTAACCCTTTGATGGTTCTTGAATGCCGTTGCATGCCCCGTCAACAATGTGTCCTCTCCGGAAGCAGGGACCCTTGTATTTCTTACAAAATATATTGGTGGTTATATTTTTTGTGTTTTGTAAAATTGACATTCCCTAAAAATTCTAACACTGAAGGCATGGGAATCTTGTTTTTTTCTTCTCTGAACACACAGATGTGCTTTTAAAATTGCCTCTCCGGAAGAAAAATCTGTTGTAAAAAAATGACATAATTTGCTGTCATGACACAAATTTTTCCCCCAAAACTTGCAAACTCTAAATGAAAAATGTCCGGGGATTTCCCGGGCGCATAGACGCATTTTTTCCCCATTAAAAAGGAATGCAAAGTTCACCCTGCGTCTAATGGGGCCAATTAGGGCATGAGAGGTCGGGCAGAGAATGCAGAACACCCGGGTGGGGGTTTACTAAAGGGTCGGAGCGTCTGTGTTAGCAGTATTCCATGAACACAAATTAGTAACGTGTTATCACGAAATGCAAAATTCTAAGAAAAGGTTGGATTTTAAAAAAAACAAGAGCGGGGCAAAAAGATTGCGGTTGTTGCTCCCAAAGAGGGCCCGTGTCAGATTAAACATCATCCACACCCCGCTGCTCTTCCTGGTAAAACGTTTTGATATCTCGGGTCTGCGCTCCCTGGATACTCACTCGGCGGACCCCTCCGCGCACCCACCAGGGTATTACCACTCAAGTCACCCCCGCACCCATGGAAAGACAAACATCCCGCATATTGTTGTCCCTTTAAACCCCGCATTCGACTCGGGCCCAAAAGTTGACACAACAGTTGGAAGGAGATGATAAAAGGTAGGCAAAAAAAGGGTGAGGGAAAATTTTCGCGGGAATGATATTTGTTGATAAAGGAATAGTAATAAAAGGATGTTAAAGTTTTTTTTTTAGTGTGAGGGGTGAGAGGAAGGGGTTTAGTATCTTGGGGGAGTTTGTCACAAAAGGATGGAAAAGGGCTCGGGGCCCTTCGTATTTATTTGACAGAGACATTGTACAACGGGGGGAAAAGAGGTGCTCGGCTGTGGGTCTATTTTTCCGGGGCTGTTGAATTCCCGGGCGGTGTTGCAGTTGTGTCGGCGAGGCAAGTAGGTCAGCGTCAGGTCACCCACTATCCTGGTCCAGACAGGGAGGGTGGCCTAAACCGATGCAGGTGGGGTGGATTTTGTTTTGCGCCGCTCAGTGGAAAAGCAAGGGGGGTAGAGACGCATAGGCTTTGTACCCCCTCGACCCCTCAATCCTCACCCCTGTACCTCTCGGAAAGGAAACTGTATGAAAGATGCTAGAAAAAGGCTGCAAGGGAGATGTGAGGGACAAAAGTCCCCCACAGGGTGCACCAAGACCAAGACCCTCATGGCGCCCATCGTCCGCCTAAAGGGCCAAATCACCCCATCCATCATGGTGCCGGCATGCACCATCTCATCACATCCTTGTTTTTTCTTACTTCAAACAATGACGTTTACACAAACGGTTGCGCCACCGTCACGGCTCCAATACACCCCGTCCTGTACGTACGGTTTCTGGGGAAAAATATTTTAAGTAATGGACTGTGCCGTGCTATAATCATCGTTTTCTCAAGGCTTTATGTACCCAAAACAGTGTTTTTAGGTTAAAAACTCCTCTTCTTCTCCCTAGAATGCTAAAAGCAAATTTCTTCCCCTAACCTCTGAGGCAACCATGTTGTTTAGAGGGTGAGCAAAACTGCCGAATGCGGAACCTGAAAATAGTGTGAATAAAGGCCGGCTGACGGAACCCCTGCGTGATTTTTAGAGTATGAACCAGCCTTCACCTGCACCTTCCGAAGAAGACTAATCAAACCCCCGCGAGGGTAGTTCATAGGGGTTAACCAGGGGAAAAATCTCGATCCGACAACGGTGCCTTCAAAAATTACAAAAAATAACAACAAGGGAGAGTGGCTACCTTACAGAAAGGTGTTAACTAAATATCTTTTGAAATTTTATGTTATTGGGGAACCCCCTTTCGAGGCCGAAACTTGTCCTGAATATTTTTTTTGTGTTTTTTTAATTTTAAACTGGCCTCGTTTTTGTCGGACATCAATGTTTGTTTACATTGTGTGTGGGAGGGGAGGCAACCTGCCCCCCCAGGTCCGCCCCGCAAACTTGCTACGCTTCACACTGATATTATTGGGAATATTGTTTTTTCTCTTATCATCTTTCTAAACCAAACCCCCCTCTAACCTAACCCAAACTGATTTAAAATAAATTAACTTTCTGGCTGAAAAACGGTAGATTTTCGGTCTACGTTAATTCCATTTTTTATTCAAATTTCGCCCCAGGGAAAAGGGGCTCAAAATTTCTAGAATAAAAAAGCTACACAGGTGTCGGTAAGAGTTCTAGATTTTTAAAGCCCACTACCAAAAATACCAAATCTATACTTTTAAAAATCCACAAAATCTAAACACATACAGAAAAGCAAAAAAGGCTCCCACAAATTAAATCTAAGCTATATGTCAAGGTAGCAAAAAATTTGAATCAAATTTGTGGGGGCTCCTGCAATATATTATACCCATTTTGATTACCTCATTCCCTTTAATTTTAAATATAGTATAATTTTTCATTCACATTTACTGCCTGTAATATTTTATTTAGGTACATGTCATAAACATTTGTTTTCCCCCCACAAATCCTTTTTTTTTTTTTAATAACTTGATAAATTACGAAATTTTTTTTTCCCTCAAAAACACCAATATTTTTTTTTTTCTAAAAATCCTTTTAAAAAAGGGTGCGTCTTATGCGGGGTGCTCTTATGCCCGGCAATACGGTACTTTGTTTTGTGGTCTTAGTAGGGTTTTCCCTAATTTTTTAAACACAATTATTGGGACTGATGCTGATCCCCGAAGTGCATCTGTTTTGCATCAAATAATATTGCATGATATCCCATTTGAACAACTGAATAAACACCACAAAAGGGGATTAATTTTGATACCAACGCTACAATAGATAAGTGGACCACTGTACGGACCCGGGAATAAGTGTACCCTCACGTTGGAGTGGACAATTTTTTTTTGACAAAACAAAGTTTCTTGCTTTATGTAATCTTTGCACTTTTGTCTTTTCGATGATGCCCGCACTGGGGGTGGCCTGATTGTGGTGGTGGTTTTCCCGGCACCTTAATACTGATACTTCAAGGGTTTACTGCTACAGGGTTACTGTCAAATATCATATCAAAATTATATGGTGAATTTTAGCTGGATTTGTACTGAAAAAAAACCTTTTTCGTGATGTCCAAGGACATTTCTTACAGATGGGATCATGATTTCATAATCACAGAGACCCCGGAGACTGTTTAAACATTTATGTTGTGAACTGTGAACATAAAAATAGAACAACGTCAAAAACATTCCTTTGACAGTAAAAATTTAAAGTGGGGGAGCGGCGCGAATTCGTTCGAGAAGGCCTAAACAGACCCTGCGGGAAAAAACCCAAAGTGTTTGCCGGACGATCACGCAGAAAGGTGAAAGAAAATAACCTAGAAGTGTATAAAGCGTATCTCATCAGAGAGCCAAAAGGAAAAAATAACACATGTGTTGACTACTACCGGATGTCTGACGAGGCAAAGGAACAGTGCAGGACTATGTGGTCGCAAGCAAGAGAGAGCAGAGCAAGAAAATAAACAGAAACAGGCCGTTACATCCGATAAAAAGACCAGTTACAAAGATATGTCACAGGTGCAAAAAAGAGAATACACGGCCACCAAGAAGAGACAAAGTAGACGTCAGCAGCCCAAGGCCAAAAACAAAACCTCACCAAAACAAAGGAACCAGAGAAGGAGGGAAAGCAGGAGAGGAACAAAGGACAAGTGTTGCCGATACAAGAAGCTATTAACCAAACGTTCCAACCCCAATCATCTTCCTTGAAGTCGCCTCCCACCAAAACAACCCTGCACCCAAAAACAGCACAAGTAAAGGAAGTGTTTCAAATGTTGTTGGTTGGGTAAACTTTGTCCTTTATGATGAAGTGGGTGCCGCACACAGGGCTGATTCCTGTGCCAAATCATGCACAGCATCATAAGATAAGATTTTCATCCTATCTAGACACTTTGCAAGTACCAACTACAAGGTTATTGGACTATACAAGCGCCGCCACGTCAGCACGAACTAGGTGGACTCGAACCGCGGGACCGAATGCACAGGGGCGATGCACATTGCGAGCTCACATCTCTACCAACCTTGCCACCCTGAGGGGTGTGCACAGCATCAAGTTTGAGCACCACTACAACAACAATACTAATTCTCACATAAAAGGTTATAAATGTACAGGTTGAAATGTGACAATGTTAGTTTAAATAATTTTTATACACGTCACACTTCATAATATGTATTTAGGGGTTTGCACACACATGTGCTGTGTTGTGCTAGCTCTCTTTAAACACACACATGTGCTGCGTTGGGGGCAGCTCGCAATGCCATTATAAAGTAAGGGGCAAAAGAATTGTCCTCCCGGATACATTTTCAGTAATTTTCATGTATTTTTTTTAATTTGTTGTAAAATGTTTATTTTTGAAGATATCACTTGATTTTTTTAGGACAGTTAGAGAGTTGCATGTGTATAGCATTGTTGTGGTTACATGACATAAGATAGTGTCATGTTGGCTCTAGTGTTAAGTGCATTGTGTATAGCATTGTTGTGGTTACATGACATAAAATAGTGTCATGTTGGCTCTAGTGTTAAGTGCATGTGTATAGCATTGTGTGGTTACATGACATAAATAGTGTCCCTGTTGGCTCTAGTGTTAATGCATGTGTATAGCATTGTTGTGGTTACATGACAAGATAGTGTCATGTTGGCTCTAGTGTTAAGTGCATGTGTATAGCATTGTTGTGGTTACATGACATAAGATAGTGTCACTTTTTTGGGTCTAGTGTTAAGTGCATGTGTATAGCATTTTGTGGTTACATGACATTTATGTCATGTACCACAAAATGCTATACAATGCACTTAACACTAGAGCCAACATGACACTATCTTATAATAGTGTCATGTTGGCTCTAGTGTTAAGTGCGTCCGTAGGTGGCCCAAGGTTGGTAAAGACGTGAGCTCGCAATGTCGGCGTCCCTGTCATTCGGTCAGCGGTTCGGTCCGCCTAGTTGTGCTGACGTGGCGGTGCTTTGTATAGTCAATAAACCCTTGTAGTTGGTACTTCAAAGTGTCTAGATAGGATGAAAATCTTATCTTATCTTAGTGTTAAGTGCATGTGTATAGCATGTTGTGGTTACCCTGACAAAGATAGTGTCACTTGGCTCTAGTGTTAAGTGCATGTTATAGCATTGTGTGGTTACAGCATAAAGATTGTGTTTATGTTGCTCTAGGTTAAGTTTAAGTGCATTAATTTGTTTATTATATGCGACAAAAGCCACTATCGCCATTTTTGTACACCCTATCATGATTTATTATCACCATGGTTTATGTGCAACACATGGAAAAGTTTAAACCTTTATAGATGTTTTGTTGTATCATAGTGAGGTCAAAGTGGACTATTCTGTTTTAATAAATGGCCCGTTGTATTTAAGCAGCAATTCTGACAAGATTTGATGACTGCTCCAAAAATTGAATTATTTGGGAACATAAGTGTGACCAATAAATAAAATTCTGAAATATTTAGTTTGCGTTGGAGTGTAGTGGAACAAATTGGTACCGATCGTAAACAGCCCATATCTTCAAACAAAGCATAAAACAACACTGAAAAGGTAGTTACAGTCATGATAAAACTACTTGTATCATCTCATGGCACAGACACATCAGTAGTGATCTATAATTTGTATATTGGCGGCTGGCGACTTATTGCGCTGGCGCTATGCTTCTACGGTACACAATGGAGTCTGGTTCTGTTTACCTTATTGGGTCTGGGAACTTTCTCATGAGCTTCCTCGCAAAACATTACTTTGAGATAATGGCGTTGTTCCTAGGGGGGAGAACAAGTGTTTATGAGTGCCTCACTCTTCTTCCTCTTTGACCTGCATGCCTCTGTTCTTTCCTTACCGCAGACACTTTTTATGCATTGGCTTTAGTAGAGGTAAAAGCGTGGGATTAGGTTAGGTTAGTGAGCAGTCAAAAGGGGGGGTTAGGTTAGTTTAATTTTCATATAGATATCCTATGCACTCCTTCCTATTGAAAAACATATTATATCTCCAAAATTAGTGATTTGCGATGGAAATTCATAGAGAGAATGCTTCTTAGAATTCATTAAGGTTAACAGAAACCATAGTCCAATTGTGTGGGGAAATTTCGGTCCTAGTGTAAAAATTTACCTTTATTTCTTCTATTTTTTTTTATTCCATAACCCGGGTGGACATGGTGGCTTATGTCTTTCTTATTTATAGCTTTATTCTTTATTCAGATGGCATGTCATAATAAAATATTACTTTTGCATTTATGGGCATTTTTAATCCATGAAATAGCAAAAAAAAATGCTAAAAAGGTAAAAAAAGGTCTTTATTTTTGGGGACGGGAACAGATTAATCCATTTTATATTGTTTCTTATGGAAAAATGTGTTTTGGTTTTTAGAACAATTTTAGGGAAACCCAAATTTATTTCGAAACCGAGGGCATGCTGTACACTATTAATGCTAGGCAATTTTAAGGTTGATGGGTGTTCCCCACGTTAGGTTTGGGAAACAACAAAGATGTAGGGGGATCTCGGCTGTATAGGCTTGTCACTTTAATTTTGGTGGGCAATGATCTAGAAACCCTTTGGGTATTTTATATTAATCTCTCAATGACAAAATACCTTTAGGTTTTACTCTATGATAGACATATTGGAAGTTTCGCAGAGTTTCCACGGTCCCGTCGAAACCTCCATTTTCTACCGTCGAAAGGGCATTCCGCCGAAACTTCCTGAAATCTAAACGTCTTACGGCCTAATTTTGTGACGGCCGAACTGGATCAGGGCCGAAAAAAAATACATCCTATAGACCCGAACTGAAACCCTGCGTTCCGCGGGTCCCCAGGGTTGTTGTGGGGGGGGGGGGGATGACTGCAAAATGAGGCATTTTCCGACACTTTATAATGTGACCATCAGTCTTGACACATCATAATACATGGGGGGAAAAAAAAATGAGTATTTTTGACCTCATACTCATTACGGGTTGAAACTACAAATTTACCGTTATAGTGAGTTAGCTTAGTAATAATATTTGGGGAATTATTCTAGTGTTGGCCCATACTCCCCCCTCCCCCAAAACAAGCTTGGGGCCCTGGGGGAATGTGGGATATTTGGCTGGGGTACAAAATATGCATCGCAACCACATAGATTTGAGTTACGGGTTTTTTGTAAAAATGGTCAAAATTCCCTAGATCTAGGGAAAATGGATTTAATTTTTCTAAGTCCAGAGACTGTGAACCTGACTGACGATCCTCACGAACAGAATGATGACCAGTGTCGAGCCCCCAACCCCTCCCACTTAAGGGTAAGGGAAAATTTTGCTAGGTTACTGGGGGGTTACATTACATTAGAAGGTTAGGTTAGGTTATCGGGTGATTATTGCTAAGAGGTTAGAAAAGATTCGCGGGGGGTCGACGGGGGCTGAGGTTAGGTTAGGTTAATTACGGGGAGGTCGGGAGGAACGGAGTCCCCCCGCTGGGAGGTTAGGTTAAATTTTCCTAGATCTGGGAAAATTACTCTAGGGAATTTTGGCTCTCTTACATAACTCCAAAAATACGTGTTTCCGACCCTTATTTGCTCCCCACCCAAAACCCGGCTTCCCACAGGTCCCCAAGCTTTTTTGGGGCAAGGGGAAAAGTATGGCAAACACTAGAAAATTACCAATATTTGGGGGATCCAGAGGGGTAAAACTCTTAGTCCTTTCCAGCCTTTATTTGCTGGTTTTTTTCCTCCAGCCCTTTCACAGGTTCCTTCAGATACCTCTAAAACGCAAAGCCGGGCATTGCGTTCCCCGCTTGCATTACTGCTTTTACTGGAGTTACTAATGCACTAACCAAATCGGAAACCCAAAAAGATTTTCAAAGTAATGCACTACCAGTAATGCACCAAAAAAATTTAGCGTTCCCCACTTGCGTTATCGTAATTTTCAAAAGTAAGAAACGAAGACGACAATCGCCGAAGATGTTGCGCGGCATTGTTGAGCTCTGTTCTGCAGGCGTCGCGTGTATTCATTCATAACCACTTTGTTGGATGTTGGGAAATTTTTAAAGGGAGACTCTTATATTTCCGGGAACACACTTTTATTAAGTTTTTTTTCTCTCAAAAACTAAAAATTTTTTAGGGGAAAACGTTCTTCTATACAAAAGTGTTTAGAATAATGTGGTGTACAATGTATTTTTGAAAATGAAAAGATCGAAGGAAAAAACTTGGTAAAAATTTTGGTAACCGCTGGTAATGCACTTTAAATTTTGGTAACAGTAACGCAGAAATCCCGGACCGCTCTAAGGAAATTAAAATTGGTAACGCATTGACGGTATGCACCCCTGATTTTCGGTAACGCATTGACGGTAATGCACTACCTGTCCGGCGGTAACGCGCCCAGCTCTGGGAGAGTATGGGCAAACACTAGAAATTTCCCTTTGGGTTTGTTGGGGTACGTAATTATAAAGTGGGGAGAGATGCCCCCTTCCCTCTACGTACCCCACAAACCAAGGTAAATTTTCTAGTGTTTGCCCATACTCTCCCACTTCCCCCAAACAAGTGTGGGGATCTGTGGAAATGCGGGGTTTTTTCGAGTGGGGAACAAATTATGCGTCGGAAACACGTAATTTAAGAGTTGTGTAGGGGGTAAAATTCCCAAGATCTAGGGTAATTTCCTTATATCTAGAGAAATTTGCCTAACCAAAATTAACCTAACCTAGCCAATTTAAAACCTAACCTAGCGGGGGCTTGACGGAAAATCTTAAGAACAAGGGCTCCACGCTAAGCTGACTCAAAAGTTGGCTGTATGTATTATACTTACTGTCCTTAACACATCTGTTTTTTAAATTTTTAAAGATGCCAATCCTTACTTTGCCTACATGGCCGATATTAAATTTTTAGGTTCTTGAGAAAAACTAAGTCCAGCGAGATGCGCAATGGACGACGAGTTTGAGAATTGGTCTACTTTTAGGATATTTTTCCCAAGTTTTGAGAAGTGCGCCCCCATCCGCTAGGTTAGTGGGACAGCACGGGGGGGGTCGAGGGGGTCGGGCCCCTCCTTTTAAAGGGTTTGAGTAGGTTTGGGCAGGTTAGGTTAGGTTAGGTTAGTGCACGCATTGGGGGGTCGAGGAAATGTGCTAGGTTAGGTCTGTAGAGTTTTGTCCCTCTTAAGAATAAAGCTCAACTTCCTATCTTCTTTCTTCTTATAGCCAACAAGCTTGGGGACATGGTGGAAACCGGGGGGGTTTTGGGTGGGGGAGCAAAACATATAAGGGAAATATGGCCCCGATAAAGCCTATGACTAGGGAAATATCCCCCAAATTTAGGGGATTTTTTTTTTCGGGGGCCATATTTCCCTTATGTGTGTACTGTTTTAGGGTGGGGGAGCGCACATATAAGGGAAATGTGGCCCCGATAAAGGCTATGAAAATAAGGATATTTCCCTAGTTTAGGGAGTTTTTGTGGGGGGCCATATTTCCCATATGTGTGTCTCCCCCACCCAAAAAAACCCGGGTTTTCCCCCCATGTCCCCAACCTTGTTGGCTTAATAATATAAGAAAAAGAAAATGGGGGTGGAACCTTTGTTCTTAAGATTTACCAACAATTCTAACCTAACCTACTAGCGGGGGGTTGGGGGGGGTTCTCGACACTTCGGTCATCATTCTGTGAGGATTGTCAGGTTCCACGTCTCTGGCTCAAAAAAAATCCAATGAATTATCCCCAAATTCTAGATCTAGGGATCTAGGTATAGATCTAGGGAATTTTTTCAACACCCGTAACTCAAAACTATGTGGTTGCACGCATATTTTTTAGCCCAGCCAAATATCCCGCATTCCCCGAGGTCCCAAGCTTGTTTTTGTGGGAGAGGGGAAGTGTGGGCAAAGACTAGAAGAATACCAATAATAAATATCACCGCCAGCACCATGTCAGGGCTCGGGGACACAAAGCTGCTGGGACAATGTTGGCTGGCTGTGGCAATGTCTCGCTGCCCGATGTCAACACTCCTCACTTCACTCCTTATCCCCGGACTCTAAGTAGCTTTTACTACTGTGGCTTTCATACACAATGATACACGCGTACTTACTCTTGATTTTGTGTCCTCTAGCATCGATGGTCACCGTGATGAGGAGGAAATGGATGGAATAAAGGCACGTTTCTAACAATGCTGGCCAAGGCTGCATCGATACTTTAGCTTGAGTAGGGAGGGAGTCGCCTCGCTGAAACCTCCGGGAGAAAACTTTTTACAAAAGAATGTGAATAGAAGCGGAATTTCATTAGCTTTCCGTTGATACATTTTCGTTTTCAGATCAATGAATTAGCAACATGTATAAATGAGCGTTAACTCAAAAATAACATCATTTAAAACGGGTCAATTTTTCCCGATTGATGGTGTTATTTTTTTAGTTAAAGCTCATTTATGCATGCTGCTATTCATTTATCAGATAACGAAATGTATCAATGGAATGCTAATGAAATTCCGCTTCTATTGATTTCTCCATGTAAAAAGTTTTCTCGCAAAATATTAAATGACGAAGAGTTAATACAATATTAAATTCATTTCATATTTCTTGAGAGTCTCATAATGGCAGTTATTTAGTGTGTTTTACGATTTTTTATTTGATAATATTTAGAGAGCAAGCATTTCCGAAAATAGCAGTAATCTTTTTACTGATAAATTATATTTAGTAGGGAAAATTACCATAAGCTGGCAAACACGGCCGCATTGTTGCCAAATGTGTCGGACGTAAAAATGCTCGATTGAGGTATGAAATGCGCTAGGAAAGTTTTCGTCTTCTCCCCTCTATCAATTATATTGATAGTAGCTACCGTAGATAATGGTTATTATCATAGTATTAATTATAAACAATATTTACTTTTACAGTATATTGATAATGCTACTGCTTCTGTTGCTGCTACAATGATAATAATAAATATAATAATAATAATAATAATAATAATAGCAGTTCCTGATTACAGATTAGGATTTACATACTAGGTACTAGCTGATGAGAATTTTTATAAATATCTAGTCAATTACTAACCTACGTACAGTATATTCTACAAAATAATGACCTCTATTATGTCGGAGGGAAAAAGTTTTTTCTGTGATCTCGCATTTACAAAACACACCAACATTTAAACCTTGGTCTTGTCTTTTTCCACAGGCTTTAGCCACTCTTGTAGCTCTGTAAAGGATTCCCGCTATTTCTATATGTCTGATTATATGATAGCGGCATTTTTGATCGTTAATTAATAACGAGTGAGAGACTGACCCCACTGAGGGGCGAAGGCTGATCCTGCGTAGCCGCTGAGGTGAGGTGAGGTGGGCTGCGGGCTCAGTCTCACCATACACGAACGATAGCCTACGGGGCTCATACGGGTCGAGGGTAAGCTAGGCGCTACATGTACACGTATAACAATACGATAAGATAAGATTTTCATCCTATCTAGACACTTTGCAAGTACCAACTACAAGGTTATTGGGCTATACAAAGCGCCGCCACGTCAGCACGAACTAGGCGGACTCGAACCGCTGACCGAATGCACAGGGACGCCGCACATTGCGAGCTCACGTCTCTACCACCTTGCCACCCTGGACGGACTATAACAATACGAAATAGCTATAGTTGCCTTGTAGTTATATTCCAACTAGCTTAAAGTACAGTCTTAAGTAGATTTACACTAAAGGCGTTATTTTGTAGTGTCCTTCCGGAGTAAAATTATACTTATTTAAGCTCCGCCCCTGCTTGCCATCACAAAATACGATTGTAGCGCTGCCAAAGCTTTTTTCTTGATGTTGCCGAGAGTAAAAGTGGGCGTACACTTCATTACCTCTTACGAGGCTCAAGGAATATCGTTAAGGTTGACATTATTGAAGCACGCAAAGAGTAGTAGCGTGATTGTCTATATTACACATCGATATCTAATTGTTTTGAGCTCTTAGAATGGCCTAGCATTGTTTTCTAACTCTATAGATGGACTTTATATTAAACTGAAATGTTTAGGGCGCTATGAAACTGTTTTTGAATATATATTTGCTACACAGCCATTTCACGATGTGCGTCGAGGATGTTTATGCTATCATGGACCTGTACGTATGTAGGCTACGTGTACCTACTCTACGTTTCACGAATTATTCTTTGCCTAAACCTAGATGAATGCTGGTTGTGATTCATCCTCCAGTGCATCTCCCCCGTTTAACATCCATGGGCGGGTGTGTGGTGGGCGGGTGTGTGATGAACGTGTGGTGGGTGGGTGTGTGGTGGGCGGATGTATGATGGGCGTGTGGTGGGTGGGTGTGTGGTGGGCGGATGGTGGTGGTGGGTGTGTGGTGGGGCGGATGTGTGATGGGCGTGTGGTGGGTGGGTGTGTGGTGGGCGGATGTATGATGGGTGTGTGGTGGGCGGATGGGTGATGGGCGTGTGGTGGTGGGTGTGTGGTGGCGGCATTGTGTGGTGGGTGGGTGTGTGGTGGGTGTGTGGTGGGTGGATGGGTGATGGGCGTGTGGTGGGTGTGTGTGTGGTGGGCGGGTGGTGGGCGGATGGGTGATGGGCTGTGGTGGGTGGGCGGGTGGGTGCCTGGGTGGTGGTGGGTGTGTGGTAGCCCGTGGGCTACACACAGAGACCCTTCCTACGCGTGTTGGAGCTAAATCAGACTGATGAAATGTTCGTATTCGTGCCCTGCGATAGGTTCTCTAAAAGGCTTTCTTTTTGTGTGATATAACATATATACCAAATTTATACATTTCTATTGCAAATGTAATATCACTCATGAATATATTTAAGTATTTGACTATACTATAGCAATAATACACCAGTTTTGGTGCTAAGCCAGCAAGCATCACGAAGATTCGGACACATTGAAAAATTCGAGGGATTGGGAAATTTGTTCCCAAGACGTCGCTGGAGAATTTTAATATTTGTGACTTCTTACCTGTTAAGAGTCACCTACTCTACTCCTTACTACTCCTTACCTACTATTAATTAAATACAGTATCCTTTGCATGTCGTGCGCATGTAATGAATGTTGAATTGGATGAGAATTAAAGGAAAGAGAAACATTTACGGGAGGAGTTTTGATAAGATTTTCTCATGCGCGCGATCTGATTGGCCAGGCTCTTGAAACCACCACCCACACCCACGACTGTATAATTTTTCAGGAAAAGAGTAAAATATCGCTGCCGAAGTGTATCTGCTCAGTTTTCTATGCACGCAAAAGAGTAAAATATAAGTGGGCGGAGCTTAAATAAGTAAAATTTTACTTCCAAGGGCATGGACAAAATACGCCTTAACCTTACCTATTACCATGGATTTCCAGAAATGCGCTAAAACATGCACCAGATGGAATAAAATTCACTGAAAAAACGCGCTATGCTCAAAACAACACGAATTTTACGCGCTGTTTTGTGATGCCAATGCGCCAGAACTAGCGCATTTAGCGCTAGTTTGGCAACGCTGCACGGGCGGTGTCGCAGTGTTTTGTGACTTATTTACAGGCGGTACCTATTTTATGCAACAGCTCCGGCGTTCTCCCACACAGGTACACACGTATTCTGTTGCGAGAGAAGCAAAATTACCGTAAATAACACTTTTAGTTTCCACCTGTACTAGTGATGTCGCCAGCCGCCATATATTACGAATTATAGCATCACTACTGAATTTTATGTGCCACTGAAGATGATACACAGTAGTTTATATCATGACTGTATAATCTACCCTGTTTCAGTGTTGTTACATAAGAATAAGAACATAAGAAAATAAGGAAGCTATAGGTGCAAGTCTCGTATTTTTAGGGAATTTTCAAGGCCTTAAAATGTAAAACAGAGTAAAAACGGTTACATTAAGACCACAAAGGCGTTTTTTTGTGACCACATTAAAAATAAAAATTTATACTTCTTTAACTCCCCCCCTGCTTGCCATCACAAAATACGATTGTAGCGCTGCCAAAGCCCTTGCTAGATGTTGCCGGGAGAAAAAGTGTCGTACACTTCTTTACCTCTTATCGGGGCTCAAGGAATATCGTTTAGGTTGACATTATTGAAGGCCAGCAAAGAGTAGTAGCGTGATTGTCTGTATTACACATCTATATCTAATTGTTTTGAGCTCTTTGAATGGCCTATAGCAATGTGGACTTGCATGTATCAAACTGAAATGTTTACGTAGGGCGCTATGAAAATATGTAGTGGTTAGCACTACAAAATGTCTACAGTAATCTTATTTAGAGGGTACTACTGTTTTGGAACTCAAGTAAACTGTACGAATAAAGGTCTCGAAATCAAGCTTTTTTGGTTTTTAAGGGAATTTAAAAGACCATTTAGATGGTATCGATGATAAAAAAAAATATCCTGATATTCATCCATTCATCCATGTTTTATCATCCTGATAAAAGGTATCGTCCCATCTATATATGGAAGGTCCTGGAGAAACAGGGGCCAAGGGCCCCACGTCCCTTGGGACCTCCAGGCACACTTAAATGAGCGGACTGGACGCAAGTGCAGTAGAAGAACCCTCCCTTCAAAGGCCCCGGGGAGATGCAAGACCTTACTGGCTGCCAGTCTGGCTCATGAAGGGCCCAAAATCTTCAACAGACTCCACAAAATGTGAGAAACATCACAGGGTGCTCCGTCAACACCTTTAAATATGGACTGGACAAGATACAAACGGACAGTGCGGATGAACCTCCAGTACCGGGATACACTGCCAAGTGTAGGACCTCCAACACCATACGGACAAGGTGGCCCTGTTAGACAGGGACGCCAGGACTGGCAGCAGCGGTGGACCACCACGACTGTGAGGTTTGCCTCTTAACAACACCAAGTAAACCAATAACCAAGTAGATGTAAACAGAGTAAAACAGCTACATGGTTACAATTAAGACCGGTAGATGTCTATAGTAAATCTTATTTAGAGGTACTACTGTTGGAAATTAAGAAAAAAGTACGAATAATGGTTAATAAAGCTTTTTGGGTTTTTAAAGGAATTTCAAGGTCACTCGGATGTCAACCAAAATCACGTGTTGTCGACCTGATGTAAACAAACCCAGCTGTCGCCGCACCCTTTTTTGTCTCTGTTTACTGATGTCCTGCCAGCGTTTACAGGCGATGGTATTGTGGTATTGTATATATAGATTGTGTCTTTTAGTTGATTAGTAGACCGTATTAACCCCTTCACGCCTAGATTTTTTCCTTTGCTATAAAAAATCGCTGTTGTTGAGCCATATACAATTACGAAAAGTACCTAATATACCAAATTTGGGACAAGGATACTAAACGGTCTAGTTTATAAAACTTCCCTTATAATCACTAAAAATCGTCCTAATGTACCCAAATTAAAATGGAAAATTACGTTCTGGGCCTCAAGGGGGTTAATGTGTATTGAGGATGGAGGCACAAGGCAGAAAAAAAACGCTACTAAGGGCGGGAAAGAACTCTAGAATTTAAACCTATGCTCCTAAAACTTCCCACCTGTTCCTATATAGAGTCCATCCTTTACCCCGTATCTTAGCCTGGGTGTACAGGGCCGTATCTCTAGCCACCGCTAGCCTTCCGCTAGACTCTTATTTGTGTGATTTGGGGAGTCTTATATCTAGGGCTGAGAACTAGAAGGGCCAATGTCTAAAAAAAGGGTAATTTTAGATAAGTCCACCACCGAACTGGAAATGTATGTATCTATTATTGCAAAAAATGATAGGTTAATCTAGTAATTACTGAAAAAAAATTCTTTCATCTGCTGTTATTACCTGATGCCATGATGAAGGATGCAATTTTCAAACGCATTTTTCTCAAACATAGATTTGTGACATTGGCCTTTCTTGTTCTCAGCCCTAGATATTCCCACTGTCTTACTGCAGTCTGTTGGGAAGAATTATCAAGGACATTTCCCACTGTCTTTTTTTTTTGTCTCATTGGGGAAAAATTATCGACGAAATTCAGTGTAGATTTGTCATAAACCCTTTCTCTTGAATTACGGATAAAAAGAAGTGTCCCGTTACTCGAGATATATGTCCTTTCTCCTTTATAGATGTTTTCTAGATAACAGTTGGGAGCAGTCATATTTCTGTCTCAACGGGAAAAGTATCCAGGAAATTCAGCGTAGATTTAGTCACACCGTTTCTCTTGAATTACGTTTTTAAATGAAGTGTTGTTACTCTTAAGACATTTTTTACGTATCTTCTCCATGATTGATTTTTTCTAGCTAACAATTGGGGATATATAGTGTGGCTTGGCGTCTCTACACTAAAAAGTCAAAGACGTACACCATAAAAAACAACATTTGCAAATCAAGATGAAAAAACAAAAAAAAAAACA
>JACEEZ010014299.1:0-5000 GCA_016584305.1 Chionoecetes opilio
TGGGTGATAGTGTGGTATGAGTGGTGGTGTGGTGGTTATGGTGGTGGGTGGTGAGTGGTGGGTAGGTGGGGTGTGTGGTGGTTGGTGGGGGTTGGTGGTAATGTGGTGGTGGTGGTTTGGTGGTGGTGGTGGTGGTGGTGTGGTAATGTGTGGTTTGGTGGTGGTTTGGTGGTGGTGTGGTGGGGGTGGTGGTAGGGGAAGGTGGTGGTATGGTGGTGATGGTGGTGGTGTTGGTGGGGGTGGTGGTGGTGGTGTGAAGTGGTGTGGTGGTGGTGTGGTGGGGGTTTGTGGTGGTGGTGGTGGTGGTGGTGGTGTGGTGGTGGGTGGTGGTGGTGGTGGTGGGTGGTGGTGGTGGAAGTGTGGTGGTAGTGAAAGTGGTGATGGTAGTACTATAATCGTCGCCGTCGTCGATATATATTTTTTTTCACTAAAGAATTAAATTTCCCCACCGTGCGTATATCTATCCCTATATTGCATCGGGGCACACAGCTCACCCCGCGGGAAAAAACCTGCAAAACTTTTTAGTGTTTACCTCCACGAATTATAGCCAAAAAAGTAGGAACAATAAATATCTGGCCCGAAATAACTCTGTCGGCAGCGCAATGCAGCGACCATGATTTTTTTTCTGGTCTATTCGAAAACAAAGCAATAGCGAGGAGTGACGGATGTGACGTCATTTAGAAGCTGACCATGGCGAGGAGTGACGGATGTGACGTCATTTAGAAGTTGACCAATGGCGAGGAGTGACGGATGGGACGTCCTTTATATGGTGATTAATACTATAATGAAGCGAGAAGAGAGGAGTCAGTGTGACGCTATTAAGTTAAGGACGTTATTAACTCTTTCACACCCAGATCTTTCCTTTGCTGTATAAAATCGTGTTGTTAATCACAATATCACAAAAATTAACTGAATATACCAATTTATTTAGTGGAAGAGGATACTAAACAGGTCATATCTATAAAATATTGCTTATATTCACTAAAAATCGTCTAGTGGTACCCAAATTACAATGGCAAATACGTTCTGGGTCTCAAGGGTTATTATCCTTGAATATTGAAACCAAGGAGAGAATGACGTAATAAGTGACCGGGAAAAGATCTCAGTAATAATGATAATGATAACGATAATGATAACGGAGTCCCTTGACATTTCAGACATTCAAACTCATCCTTTTAAGACACGCTAAGAAATCCACGCTATCTCATCTATCACACAATCCTTCCTACACATCTGGCAAACATATCACTATTTTTTTTATCATTTAGAAATATGAAAGAATAAGATAGCACTGAGAAAAAAGTAAAAAAACAAGTCTACATTCTTACACACCTGGCAGAGATTTCACAAAATATTAAACTTTTAACAAATATGAAAGAAATAAGATCCTGTACTAAGAAAATAAAGAAAAAAGAGATGGTATTTTAGTATGAACAAGATAAGCAGCAGTAATTCAAATTCATGCTAGTGTAAAATCGTTATTCATTCTGTCTATACACTTTTTATGAATTAATGTGTTATGAGGAAGGGAAAAAGTGTAGAACAGAGAAATAAGATCATTCACTTATAAAATAAAATAAAAAAGAGATGGTATTCTAGTATGAACAAGAGCGATGGCAAATTAGAATCACGTGTGATATATCGTTATTCATCCTGTCTTTAGATATTTATGATTTACTGTGTTAAGACTTAAGAGCAAGGGAAAAAGTGTTGGCACAGAAAAATAAGATCACGCACTAAGAAAATAAAGAAAAATGTTATAGTAATCAAATATGAACGATGAAAGCAGCAGCAGCAATCCAAATTCATTCCGGTGTAAAATCGTTATTCATCGTCTATACGCTTTTTATAATGTAACCCCTTCACGCCCAGATCTTTCCTTTGCTATAAAAAATCGTCTGTTGTTAGCCATAAAATTACGAAAAGTAACTGAATATACCAAATTAGTTAGTCGATAAAGATACTAAACAGGTCATATCTATAAATGATTGCTTATAGTCCCTAAAAATTGTCTAATGGTACCCAAATTACAATGGAAATTACGTTATGGGTATCAAGGGGTTAATGTGTTAGGAGGAAGGGAAAAGGTGTTGAACATAGGTAATATTTGACGTAACTCTCATCAATCACAGAACAAAGTATTACATGTTTGCTCTCAACTATCACTCTCACTCTACTATAAACATGGGATGGCTGCCATAATATTACAACACGCAGAACAGTTGGGCAAATAATAATTACTGTTCACATTTCATAATACACACATGTTACGGTTTCGTCACATTAGCTAGGATCATCAACAGCAGAATGTTTGTTATGTCTGTATGTATGTATGTATATAAGGTCTGTTATGGGTGATTATGAAAAGTGTGACTAAGGAACTATGGGGACTATCTTCAATCTATCGTATTTCAGACATTGTAGTAGTAGTAGTAGTAGTAGTAGTAGTAGTAGTAGTAGTAGTAGTAGTAGTAGTAGTAGTAGTAGTAGTAGTAGTAGTAATAGTAGTGTAGTAGTAGTAGTAGTAGTAGTAGTTGTGTAGTAGTAGTAGTAGTAGTGGTAGTAGTGGTAGTAGTAGTAGTAGTAGTAGTAGTAGTTGTGTAGTAGTAGTAGTAGTAGTGGTAGTAGTGGTAGTAGTAGTAGTAGTATAGTAGTAGTTAATAGTAGTATAGTAGTAGTAGTAGTATGGTAGTAGTAGTAGTAGTAGTAGTAGTAGTAGTAGTAGTAGTAGTAGTAGTAGTATAGTATGTAGTAGTAGTAGTAGTAGTAGTAGTTGTGTAGTAGTAGTAGTAGTAGTGGTAGTAGTGGTAGTATAGTAGTAGTAGTAGTAGTATGTGTAGTAGTAGTAGTAGTAGTGGTAGTAGTGGTAGTAGTATAGAGTAGTAGTAGTAGTATAGTAGTAGTAGTAGTAGTAGTAGTAGTGGTAGTAGTAGTAGTAGTAGTAGTAGTAGTGTAGTAGTAGTATATGGATAATTTTTTGAGTGTATGTGGAGAAAGAAGAGAGAGAGAGAGAGAGAGAGAGAGAGAGAGAGAGAGGAGAGAGAGAGAGAGAGAGAGAGAGAGAGAGAGAGAGAGAGAGAGAGAGAGAGAGAGAGAGAGAGAGAAGAGAGAGAGTTAATCTTCCTTCTCCTTGAGCACTTCCTCCTCCTCCTCCTCCTCCTCCTCCTCCTCCTCCTCCTCCTCCTCCTCCTCCTCCTCCGTCCCTCTTCATTAGATGGATGTGGGATTAAATTAGGAAGACGGGTTGCGTTGAGGTGGATAAATAGTTCCCTTGAGGCAGAATAATTAAAAGCGAGAAACACTGACATGTAAACACAATCCCAAATACATACATACACGCATACATACACGCATACATACATACACGCATACATATATACATACATACATATTCATTCATAGATACCTACATGCAAGCTCGATTATACTGACGCAAACATACATACATACATACATACATACATACATACATACATACATACTACATACATACATACATACATACATACATATACATACATTTATCGTCCCTCACTGTACTTCACTTAAAAAAAATGTACAAGAAAAGCTATCGTTTTCAGCACAATACTATACAACACATACTGAACACATTACACAACAACTACAACTACAAACTACTACTACTACTACTACTACTACTACTACTATTATCACTACTACGACTACTACTATTACTACTACTACTACTACTATACTACTACTACTACTACTACTACTACTATTATCACTACTACGACTACTACTATTACTACTACTACTACTACTATACTATATACTACTAACTACCTACTACTACTATTATCACTACTACTACTACTACTACTACTATAACTACTACACTACTATCTACTACTACTACTACTACTACATACTACTACTACTACTACTACTACTTACTACTACTATAACTACTACTATACTACTACTAACTTACTACTATACTACTACTATTATCAACTACTACTACTACTACTACTTACTACTACTACACTACTATTATCACTACTACTACTACTACTGTTACTACTACTACTACTACTACTACTACTACTGTTACTATACTATACTACTACTACTACTACTACTACTACTACTACTACTACTACTACTACTACTACTATACTACTACTACTACTACTACTACTACTACTACTACTACTACTACTACTACTACCTCTATTAACACACGTCGAACAAATAACACTTAAAGCTGACCTAAAATTCAACTGTGGTGGTCACTTGTTTTTCCTGTATGTGTGTGTGTGTATGTGTGTCTATGTGTGTCTATGTGTGTGTGTGTATGTGTGTCTATGTGTGTGTGTGTGTGTGTGTGTGTGTGTTGTGTGTGTGTTGTGTGTATGTGTGTGTTGTGTGTGTGTGTGTGTGTGTGTGTGTGTGTGTGTGTGTGTGTGTGTGTGTGTGTGTGTGTGTGTCAGTTGTATGAATTCCACGCAATTTTTCCCCTACGCTTTCATTCTATACCCATCCCCCCCCCCTCTCTCTCTCTCTCTCTCTCTCTCTCTCTCTCTCTCTCCTCTCTCCTCTCTTCTCTCTCTCTCTCTCTCTCTCTCTCTCTCTCTCTCTCTCTCTCTCTGCACAGTTTCCTCAGCGAGATATCATGAAGGAGTGATATGCCACCTACCTCTCTCCCTCCCTCCTCCTCTCTCTCTCTCTCTCTCTCTCTCTTCTCTCTCGTCTCTCTCTCTCTCCCTCTCTCTCTTCTCTCTCTCTCTCTCCTCTCTCTCTCTCCTCTCTCTCTCTTCTCTCTCTCTCTCTCTCTCTCTCTCTCTCTTCCTCTTCTCTTCTCTCCACAGTACCTTCTGAGAGTGGCACTTCCTTTGTTTCTCTCCCCTCTTTCTCCCCTCTCTCCTCCCCTCCTTCCTCCCCTCTAGCACTACTCAAACAATGCCACCCTCCCCATCTTGTCACCACCATCACCATCACCACCACCACCACCATCACCACCACCATCACCATCA
>JACEEZ010014299.1:7500-12500 GCA_016584305.1 Chionoecetes opilio
AGTTGTCTGTTTTAGAGGGCTCGATCGTCTTTGGTAAGTGTGTTTAGGTACTCTTTCGTCGGCTATAATACGATCTAGGTTGTCATAGAACTTTTTTTTAACACGATAGCGAATGTGATAAGTAAAAGTATATAGAGTTGTCTGTTTTAGAGGCTCGATCGTCTTTGGTAAGTGTGTTTGGGTACTCTTTCGTCGGCTATTATACGATCTAGGTTGTCATAGAGCTTTTTTTTAACACGATAGCGATGTGATAAGTAAAAGTATATAGAGTTGTCTGTTTAGAGGGCTCGATCGTCCTTTGGTAATGTGTTTTAGGTACTTTTTTCGTCGGCTATAATACGATCTAGGTTGTCATAGAACTTTTTTTTAACACGATAGCGAGTGTGATAAGTAAAAGTATATAGAGTTGTCTGTTTTAGAGGGCTCGATCGTCTTTGGTAAGTGTGTTTGGGCACTTTTTCGTCGGCTATAATACGATCTAGGTTGTCATAGAACTTTTTTTTAACACGATAGCGAGTGTGATAAGTAAAAGTATATAGAGTTGCCTGTTTTAGAGGGCTCGATCGTCCTTTGGTAAGTATGTTTAGTACTTTTTTCGTCGGCTATAATACGATCTAGGTTGTCATAGAACTTTTTTTTAACACGATAGCGAGTGTGATAAGTAAAAGTATATAGAGTTGCCTGTTTTAGAGGGCTCGATCGTCTTTGGTAAGTGTGTTTGGGCACTTTTTCGTCGGCTATAATACGATCTAGGTTTGCATAGACTTTTTTTTAACACGATAGCGAGTGTGTGATAAGTAAAGTATATAGAGTTGCCTGTTTTAGAGGGCTCGATCGTCTTTGGTAGTGTGTTTGGGACTTTTTCGTCGGCTATAATACGATCTAGGTTGTCATAGAATTTTTTTTTTAACACGATAGCGAGTGTGATAAGTAAAAGTATATAGAGTTGCCTGTTTTAGAGGGCTCGATCGTCTTTGGTAAGTGTGTTTAGGTACTTTTTCGTCGGCTATAATACGATCTAGGTTGTCATAGAACTTTTTTTTAACACGATAGCGAGTGTGATAAGTAAAAGTATATAGAGTTGTCTGTTTTAGAGGCTCGATCGTCTTTGGTAAGTGTGTTTGGGCACTTTTTCGTCGGCTATAATACGATCTAGGTTGTCATAGAACTTTTTTTTAACACGATAGCGAGTGTGATAAGTAAAAGTATATAGAGTTGTCTGTTTTAGAGGGCTCGATCGTCTTTGGTAAGTGTGTTTAGGTACAATTTCGTCGGCTATAATACGATCTAGGTTGTCATAGAGCTTTTTTTTAACACGATAGCGAGTGTGATAAGTAAAAGTATATAGAGTTGCCTGTTTTAGAGGACTCGATCGTCTTTGGTAAGTGTGTTTGGGCACTTTTTCGTCGGCTATAATACGATCTAGGTTGTCATAGAACTTTTTTTTAACACGATAGCGAGTGTGATAAGTAAAAGTATATAGAGTTGCCTGTTTTAGAGGACTCGATCGTCTTTGGTAGTGTGTTTGGGCACTTTTTCGTCGGCTATAATACGATCTAGGTTGTCAGTGACTATTTGTTATCTGTCTGTGTAGTTTCTAAGCTTGTTTTGGGTTGGTTTTCGATGATAATAGTCTATTTTTTTTACCGAGGCAAAAAAAAGCATTGTATCCTAAGTTCTTATGCTTAAAGTTATGCCTATGATTACCTGATAATATGGTTAACTATGATAAAATACAACTGAAATTTAGAAGAACTGTAATATTCCCTTCTCCTGACATCAAATATCAGTCAGTAAGCAGCAAGGGGTCAGAATTTTGAGCCTCGTTAAAAAAACTGAGTATAGTGTGTGTGTGTGTGTGTGTGTGTGTGTGTGTGTGTGTGTGGTGTGTGTGTGTGTGTGTGTGTGTGTGTGTGTGGTGTGTGTGTGTGTGTGTGTGTGTGTGTGTGTGTGTGTGTGTGTGTGTGTGTGTGTGTGTGTGTGAATGTGTGTGTGTGTGTGTGTGTGTGTCATCATCTCTTGGTCCAATATGATTCGCGCTGATGTGCTTTTGAATATCGTGTTGTGTCGAGTTGTTCTTTTTCTACGTCTGTTTTTCTTTTCTTGTTCATGTTTGTGAGTTTTTTATTCCATGTTTTTTTTCCTCCTCTGTGTATTTGATTTTCATGCCTTGTTTTTTTTGTGTGTTATTTTTTAGAATTTTCGTGTGAGTGTTGCGCGGCCAAATTCTGAATAGTGCCCGGGTCCTCACGTCGAATATAGTGTTGTGTTGCAGACTGCTATGTGCCGCCAGTGTTGTATTGCATTGTGTTGTTATTTCGTGTCGGCGGCTACAATGGCTTTATATTGAGTTTCTTTCCCGTGGTGTGTTGCTTCACTGTGTCCTGAGTGGTATGGAGCAATGCCTAGTTCTGGTAATGGATTCCTAACACTGTGCTGCGCCTTTGTGTTGGTTGATTTGATCGTTGCAACAGGTATTTTTTTGTGTTTCTCTATTGTGTTGTGTTTCGGTGTTGCATGTCTTAATTTGGTGTTGCAAGGGATCTATAATACTGGTGATGTGTGTTGAAATTCCTTCATACTCATATGTTGCGTACCCACTGGATTGGCACACTGCATGTTGCAACTCAATGATCCTTTCCCTAACATTATTCGATTATGTTTATTTTGTAACTTATACGTGTGTGTTGTATTTCCTTCCTTCCTTTGAGTTGCGACTAAGTATTAACCTCTCCATATAACACTTAACGTCATACCATTGTTTCTTATGTAGCTTTAGCGTGTTTATTTCAGTATTCAGTATTTCTTTCCTCCCTTTAAGTTGCAACGATGTATTACCTCTCCATGTAACACACCTAACTTCATAATATAGTGTTTCTTCTAATATACTATAGGAGTAGCCGTGTGTGTGTGTGTCTGTCTGTCTGTCTGTTTTGGGTAGCCGAAACTGTAAATTCAATTTTGATGAGAGTAGACTCAAAAAATCGCAAATATTTCGTAGGTGGTAAGCAGCTTGGTCCCATGTCGATTGAATCATTTTGAAGGGGGGTTTTGGGCTAAAAACACTTTAGGAGTATTAGATTACAGGAAAAACTCTGCGGTAACGTCTTGACGTATTCCACAAACTCTGTAGAATCATGGACGTTTGTGTGCGTGTGTGAGTGTGTGTGTTGGAATCACACGGAACACAAAGGGTTGGAATCACACGGAGCTTGGTATACCCCGAGGCACTTTGACCAGTGACCAACGACAGCAACAACACGATTGGAGTTTGCAATCACATGTTGTCTAATATATACTACTACTACAAACATCAATACATGGGTCCGAAGGGCCCACAAGCACTTGTATGTATCTATAGCGTGTCTTGCATTTCCTTCCTTATTTAAGTTGCAAGCGTGTGTGTTGCGTTCCTTCCTTCCTTTAAGTTGCTATAAGTATTACACCTCAATGTAACACACCTAACATCATACCATTGTGTTTATTATGTAGCTATAGCGTGTGTGTTGCGTTCCTTCCTTCCTTTAAGTTGCAACTAAGTATTACACCTCAATGTAACACACCTAACATCATACCATTGTGTTTCTTATGTAGCTATAGCGTGTGTGTTGCATTTCCTTCCTTCCTTCCTTGTGCTGCCTCGATCTGATAATAGGATGTAATGTTCTTCCTCCCTTATCAAACGACCCTCATCTTGCCTGATATACGAGCGGGAGGTAATGCACGTAGAGGGACTGTGATTAAGAGCATGAAAGGGGCGGCGGCTGCTACAGTAAGGTCACGACGAGCTGCTGCATGGTATCAAAAGTCATGGTAGACTCTTTATTGTACTTAAAATAGCTGCTTTATATGGTCATCAGATTTTATTGTCTTAAAGCGCTTAGGATCAAGTCTGGCAGACTCTTATTGTACTTAATACGCTTTATGGTATCAGGTCATGCGCTCTTATTGTACTTAAAATAGCTGCTTTATGGTATCAAAGGTCTGGTAGCTTTTATTGTACTTAATAGCTGCTTTATGTATCAAAGTCTGGCGACTCTTCTTGTACTTAAAATAGCTGCTTTATGGTATCAAAGGTCATGGTAGACTCTTTATTGTACTGAAAATAGCTGCTTTATGGTATCAAAGGTCATGGCAGACTCTTTATTGTACTGAAAATAGCTGCTTTATGGTATCAAAGGTCATGGCAGACTCTTTATTGTACTTAAAATAGCTGCTTTATGTACAAGGCATGGTAGACTTTTTATTGTACTTAAATAGCTGCTTTATGGTATAAGTCATGTAGCACTCTTTATTGTACTGAAAAGCTGCTTAGGTATAAGTCTGTACTTTATTGTACTTAAATAGATGTTGTATCAAAGGTCAGGTAGACTCTTTTTTACTTAAAATAGCTGTTTTATGGTATCAAAGGCTGGTACTCTTTATTGTACTTAAATAGCGCTTATGGTATCAGTCTGCGACTCTTTATTGTACTTAAAATAGCAGCTTTATGGTATCAAAGGTCATGGCAGACTCTTTATTGTACTGAAAATAACCTTAAACTGAATATACAAGGCAAGGGAAGTAAAGAACGGCGGGTACATTTCCAGTTTGACACCGAATTCACTTTGGTAGACGAAACTATTTTTTTCTGGTGAGTTTTGATGTGTTTTGAAATAAACTGCTAACCGTTTCTATCGCAAATCACTATAAAAAAAAAAATCTGTGATTTGCGACAGAAAATATTGTAAACAAATTGAATCTAACCGAACCTATACCTAACCTAACCTTTACCTAACCTAACCTAACCTAACCTAACCTAACCTAACCTAACCTAACCTAACCTAACCTAACCTTTACCTAACCTAACCTTTACCTAACCTAACCTATACCTAACCTAACCTATACCTAACACTAACCTTTACCTAACCGAACCTGTACCTAACCTAACCTATACCTAACCTAACCTAACCTAACCTAACCTAACCTAACCTAACCTAACCTTTACCTAACTATATAAG
>JACEEZ010014300.1:0-7500 GCA_016584305.1 Chionoecetes opilio
ACTTTTTTAACCCCCTTTTTTTTCCTCACTTCTTTTTTCTTTCCTTTTTCTTGCTTTATTTTTTTTTTTCTTTCACTTTTACTTGCTCTATCTTTTTTTTCTTCACTTTTACTTGCTCATTTTCTTTTTCTTTCACTTTTATTTTGTTTATTTTCTTTTCTTTCACTTTTATCTTCTCTATTTTTCTTTTTCTTTCACTTTTATTTTCTCTATTTTCTTTTTTTTTCACTTTTATCTTGCTCTATTCTTTTTTTTTCCATTTTATTTTGGCCTTATCTTCTTTTTTTAAACTTTTATCTGCTCTATTTTTTTTCTTTCACTTTTATCTTGCTCTATCTTTTTTTTTCTTTAGTCGGCTTATCTTTTTTCTTTACACCTTAATCCTTTGCCAATCCTCTTCTTCTTTCACTTTTATCTTGCTTTCTCTTCTTTTTCTTTCACTTTTATCTTGCTCTATCTTCTTTTTCTTTCACTTTTATCTTGCTTTATCTTCTTCTTTCACTTTTATCTTGCTTTATCTTCTTCTTTCACTTTTATCTTGCTTTATCTTCTTCTTTCACTTTTATCTTGCTCTATCTTCTTTTTCTTTCACTTTTATCTTGCTTTATCTTCTTTTTCTTTCACTTTTATCTTGCTTTATCTTCTTTTTCTTTCACTTTTATCTTGCTCTATCTTCTTTTTCTTTCACTTTTATCTTGCTTTATCATCTTCTTTCACTTTTATCTTGCTCTATCTTCTTTTTCTTTCACTTTTATCTTGCTTAATCTTCTTTTTCTTTCACTTTTATCTTGCTCTATCTTCTTTTTCTTTCACTTTTATCTTGCTTTATCTTCTTTTTCTTTCACTTTTATCTTGCTCTATCTTCTTTTTCTTTCACTTTTATCTTGCTCTATCTTCTTTTTCTTTCACTTTTATCTTGCTTTATCTTCTTTTTCTTTCACTTTTATCTTGCTCTATCTTCTTTTTCTTTCACTTTTATCTTGCTCTATCTTCTTTTTCTTTCACTTTTATCTTGCTCTATCTTCTTTTTCTTTCACTTTTATCTTGCTCTATCTTCTTTTTCTTTCACTTTTATCTTGCTCTATCTTCTTTTTCTTTCACTTTTATCTTGCTCTATCTTTTTTCTTTCACTTTTATCTTGCCTTATCTTTTTCTTCTTGCACTTTTATCTTGCTCTATCTTCTTTTTCTTTCACTTTTATCTTGCTCTATCTTCTTTTTCTTTCACTTTTATCTTGCTCTATCTTCTTTTTCTTTCACTTTTATCTTGCTCTATCTTCTTCTTCTTTCACTTTTATCTTGCTCTATCTTCTTTTTCTTTCACTTTTATCTTGCTTTATCTTATTTTTCTTTCACTTTTATCTTTCTTTATCTTTATTTCTGTTATTATCTTTACACCTTGACTCTCTTTTTACATCTTTTTCTTTCACCTTTATCTTTCTCTAATCTTCTTTTACGTCCTTTTCTTCTCACCCTTCCATTCCCCTTGTATTGCTTTCCCTCTCTTCCACACCCAACAGCTTCCACAGTTCTCCTCTAGCAGCCTCTCTTTTCTCTCTCCCCTCTTCCATAGCTAAACATTTCCATATCATGTCTTTATTTTCACGCTTATCCCTTGCATTTCCCTCTCATTTTCCCCTCTCTTTCCCTTCCATATCATTCGTCCTTCCTTTCACGCTTGTCCCTTTCATTCCCTTTTCCTTTTCCCCTCTTCCATATTATACGTCCCTCTTTTCTCGCTTATCCCTTTCCTATTCCCTCTTTTCCCCTCTCTTTCCTCTTTTCCATATCATACGTCCCCCTTCCTTCCTTTCCCTTTTTTCCCTTTTCCCTCTTTCTCCTCTTCCACATCATACGTCCCTCTTTTCTCGCCTGTCCCTTCCATACCATCCCCTTCTTCCTCTCCCTTCCCTTCCCCTTCTTCCTCCCCTCTCCTCCCCTCCCCTCCCCTCCCCTCCTTTCCCCTCAGCACCTGTGTAGCAAAGGAACCACTTCATCCTGTCCCAAACATCTTCCTTCCCCTCGTCACCGGGATATCTAAGCCGTTCCCAGCTGACCCAAAACCCCCACCCACCACCCACCCACCCACCCACCCACCACACCACCCACCCACCCCCCACCCACCCACCCACCCCACCCCCCACCCACCCACCCACCCACCCCACCCACCCCTCACCCACCCACCCAACACCACCCACCCACCCACACCCAACCACACACACACACCACACACACACCCCACACCCACACACACACACACACCACACACCCCACACACCACCACACACACACACACCACACACACCACACCCACACACACACACACACACACACCACACACCACACCACACACACACACCACACACACCCCACACCCACACACACACACACACACACACACACACACACACACACACACACACACACTAAGCCTTAACACACTTTCTTGAGACATCTTTTTCCCAACTTTTTTTTCTTTTTTTTTGCCCGCCATATATATATATATTTTTTTTTTTCATTTTTTTTCAGGACATTTTTCCCCCAAGCTTATTGTTTTTCACTTACGCTCCATATATATTTTTTTTATTAAAGTTTGTCGTCCTTTCTCTGCATTTTATCTCCCAGCATAAACGAGGAATTCTATCGTTTCTCTCCTTCTCACCGTCTCATTTTTTCACAATTCACGCCATAACATTCTTTCTGGCGACATATTTTTTTTACCTGCCTTCCTTTTCTTTTTGTCTTGCAGTCTTCTCTTCATGCTATTATTTTCTATTGAAGCTTTTCGTTCTTTCTCTGTGTTTTCACCTTTTTTTTTGCACTCTTCTCTTCATGTTATTTTGCCTATTGTAGTTTCTTCGTCCATTCTCTGCGTTTTTTCTCTCAAGGAATTCTATCGTCTGTTTTTCATCGTCACATTCATATGTTATTTGATATGTTATTTGACGGCACTCTATAGATGGCAAAACTCTAAGCCTAACACTCTATAGATGGCAAAACTCTAAGCCTAACACTCTATAGATGGCAAAACTCTAAGCCTAACACTCTATAGATGGCAAAACTCTAAGCCTAACACTCTATAGATGGCAAAACTCTAAGCCTAACACTCTATAGATGGCAAAACTCTAAGCCTAACACTCTATAGATGGCAAAACTCTGAGCCTAACACTCTATAGACGGCAAAACTCTAAGCCTAACACTCTATAGATGGCAAAACTCTAAGCCTAACACTCTATAGACGGTAAAACTCTAAGCCTAACACTCTATAGACGGCAAAACTCTAAGCCTAACACTCTATAGACGGCAAAACTCTAAGCCTAACACTCTATAGATGGCAAAACTCTAAGCCTAACACTCTATAGACGGCAAAACTCTAAGCCTAACACTCTATAGATGGCAAAACTCTAAGCCTAACACTCTATAGATGGCAAAACTCTAAGCCTAACACTCTATAGACGGCAAAACTCTAAGCCTAACACTCTATAGACGGCAAAACTCTAAGCCTAACACTCTATAGATGGCAAAACTCTAAGCCTAACACTCTATAGATGGCAAAACTCTAAGCCTAACACTCTATAGATGGCAAAACTCTAAGCCTAACACTCTATAGATGGCAAAACTCTAAGCCTAAACAATCTCTCTGGGGACATATTTATTACCTACCACCTTTATTTTTTTTGACGCCTCTCTTCAGTGTCATTATTTTTTATATATAAGTTTTCTGTTCTTTCTTTGCGTTTTCTAAGCTTTTTAACACTACATATTTTTTACCCAAACCTGACTTTTTATCACTCTTCTCATCATATTATTTTTTACTATTGAAGTTTCTCGTCCTGTATCGGCGTTTCCTAAGCTTAACACTCCTTCTTAAGACATATATTTTTACCCCACCACACTTTTTCACTCTTTTCTTCGTGTTATTTTTATCTATTGAAGTTTTTCGTCCTTCTTTCTCTGCATTGTCACCTTATTTTTCACTCTTCTCTTCATGTTATTATTATTTTTGAAGATTTTCTTTCGTCCATTCTTTGCGTTTTTTTTCTCGAGGACTTCTATCGGCTCCTCATTCTCTCATTTTACGCCGTTTTGAAGTCGTGAAAGACATAAATATACGCACTTATACCCTCCTCCTCCTCCTCCTCTTTTATCCTTCTCTTCCTCCTCCTCCTCCTCCTCTTCCTCTGTCCCTTTCTCCTCTTCCTCTCTTTTCCTCCTCCTCCTCCTCCTCCTCCTCCTCCTCCTCCTCCTCCTCCTCCTCCTCCTCCTTGACTCTGCCATCAGCCTCTCCTTAAAGACCTTCTCTGGGCGTCAAAAATAGATGCCTGAGTGGGAATCAGTTCTCAGCGGCGGCGACAAAGGCTTGCAGGGAGAAGGGAGAGCTTTGCCGTGTTCCGCCTCTCACAGGAAAGGGATAGCAAGAGTCTCTCTCTCTCTCTTCTCTATCTCTCTCTCTCTCTCTCTCTCTCTCTCTCTCTCTCTCTCTCTCTCTCTCTCTCTCTCTCTCTCTCTCTCTCGTGGTCTCTACACGGCCACAATTCCCTCACTTATTTGGGCCGCGTTTATATTCCGATTTATTTTTATATCTTTTCTTTTTTACAGTTGGGTAGATATGATATAAGTGAAATGTTATATCTGTTATTACTGCGATTAATGTATTTTTTTTATGTTGAAAAAAGAGGATCTGTGCTGTTATTACTACTACTACTACTACTACTACTACTACTACTACTACTACTACTACTACTACTACTACTACTACTACTACTACTACTACTACTACTACTACTTGGTACAACTATAACTATTGTTAGATAGCACACGCACACACACACGCTCACAACCGAGAAGTCCCGGGTTCGATCCCCGGGCGGAGCGGAAATAGATGGGCTGTTTCCTTAAAACCCGAGCACCTGTCCAGTGTCCACCCACAGTGAATGGGTACCGGGTGTTAGCCGGGAGTTTATGACCTGCCTCCCGGGGTGGTGGCTTCCCCCAACACTAAGCACTAAGAATGAATGATAAAACATGTTGATATGGAGACGGGGTCATAACGAATGTAGTTCAGGCCCTGGAAAATACAACTAGATGAATACACACAGTCACACACCACACACACACACACACACACACACACACACACACACACACACACACACACACACACACACACACACACACACACACACACACACAACACAAGTCACACACACAAACTGAGCGCGAGAAAAACCTAGCAGGAGCCAGAAGACAGAGAGAGAGAGGGAGGAGGGAGGGACGGAAAGAGATTATCGGGGAAAAAAAATCACTTCCCATGTTGTTTCCCTTGTATAGAGACGCCGAGGGGGGTCGAGCGGGGGCAAGGGGGGCAAGGGGGGGGCAGTATTAAAGCCTTGAGTGGCGGACCTCGCGACCTCTCCCTTGAAAGCCCGAACACCAAAGCCCACCCAGCCCGAAACTAATTGTGGTGAATAATGAACCTGTTTACCAGCCTCTTGCGACACAATCCACCCCCCCCCCCCCTCTCTCTCTCTCTCTCTCTCTCTCTCTCTCTCTCTCTCTCTCTCTCTCTCCTCTCTCTCTCTCTCTCTCTCGCTAGCATCTTTTGTAAGTTTCAGGGATCGAGGAATTTTTCGTACCTAACCACAACCTCCTCCTCCTCCTCCCCTCCTCCTCCTCCTCCTCCTCCTCCTCCTCCTCCTCCTTTACATGCCTACCTCATTTCGGTCTTGTCTCCGGCAGGGGTTCAAGCAGTATGAGAGGCGCCACTCACTATCTTTACTCCCCTCTCTCTCTCTCTCTCTCTCTCTCTCTCTCCCCTTCTCTCTCCTCCCTCTCTCTCCCCCTCCTCTCTCTCTCCTCTCTCTCTCTTCTCTCTCTCTCCTCTCTCGACTCTCTCTCTCTCTCTCTCTCTCTCTCTCTCTCTCTCTGTTCTCTCTCTCTCTTTCTCTTTTTGCACTTTTTATCTCTTATTCACTTACCCAATTTTTTCCTTTTGGTTTTCTATCTTCCATGCGTTGCTTTTCAAGGCGTTTCTTTGTTTTCTTTTGTCTGTCTGTCTGTCATTTATGTTTGCCTCCCACTCCCTTCTTTCCTTCTTTCTTTCCTTCCTTCCTTCCTTCCTTCCTTCCTTCCTTCCTTCCCTCATCTCCTTCCTTCCTTCCTTCCGTCCTTCCTCTCTCCTTCCTTCCTTCTTTCCTTTTTTCTTTCCTTCCTTCCTTTCCTTCCTTCCGTCCTTCCCTCTCTCCTTCCTTCCTTCTTTCCTTTTTTCTTTCCTTCCTTCCTTCCTTCCTTCCTTCCGTCCTTCCCTCTCTCCTTCCTTCCTTCTTTCCTTTTTTCTTTCCTTCCTTCCTTCCTTCCTTTCTACCTCCCTCTCTCCTTCCTTTCTTTCTGTCTTTCTAATATTCCTCTTCCTTCCTTTTCTATCTTTCTTCCTTCCTTCCTTCCCTTACTCCTTCCCTCCTCCTCCTCTCGCTCCCTCTTCTTTCTTCCCTCCTTGCCCTCATTCTCTCCCTCCCTCTTCCCTCCTTCCCTCCTCCTTTCCTTCCTTCCCTCTTCCCTCCTCCCTCCCTCCCTTCCTCTTCCCTTCAACACCGTGAAAGGACAAAGACAGATCAGGGAGCATTCGTCATCTCTCAAGTTTATTTTTAATGTTTCAAAGATCTAAACCAACACTACTCTCTCTCCTCTCTCTCTCTCCTCTCTCTCCTCTCATCTCTCTCCTCTCCCTCTCTCTCTCTCCCCTCTCTCTCTCTCTCTCTCTCTCTCTCTCTCTCTCTCTCTCTCTCTCTCTCTCTCTCTCTCTCTCTCTTTCAGATAATCAGATTTTAAGGCAAATGTAAAAAATGAAGCCAAATCTTTTTTCCTATTTCCGAGGATGAGAAAATTCTTGCTCGGGAAAATGTTAAATAGAGACAAACATTTTTTTTCTGTGTGTGTATGTGTGTGTGTGTGTGTGTGTGTGTGTGTGTGTGTGTGTGTGTGTGTGTGTGTGTGTGTGTGTGTGTGTGTGTGTGTGTGTGTCTGTTGGTAGTGTGTCATTCGTTCGTTATTGTACCTATGGTTTTGTGTACTGTGTTTGTGCTATTTGTTGTGTGTGTCGTGTGTGGTGGTGTGTGTGTGTGTGTGTGTGTGTGTGTGTGTGTGTGTGTGTGTGTGTGTGTGTGTGTGTGTGTGTGTGTGTGTGTGTGTTGTGTGTGTGTTGTGTGGTGTGTGGTGGTGTGTGTCTGCATTGATAAGTCTCGCTCGCATCATTCTGTTCATAATTATTGTACCTCCATGGGTTTTGTGTACATGTACGCTTTTGTGCACTAATTGGTACTGCTCTGTGTACGTAGTGTGGAAGGGGGCTGATGTGTGTGTGTGTGTGTGTGTGTGTGTGTGTGTGTGTGTGTGTGTGTGTGTGTGTGGGGCTGGTATGGTCATGATATATGTTTTTTTTAAATCATAACGGACTGTACAAGGGCACAAAAAAAAAAGTAACAAAATGCCCGCTTAGTTGTCA